>CM043717.1:27317276-27818320 GCA_023969325.1 Oryzias curvinotus
CAGAGAGCCTGGTAGGTTTTAAAAAATCCACTTACACGAGTGGCAAGGATAGGCTCCAGCAGCCATGTGACCCCGAAAGGGACAAAACGGTTAAGAAGAAATCTATTTAAAAAAAAAATCCTCATGAGACCCAGCACTTCAGATCCTCTAAACTGAGCTTCGCTCTCCGCTAACAGATCTGGAGTTCTACTTCCTCTCTCCTAGTGACCCACGTGAGGCTATGAGGTCACTGGGGGCGTGGTCCCACACTCTTCCTGTGAGACCGCAGGGAGCCAGAGGGACCGGGAACTCTGGCGGTCAGTTACGTACGTTTTTCTTCCTCCTGGACTTCAGAGGGGTGTGAGCTAACGCGCTCTGTTTTTCTACACTGGCCGGAGACTCAAAAATAACCTTGAATAAATAAAAACGTAACGCTCCTGTTGTCGACCCCCCCCCCTGTCCACTAGAACGCCGTTGACGTGACAACTGTTGACGGAAAAATGACAGAGAAAACTTTTATATGTCGTACATTTTAAACTTTTCATCACATTTAGCAGTTTATATGATAGCCTTTTCACATTGAATTCTAAACATACAGAAAGTAAAATCTCACATAATTTTTCCAATAATTCTCACTCTCAGATCAGCTTTTTACAAGTTTCTGTATCTGATATAAATATGATACATATTTAAATGTTATATATATATATATATGTTACGTATTTTATCTATTTGGAAATGTTATTTATAGGCAGATCTTTTAAAGTTGGTCATTTCCAATGGAGCTCGCATGCCGGAAAAGTCTGGGCCCCGCTGGTTTAAGGCAAACTTGTATTTTAGGCATAACCATCATACTCCCACCACCGTGTTTGACAGTCGTGTTCGGGTTCCTCTTTTGTCTTTTATCAAGTTTTGACGATAATCCAGATGTTTGTGAGAAATGTGCGACACATTTTTGAGTTCTTTGTGCTTGGTAAGGTCTCAACCATTCTCTTTTTTTGGACCTTTTCCTTTTTTTACGATAAACAGCTTCCAAAATGAAATACGTTCCTAAATGACAGAATCGATTTTTTTTCCCCCTCTTTTAAATTTTCCATGATATTTCCTTTATTGGGGAATGAGTACTTTTTTCCCAGCAGTCAAACCCAATCCCGTGAAAAAGGAGAAGCGGATCACCTCATACTCTTTGATGGTTCCTTTCCAGGGACAGTTTTCATTGATGCAGTCAGCAGACAAACCTTCCACTTCCCTGCGAACCGCATTGTCAGGAAAAGCCTAAAGGAATTGTTAAAAACAGCAAAACTGTTAATAAAAAACACTTTACAGGAGAAATCAAAGTATTCATACTTTTATACTCACGCATCCTTGCTTTAAAATGGATGTAGGTTCCTCAAAAATTTCCTCTTTAATGCAAGCGTTGCATTTCTGAGGTCCATTACTGCAACGAAACATGAGTAGCGAGCGATCGGAAAGAGTTGGGAAAACGGCGACAGATTCCTGATGAAACTTAAGAGCTGGTCTGCTCTTAGAGTGGTTGTTGCCAAGGCAACACATTAAGAAACTCCTGCTTTTTGTTTCAACACAGAGTGGTTCCCCGGACTTTTTCTTTCTGTTGCTGCTCTTTTTTTTTTCAGTGAAACTGAGTTTCGTTTTTGTGGAAATTTGAGTTTTGCGTTACGACTTTGCTCACCAGAATCCGAGAAAAAAACATGAATGTCATGACATCCATCACTGCAGCTCAAAATACCTTTGAATAGAAAAAAGCGATTAGACCTAAAACCCTTTGATGGCATCTGTTGGTCACTTATTGTAATACAATTATACCATGTTGGGATAATCTGGATTGAGTCGGATTACAATAATCTGGAATGTAGGGATTATGAGAATAATAATTGGTTGAGCTCACATTGTTTTTACCGTTATTGTCCAAAGACAACTTTAGTTTATGAATAAACTGATGGAATTAAAAAATAATCGGCAACAAAACAAAAATAAAATGACTAAAAGTGTTTTTTTCAACATTTTGCCACTTGATGGCAGCAGAAAAAAAGTTGTAAACAAAACTTCGTTTTGTTCGGGTAATTTATTACCCAGAATGCACCTAGACAGTTGAAACTATTTCATTTTGTGTTGTTCTTTTTCAATCAAATTAATGTAACTTTTTTATTCGTAACTTTTAAGCCGCCAATTGTTTCCCAAGTACAGCTTTGACTGCAGACAAAGATCCACTGGCGTTTTTATCCTTGTCTGTATCATATAACGGGACGAATGGCGTCCTCCATAGAAAACGCCTCGCTTCCGGTTCCAACCAAGCAAAGTCAATTCAGTCGCCATTTTTCCACGATATGTCCTTCGCCACATTGAAACCAGACGACCTCAGTAAGCAGCGGTTCGCCCGTTTCCATTTCTACATTTCTATTCTCCAATCAGGAGTAAGCAAATTAGAAGGCCACACCCCCTCACTGACAGCGGGCTCGGGGAAATCTGTCAATCAAATGCATTTCCACATGATTGTTTAGTCCAGTTTCTGTTTTTAACCAGTTTTCTGATGATGGAGGACACATATAAGGACAATTAAGCTCAAAATTGCATTTCTGAGTGTTTCTTTATTGAAGTCGCTGTGACTCAGGAGAAGACAAAAAAAATAATAAAAAGATGCCAGAGATGAATTTCTAATGAGCTCCTGAAACTATGCAAGACAAAGACAAGATTTTGGCTAAAAACAGCATCATCATAATCAAAAGACCACTGGGAACGCTTTTATGATCAATCAAATGATGATAAATTCAAATATTGAGTGATGAGTAGTAGCTTTTAGGCTTGAGAAAAACCCTAAAGTTCTATGAATTTGCCCTAAAGCTCTCTGGAAACCCAATCTTTTGTTTTGGGGGCATTGTTGTGCTATTGATCCTTTAGTGGCCAGAAGGTGGCACTGACCTCACAGTCCTGTTGAAGCAGTAGGAACAGAAGCGGTGTCCACACTGGGCCTGAATGGGTCGTCGGAGGATGTTGTGGCAGCAGTTGCACAGGTGCTTGTCCTCCAGCTTGTTGCCCAGGATCTTCTTGGGGAAGCCGGGCTTGTTGCTCTCCATGGATGAGGGCGGGGACGGTTCCAGTGCAGCCATGGTGTCTGTTCGCACGTCACACCTGGCAACAAAAACACGCCAAAGCACAGCACCCCTTCAAAACTCCACAGCAACTTGCTGAAACACATTGGCACGTCTTTACTGATGTCTGCAGGGGTGTCTCCAAGGATTTTGGGGGGTCTGGGCCCCTGGATGGCCCCCAATATAAACTCTTAAATTTAAAATGTGTTAATTAAACTCAAACTCATTTCAAACTAGCATTTAAACCCTAAACAAGAGTGGCTTCAGTAAAAATAAAAAACAAGTGTTTATCAGGAAATATACTGACAGATTTTAGCCAAAAATGTGAAAAAGGCATCCTCTCTTCTAGTTTTTTATTTTTTAAACAATGAATTAGACACAACTTTTCTAAATCGGTCTTTGAACGTGTGTAGCCGAGGGCGTTGTGAACATAGCTTCATTCACACCTCTGGCCAAACTATGCAAAAAAAAAAAAAAAAAACACACGATTTACACTCCAAAATTTACAGTAATCTGATGATTGATTGCGTGTAAACGGTATAATCTGATGGTGTTTATCAGATTTGAGTGAATCTGAATATGATGCATATTTTATTATTGATTTATTACTTGTTTATTCCAGAATATGCAGAAAACAAAACAAAACAAAACAACAAAAAAAAGGTCAAATAAAATGACAGTACAGTAAATGATAATATCAGTGTTTGTACGTGTTTTGGATTAAAGATGAACACACGGATCGGATTATTGTAGATCAGGTAAAGGTATTCTTCAGGTGAGTCTGGAATGTGCCATGTTGATCTCAGGGGAAGGGGGGGAGGTTCATTTGGCACTTTAAACAAAGACGGCGGTTCTGCTGTCAGGTAATGAGGGACCTCCAGATGATGACTGTGGATCCTCCTCCCGCTGGAATGGGCGCTGGGGGGGAGGAGGGGGGTCCTGGTGTGGGCGGCGGAGGCCAGCTGTGGGTGGGTGGGTGGGCCCACACCCTTTGTTTACATTCCTCCTCCGTTTTTTCGCGGCTCCGCTCTCAGAGTCTACCCGGTAACGGAACCCCTCCATTGTCTCCTCTCTCCGCCTTCCTCTCGCCATCGCAGCATCCCTCCGCGCGGGCGCCGGTGGCCGGCGCGCGCGCCGCCACGCCCCTTCAAAGCTGAAGCCTGTCAGACACATTTACTGGAAAAGGCTTTTTCAGACGCTCCGGTGGTTTGAACTCACCAGCGGTTCAGGCTAAACTGTCATCGCGCGCGGACGCCGCGGAAGCCCGTCTCCTCGTCGCAGGTCGACGCTCGTGCCCGGAGCCGTGATTATATCTGTTGGCGCAGCCGGCGGGAGGCGTCTTTTTCGGCGTTAGCCACATAATACAGATGTGGTCTGCAAACGCGACGGCTGTTATTGTCCAACATCGCCATTTCACTCGCAGACTGGCCCTTACGTCATCCGGTGGGAGGGACTTGGGTTGACAGGCAGACGAGCTGTGGAAGCGTGCGAACCATTGGTCCAGAACCGGGAGTGGGCGTGGCTTTCATCCCGAAGCGCCTGTGACCGCCGACGTCACTGATGTCACGAATTTGTAGATTTTTAAATCCGTTTAGTTCATTTAAAAAAAATCTTTAAATGAAAAAAAAACTGCTCAAAAGAAAACAGAAAACTTTTTAATGAAGGAAAAATAATTTTAAAAAATTCAGTCTGTTGAGGGAGTTTATTTTTAGACATTTAAGTTTTTTTATTTTTTGAATGTTTGCTTTTCTACGGAGCCCGTGTCATGACATTAAAAAATTAAAATAAATCTCGTTCCCACAGATTAATAACTTGTTCCCACAGATTAATAACTCATTCGCACGAAATACTATTCCGTTCCCACAAGATAATATTGCGTTCCCTCAAAATACTATTTCGTTCCCTCGAAATGATTACCTCGTGGAAACGCAATAATTAATCCGTTCGAATGCAATAATTAATCCGTTCGAACGCAACAATTATTCACGTCATAACTCATTCACACAGATATGCTCTCAGTCCGTCCGGCCGCAAAAGCCGCTTTCAGCGGTAACCTCCGTGTCTCTGTGACCCACATTCGTTCAAGAAAGGAAAAAGAAAAACAAGAATGATCAATTTTTTTACTGTCTCAATGAATATAAGAAAAATATCATAGGATTTATGATACCTATGCTGCTTTGCCATACGATAGCTTCTGCTAGGCTACTACTACTAGCTTAGCTCCCCGCGGAGCTCCTTGCTTGTCATGCCGGCATTCGAGCAACTGGCTGGTCGGTAGACAGCCAGCCAGCTGATATTGTAGTTTAGGGTTGAATAGGAATAATAATATTCAAGACTTGTCTTTTATAAACATACTCTTTCGCAGTCAGTCGCTTCACATTCGAAGGCTATTAGGCTACATGCTAACTAACTAGCCGATCGTTTATCCTGTTATTTACGTCATAGATTTACAGCAGATACCTTCACATTTCTGTCTGTGTGTGTCTCATTACATTGCATTGAGGACACGGAGGATGTTTAGATCGGCAAATATAGACCACAATGCAATGCGTCGGAACAATCTTTTCTAAATTGTTTTATTTAAATGTATTTTTTTATTAAAAAATCATAAATATTTTTATCTACAGCAGATTCATAAATAATCGTCGCAAAACGCTCAAATCAATTAGATTTTATTTTCGGGAAATCGATGACGACATATCTGCCATTAAAAAAAAAAAAAAGCGAGCATGGTGTCCAAATTGCTTTTGAAATTTAGGGCACTACATAGTGCAGCGCTATATAGTTTTTTAGTAGTTAGGGTGGGAATTCGGACATAGCCATAAACTCTAGATTTTAAAATATGATAATCCAACTCAAACTAATTTCAAACTATTATTTAATCCCTAAACAATTGTGGCTTCAGTAAAATACACACAAACAAGCAAATGAGTGCTTAGCAGCAAATATACTGACAGTTTTTAGCCAAAAATGTGGGGGAAAAGCATCCTCTTTACTAATTTCCCTCCTAATTTTTTTAAAAAATGTATTTGTTTGCTCATTTAAATCTAATGAGACAACTTTTCTATATCAATGACATGATTCAAAATGTTGAAAATATTCTGGAACAATAAAGATTTCTTTCAATTGGTGTGTTTTTATTAGCCCCTTTAAAGAAAAATGTTGACCTCAGTCATATTGTGATTGAATATTTGCCAGATTGGCTGAGTAAGTGTTTGTCAGACTATACGTGGAGCTGGGGTACAAGACTCACCTCTGGGGGAAATTTATTTAACAAAATCCGCGAACAAGAATGAACATTTTATCTTGAAAGGCTAATAATATTAACAATAGAAAACAAAAATAGACGGAGTATCTGCACACTTCCACTACCGTAACATTGATGCTTATTTAGCTTCACGAAATGTAGGGGGAATCTAGTAAATTAGCACCACATATCAACAGATAATTCTGATAATATTGGATAATATTTGCAAAGTACCGTATTTTTCAGGTTATAAGTGGAGCTGGAGTACAAGTCGCACTTTTGGGGGGTGTAATGTTTCTCCTTCACCACTATGAGGTGCAGCTTTGCTGTTAAGGCAGGGGTGTCAAACTTATTTTCACCGAGGGCCACATCAGCTCAAAGGAATAGATATAAATTATACATGTAACTAAATGTCATGAAAAATAAATGTAACTACTCCTAAATGTTAAATAACTCAGTATTTATTTACTATAACTTTTTAAAGTGACATTACAGCTGCATGGAAAACATATATTTGCTTGTTACTCTAGCATAAATCTTTTAAATTGGATTCTGTTAGGCTAGGTTATATGGACAGTGTTCAAGTCCTGATGTATAGTTGCCCAATCCGATATTTCAAGTCTGATTCCCCCAAGATATGAATAAATAAACACCAATTTTTATTTTTTATTTTAAGAAATTATAAACTTTTATGCTCTCGCGGGCCACATAAAATGACACGTCATTTTATGTGGCCCGCGGGTGTTGAGTTTGACGTGTGTGTTAAGGTATTACGTCATCGTCTCAGCATTTTGTGGAGTTAATGGCCAAATTTCTTCCCTCCACCCTAACTACTAAAAAACAATATAATGTGGGACTATGTATTACCCTGGATTTTAGAAGCAATTTGGGCACCATGCACACTTCTTTGAATAGTTTTATAATTAGCAACAATTCGTCCTAAAAAAAAAAGGAGCTCGCGTGGACAAGATTTCATCAGCACTTTTCTTCTGTCGGCAGACAGAAAGTGACGACCAAATGTTTCCATTATTCATTATTTAAATGGTTTTTTAAATGGTCTTTTATTTCTTCTGTTAATTTTAGTAACTCTAACATGGGATTCCTTTCTGCTCTCAGTCGATCGCATTGTCTGTATTCTGCCACGTTGTTTTCAAACAACAAGGCAAGTTGTTGATCAAATTGAATCGAATTGACCAATAGCATTAATCATTTAAATATGGGATAATATTGGAAACTACCATTAGGATTGAGGTATGGTAGGTTTACTTTACAATAACGGAAAAAGGACCAAATGCATCAGAGCGGACAACACGCGTGATGACAGCAAAAACTTATCGGTCCATCATTCCAGTACAATGTGTTGAAGCACTTTGAATTCAACAAAGACATGTGACCTTAAAGTGTGCTAGAATGTTCCAATAATTTGTGTTGGATGTGGAAAAACAACAGTGGGCTGAACTTTAGGAAACTATAATGTGAATAGATTTGACATTCATTCCTGTTTACTTGTTTGTTTGTACACATTTTTCATTTAAACTTAATAATCTTGCAAGAAATACAAGGAATCTGGAAAATTTCACCTTCAGTATTTATCTCTGAGTCACACTGGTTGAAGTTTTGGCTAAAGATCCATTTTAGGCCAAAGTGAATAAGATATGATATGACTCAATTATTGTTAAAATGAATCATCCCTATGTGAAACTGTTGCTGTTTCTCCACTGCTCTGAACATGAATACACACAATGTTTTAAACCACAATTATCAGGAAACCTCAGACTGCGATAGACCAAGCGAGCCACATGAGGTCAGTGCACCAACATAAAACACAACTGGTTGGTTCAGCATGGAAATTTAAGAAAATTATGTCTGTTGTGCTGTTTAGAAGTCACAACAGGAGTCGTTGGATCAACCGTACTGAGCTGCAATGTCTAGATCTGCGTGAAGATGGTCCCTAAACATTTGTTTTTTAGTGCTGCTTAAAAAAACTTTGTTTTTTTCTACTGTTGCTAATTTGACATTTATACACCACATAAATGTTTTCTTAGTTTCAGAATCGCAAAAATAAAGTTGAAATAGGAATGGCCACATCGACCCAGTTTGCTCCGCCCACCTCACTCAACAACCAGCCCAAATGGCTGACAGGGCAGGACATAGCAAAAGGAGAGTTCTGTTGAGTGAAATTCAAAACATGTAAAGTGTTAACCCTCTCCCAGAGTTGTCATGCATACAAAAAGAGCAATAAACACTGATAAAATCTTCAAAACTCGTCTGTAAATAGATTTTTATTGTTAAATTGGACTTTTTATAGAGAACTTCATGACAAATTCCTTTTGCTACCAGTCTCCAGTGGTCTTTTGAGGAACTGCAATGTTTGGTGCCCTTTGTCTTAAACAAATGAAGGCACTTGGGGTCAATGACAAACACAGATAACTTTATTTAATATGTAACAGAAGCCACAGTTAGATACTTTCCCCTGGAAGAGCAGAATCATTTACGGCAGGAGTTCATTAGAAATTCAATCTGGGTTGTGGGCAGGACTATTGACCAAGAGCAAGCCCGCCCCACTTCCAGTCACCTATTTGTTTACATGCTCTCCCACTAGCTTACAGCCACTCACAAACTACCATGACATGTGAAACAAAAATGGCATCCAATATCAGAGCTATCCAGCCATACAGTTGCATTCCAGCGCAGACAAGGAAAACAAAGACATTCAGGGATCTATTTTTATATTTTCTACGTCACAAATACAATCTTTTACCAACAGCATTTTTTCATTTGCTCCTGATTATCATCGATTTGAATAAAGAAATACCCAGAAGTCAAATTTAATCTTAAGTTTTCTTAATTTACCATCTTAACAATGCAACAAGAACATGTAAAACCACCAACAACATGATTTTGATCAGAGCGGGTCTTTAAAACTAACTTTTGGTGTGAAGCTATTTGATAAATATCTAGGACTAACCAAAGAAAACTACATGATCTGGCATCTGATTTCAGTTTAGTCCTCTGTGGTATAATTAAGTCTTAATTATCTATAATTAATAAGGATACCTAAACTTTTATTTGAATAAATGGTAAGCACCTACCATAAGAATACATGAAGTCACAACTTGGTAAAAAACTGGTAAATTATGATAAGAATGTCTTTATTTTTACTGTAACTTTAAACTTATCAGGTTTTACAGATATTTTTTAATTTGTCCTTACAGAACAATTTTAAAGTACTTTTGAGTTCATTAGCTTTCAGTTTGATGTTCTATCCTATGAATGTCTTCTAGCAAATTGATTAACATCATCACACTACCACCACCGTGTTTAACTGTTGTGTTCTTTTCTGGGGGAAAAAGAACTCCTATTAATGTTTTGTTTTTTATAGATCCATACATTTGTGCAACAGTTTTGGAGAAAATTCTTTTTTTTGGTCAAATTCATTATCAGCCTTTTGTTCTTTTGGGTCATCTGTGTTTATCTCTTATATTTTACTGCTCATTTCTGCTTTTGAAAAAAGTTCAATTTTCTCTCAGTGATGACAAACAAAAAACTTGAAAAATGATACAAAAAAACAACAACACACGAACATGACAGTTGACTGGCTAGAGGGAATAGAAGTTTGAAGTCATGGTTCAAAGGGAAGTTGTGGTACTGCTTTCCTGTTGCTCAAAGAAACATCTCAAGATCTCCAAACTATAATGCATATGTACTTAACTCCTCTTTACAGAACATATGTACTGTATTTAAGGTTATATTTCATTTAAATTCTATAATAATTTTACTGTTAATTTAAAAAAAAGGTTTTGTATTTATGTAAAACATGTTCTGACATTGAGTCTGAACATGTCCACAAACATCAACCAACATGTACGTTTGGGAAGAGTATGCAAGAAAAACTGATGCACACTGACAAAAAACATGCAAATTCTTCAAATAAAAGGTCAAATTCATAATTTATAATTGTCCGTTGTCTGAAAATACCGTTAAAAATAAAGTTCTAACCTACTTAAATCTAATAAGTACAAAAATGTACGTTTTAAAATCATTTTTAGAGTTTTATACTATAAACTACACTTTCAAAGTTGTTTTATTGGGTATGAACCGGAGTTTGAATACATTTTCTCTGTATCTTTTTGAGCCTTGTGATCATTTTGGGTTTTTCTTACACAGAGTCCATGGTAGCAAACCACCTGCAGGTGTTCATCCAAATAATCCTCCTATCATCTTACACCACTTCTGTTTGCATTCATTTGTTTGTGGCCTGCTGCTGTGTCACAAGACTGAGTGCTCGGTCTTATATAACCTCAATAAAATAGAATGCAGTGGAAGCAAAGTTCAGCAGATACTACAAGAGCAATTTACTTTATAAACTCTGAAACAATCAAAACAGAAGGTACAAATAGCCCCGATCCAAATCTACAGCAGTCTCATACACGGCGTATTTAAATATATATATAATAGTCGATCCATGATTATTTTCAGAAATGTGTTTTGACGGTTACTATGCTTCTCTAGCAAAAATATTTACAGCATATGTGTGTGTATATATATAAACAACTTTCTTTCTTCTGAACTAGAGTGCACCTTTATTTACTAAAGGCACTTTATTTTAAATTAGCAGATTGCACAACAAAAGCAAAACCTCGCCTGCTGTGCAAACAAGGCCAAAGGAGGGATCTACACAATTATTTCACTTTGAAAACAATTTTTTCATAGAAATAAAGCACTAAAAATAAACTTTATAGCTTTGGCTGATGACGAAAATCAAGTCATTAGTCTAATCAAGCTTTGTTTTGAAATCAGATAAAAAAAAAACAGCTTAAGCAAAGCATTTATGCATAAAAGGAGTTTTGGCAACCAAGTTTGCTGCTCCGGTTTATTCTTTTTTTTTAAGTCTCGTCGAGGAGCTTCCGGAGGTTTCTTTGAATCTGTGGTGGGGGGGAAAAAAAAGCAGAGGTAACTGATGGCTAGCAAATTATATAAAGTTATGCATTCAAGTTAGTGGCATCGTTTTTATGGGAAACACTAGCAATAACAGGAAAATGTTCATACATTTTTGTAAGTTTCGAAAAAACACAACATCTTGAGATTTCTGGACAAAACAAAGTGAGGTGAGACTGGAAAGTTCAAACAGAAATAAAAAACATAAAGGACCATAAAAAGGCTTAGTCCACATCAAACGTCATAACAGAAGATAAAAAAAGCCATGTTTCCATTATGACGCACAGAACACGGACACCTCCCTTCCACCACTACGTCTTTCTACATCCCTAATAAATCTTCCATTGTAAAACATGACAGATATTTGAAACTTCTCCCTTTTTTCCCCATCAAACGTAACCATAAGTAAATCTGCTACAGGCTTTATAGAAGCATAAAACACACATGTTCCAGATCTCAGCTTTTCCTCAAATGTAAGTCATTTTTTTCTTTTTTTTTTTAATTGTAGCCATGAGTCTACAACAGAGTTTTAGGGCCACCAAAAAAAATAAATTACAAAAAGTAAAATTACGAGATCTAAAGTCGTAAATTTACGACTTTTTTCTTGTAAATCTGCAAGATTTAAAGTCGTACTTGTATGACTTTAAATCTCGAAAATCTATGACTTTAAATCTCGAAATTTTAGGACTTTAAATCTCAAAAACGACTTTTTTCTCGTACATTTAAAAATTTTAAGTGGCAGTAAGCACACAGTGCTGCAAGTGAACGCCACGCAGCAGCAGAGCAGACCAACTACGCTGTCGCATATCGGAGCCGTGGTTGAAGATGAAAGACGTGGAGCGTTTTGTGAAGCTTTATTTCAGAATAGTTTTCAAAAACAAAGAAATTCTTAACCTTTTGGCGACTCAAAACCAAATTAATATTAGCGTGAGGACATTGCAAAGAATATGTCAAAAACTGGGCCTCTTCAGGCGGAAGCATCACACAGACTTGGAGAAGATCTTCCCTAAAACTCCGTTGTATGACTCGTTAAGCCGCTTGAATAAAATATTCATTTGTGGCCACAAAATAGTTCAATAAATAGGAATAAATCTGTTAGATCATACAAAATTAATAATAATGTGGCCACAAAATTGATCAATTGATCGAAAAAAAAAAAAAGATTAATTCGATTAAAATACTCGTGGCCCCAAAATAGTTTAATCGTACAAATGAAATAGTAATTTGTATCCACAAAATAGTTAAATTCAGCAAACCAAATAACAATTTGGGACCAAAAAAAGTAGTTAAATTGTACAAATAATGACTAATTTTGGCTAAAAAATAGTTTAATATTTAAGTCCTACAAACCAAATAATTTTAGGCTACGAAATAGTTCAATCATACAATAGTTACCTCACGAAAACAAAATAACTTGTTGCCATGAAATTGTTGAATTGTGCAAATAAAATAGTTAAACTGTACAAACAAAATACTTATATCTACAAAAGAAATGTTTTTGTACAAATGAAATAGTTAAATCCTACAAACCAAATAATAATTTTAGGCTACGAAATAGTTCAGTCGTACAATAGTTACATAAAAAAATGAAATAACTTCTGGCCATGAAATTGTGAAATTGAATGAATAAGATAGTTAAATTATACAAACAAAATACTTGTGACCACAAAAATAATTCAGTTGTTCGGATTAAACAGTTACACTGTACAAATAAATAACAACTTGTGGCTACGAAATAGGTTACTCGTACAAATGAAATAGTTACATCACACACACAAAATAACTTGTGGCCACCAAATCGTTTAATCCTCCAAAGCAAATAATGATTTGAGGCTATAAAATATGTTAATTGTACAAATGAAAGACTAATTTGTAGCCACAAAATAGCTAAATTATATTAACCAAATACTAATTCTTGGCTACAAAACTTCCTCTGTAGTGGCAATAATATTGCCCATAGACAGCTAGGTATATTAATCAAGTTCACCTTTACCGGAGAAGCAACACAGCTCTCAATATCCTGGTAAAATGTTTCTGAACGGCTGATTTGTTGCAATGCAAGACTTTTCAGAATCAAATTGCAGCTCATTCCTGAAAATAAAATGTAATCATATCGTCTCTCAACATATGACTTTACAGAATATCAATTTTCTTACCCAACAGACCACAAACAAAAGCTGATTTCAGAATGTTTGTTATTTTGTAGGAACAAATTAAGTATTTCATTGACACAATTTAGCTATTTTTGTGCCTATATATATATACGCTAGGGCTGCACGATATGAGGAAAACTCGTGATATGAGATATTGGAGATTAATATTGCGATAACGATATAATTTGCGGTATACAAATTGTAAAATAACCAAAATTACTATTCCAATTTCAATGCAACAGTTTGAAAATTATACTCCAAATGATCCTCGTCGACATAGGTGACAAACATCTAACATTAAAGGCCTCCATCCGATTGGTCAACAACGTGAAGCCGTCCATCCGGTTGGTCAAATGCATAAAAGGATTTATTTGATTCATTAAATACTTCAAGCTGCCATAAGATTGTTTGAACACATTTAAGGTTTACGATTTATTGCGATTCTCGCCGTCTTTTGCGATATGCATATTGCAGAGCTGGATATTGCGATAACGATAAATTTGCGGTTTATTGTGTCTTGTCATTTAAGAAGGAAACAGTAATACGGGTGTTAAACTAATTGATTAAAAGCAAATTTGCATCAGTTTTAATGTAAAGTCTGTCTTGAACCATAAAAACTGGCCCAGAAGCTTGTTTTTTGTCACTGAAGTGTGAAAGTAAATTCGTTTTTTTACAGTGTAACATGTATATAAGTTGCGTCAAATGATTGAGCTTTAGTAAATCGACTAACAAACCTTGTCTAGCTTGAAAAGGTTGGCAGAGAGCTCCCCATAGATCTCAGCGTTCACTTCATCTTGGGACTTTCGACTCTCAGGATTTCTGCAACAGCAGTGATCTTGACATGTGAACTCAATATTGGCACTGGGACGTCTACTGAAAGACTGAAGGAAACTCCAATTTACTCGCTGTGAATGTGGTGGTCCATCGACAGCAGGGAGTTCAGACGTTGCTCGAGAGCCACAATTTTGAATCCCATATAGCAGGAGGACAGGAACAGGACGCTGACTCTGTTGCACAAATGCAGAAGCACATAAACATGCAAATCCACGGCACAGATTAGAATCAATAACCTCTTCAAATGTTCGGACTGTTGGAGGGCATCTTTGTTCTCATCCACGGGACTCACAAAAACAGGTAGATGACAAGGAGGATTTGAAAGGACTTCGTCTGGGAGGCTTTTCCTTTCAGAGTGGATCCGTGTGAAGAGCCTGGGGAAAAAAACGAACAGGAGTAAGCCCCGCCCCGCCACGCTGTTTTCTGCGAGTTCACCGACCCGCAAAGGCGTTAACGGTTCAGCACGAAAGTACCGTTTTTAAGGGCCCCTCCGTGCTTTTGGCTCGGTGTCTGGAGGTGAATATCAGCGTGAACTGAAACTTCTCTGTTCAGAAACGGCTCCGGAAGGCCTGTAAAGTCTGGCCAAACGAGGCGACAAACTGAAACCAATTTCCAGAGAGCCTGAGCAAATATTAACACAATCACAAGAAACTTTGCAAATGAAATAAAAGGTATTTGCATGTAAGACTCAAAAAAAAAAGTCACCACCATTTAAATTTATCTTTGTCTATCTATGTCCCACTCTAACTATATTTTTTCTATTGTAAAATCGTTCTCAGTGCTGTTTTGATTATGATAATACAGTTTTTGGCCGAAATAAAAAGCCTGTTTTGTTTTTTAGGACATATTCTGAAGCGCGACAGGAGCTCATTAGAAATTGGCCTCTGGGTTGTGGATGGAACTGTTGGCACTAAAGTTAGCCTAGGCTAATTTCCCATAAACCCTTTGTATACACTCTTTCCTGCTAGCTTATAGTCCCTCACAAGCCCCCCAGAAAACAGCCAGATCTGTCCAGCCGTACAGCTTTGAGCCAGATTCCAGCTCAGACGAGGAAAACAAAGACAAAAGTTGATGGGACTGGGACTTTCACTGCTCAAAATAATCATGACTGTTTGAGACTGTTTTAATAAAAGCGTCCAATGTCATTTTTTTCCATTCATCTAAACTCACACACCTCTCATTTTTTCATAATCTGGAGTCTGGGATCCGGAGCTGCTACTCTCCGTCAGGTTCTGCCGTCGCTTTTGTAGAACTCCATCAAGGTCAGAGAAGCCCTCCGAGAAGTCCTGCAGCGCCAAAAGGCATTGGGGGGACCCCACGTCACACTACGTGAGAGCCAGCTCCTTCAACAGATCTTTGCTCACAATGGCAAACCCACAATGATCACATCCTGAAATAAACAGCCCAGAAAATACACGGACAAACCCCCGACTGACCAGAGGAAGCGGCGACATGCAGCTGGCTCTGAAGCTGTTTTCACAGGAGGAAGTCACAGGGCTGCTCCCCGTCTTATCCATCTACGGCAACAAAGGACATCTTTAAGCACTGAAAGTATTCTTTCTGAGCCAAATGTAGAATGTTCTATATCATGATATAGTTTTTATTCTAGCAGACGATAACGATATAAACCAAATAACTATATGTCAAATTTGAACACTCTACTCATTAGACAAATGTGGAATCATCAGCAGGTTGTTTGGATTGCAATATTTCTTTCCTATCATACTTTAAACAACAGATGCACTGAAAGAACATAAAGTTTCAAAAGAAAACATAAACATAAAACAGAATGCTAAACCTTTTGATCGGTTTCATTTAAAAACTAAACCTGAATTCTACAAATAAATTCTAAATGTTTTCAAGTTTTACAAAATAAACATAAAATTGACAAAGATTTTTGTCAACATCCTGTGAACAAGTTAAGTACTAAAAGCAAATTCTGAGAATTTCTTGGACTCTTGCTGCTGTGCAGGTCTGTAGTTGTTGTTTTTGCTGGAGGATCGTCGTTTATTTTGTTTATTGAACATTCTTGCTGGCTCTGCTTCAGATGATAAAAAAGGTAGGTGGTTAGTCCGGTTTTAGAAGGAAATGCCTTCTGCACAATTTGCAGTGCGCGTTACTCTGTTTTTTGGTTGGATTTTAATAACTGAAATACCCCCCCACACGGGCTGAAATAGTATGGTAACATGCTAATGTATGCCCCGGGGTCTTGAGTGGTTTAGCCCGTGTAAGGTAGTACTGAGGAGTAGACGAATCCTAAGGGAAGGAGGTTTGTTAAAAAAAAAAAAAATGGAACGTACCATTGTCGTCCATGATGTAAGTGTATTGTGAAGTATTGGTAAAGTTGCATGACGTGCGAGTGGTGTTACCATAGGGTGTCCTTTCATCGCACTTTAGCTGTTAGTAAAGCTTTGGTCATAACTGACCTTACGGATAGATGTGGGCTGTTTCCGGGCAAACCTGTACGGGGGTGCGCACTTATCGCGTGAACAGCACTCACGCACAGGTTTGAAAAAAGGAAGAGATCTGTGCAACACACCTGTATGTCAGCTACGTCTCCCGTGTTCACTGTGATCTGTCGCCTGCTGGATGACCTTAGAAAAAACGTTTTGACGATGCGGGCAAGCAGAACCGTCTACCGTCTGACATTTCCTTGCGGACTACCAAGTATTTTTTTAGATATCAAATAGATTAAAGGAACTTCAATATTTTGTTTAAAAATATCTTGAGTTTTCCAAATTAAGCAAAAAATATTGAGTAGGGTTTTCTATATAAAGTGATTGATAATTGATTTATTGAATCCAGGGATGGATTTTTCTTGAACCTCTTATGACCTGCCGTCCACACGCATTTTGGGTTTTAATACCATAGTAGGTAATTCTGCGTAACTGGGACCGTGTCCAAGAGAAATTTAAAAAATGCAAACCGAACAAAAGCTTGGCTCTTTTTCATTCTTGACAGTTTTGCCTTTCTTTTTTTTTTTTTCTCTCTCTCAGTTTTGAATGGAAATTGGAGAAGTGTTTTGGTGGTTAATGGAATCTTGTCAAACCAACTCTCTATCACTGAAGATTGCCAAAACAACAATTAACTTTTTTTTGGAAAGTGGAAAGGACAAAATTGTTCAGCACTCAAACTATGCTCAAATTATCCAAAGAGATTAATCTCAAAGGCCAGCAGTGATGTGTCATCCTGATGCCGATGTGGCGAAGGTTAACGCAAAAATTGGCAGCTGTCAGAAAAAAAGCTACACTTCAGTTTAGTTTGATGCAGCAAAAAGAAAGTTGGGACAGGGTATCGTCTTCATCAGATCCACTATTTTTACAAAAAATAAATTGTGTGGAAGTCAGTTATTAAATATCTATTACAATAAAATGGTTCTGGTTACCTCTAAGTGCAGGCAGATGGACTTTAGAAGTTTGAATGTGGTGTTTCGGGAGAGGAAGGACACAAAGACGTGCTGAAAAAAGACGATTTGGGGTCACTTTGATGTTCTCCTCTTCGGCGAAAATACACACGGCTTCCTCACTTGAGTACTCCCGGTTCCGATCACGAGAGCGTTTGGTACCAACAATGCAGTTTTGGTCTTCCTGATGAATATCACCGACGTCACCGGGATGGAGATCTATAAATGAGAACGGTCAGTTGAACACATCCACCCCCCCCTTTGAAAAGCAGCTTTGGGGAAACGGCAAACCTTCGTATCTCTGCCAAAAACTTTGGAGTGGAAGCAGATCCAGTTATCAGAGACGAACATCTTCCCCTGGTATAAGATGTCTCTCTGCAGGGCGCAGGTGTAACCTGCAGACAGAACCCCCACCTCTGACATCAGCATTCGTCGGTGAAGCTACCCGTGCGTGGTGCCTTCAAAGAACGCTCTGAACGCGGGTTTTTGAACGCACATTTATCCGAAAGGTGGACAATGCAGGGAGGGGCTTCATCTTTTTCTACTATTTACTAGCGCATGCCCCCCCAGCCTACAGTTGGAAGACGTTTGGTCAGACGTGGACATGACGGTTGATGCTGGTTGGTCAGAAATGTTTCTGATGAATCGGGTTTGTGCGCGATTGGAAGAATTTCTGACCAATCGGTCTTTGATTGGCTGGCACATTTGTAACACTGTGCCCCGTTCTGTTTCAAGCGCAGAAGAAAGAATTTCTCTCTCTCTCTCTCTTATTTTGGTATTTTTGAGTTACTGATGCATTTTTCTGTTTCAAGTGCGAAAATCAAAACAGAGAATGTTCCGCTCGGAATACAGGCACAAAAATCCCTCCAGAACCTAGACCAATCAGCATGAACCCTCTCGTCTGTGATTGGCTGTTTGGTGTCACATATGTCCCACTTAACTGGGAGAAAGCAAGCACGCGTCTGAAAACCTTTGAGTTGCAAACGCAAAAAATGTATCTAGAAAACAAAGAAAAGGATTTTGAAAGCAGAACATTTAATATTTCTACTTGCAACTTTAAAAGTTTTGCTTTTAAAACTGAACATCTTTTTTTGCAATTGAGAAAATTTGGATGTCAAAACTGTGATTTTTGTTGGCAAAGTGGTGGCACAAATAACCCATCATACGTACCCACGCCATCCATATGTCGCTACCAAATCCGAGTTCCTGACCGGTCAAAGTTCGACCGGGTTTAACTTGGTTTTGTATCTAGAGTCTTAAAAAAGTGCGAGTCTTGAACGCAGAAGCCCGAAACCCGTTTCTATGGAGCTTTTATTAGAAGCGGTGGCTAGAACCCACGCCGCTGATGGCGGTGTGAACGTAGCTTCACACTTACTCTGTTTGAGCGGCTCTTCCCTGCCGACTTCCTTGAAGATCTTGTGGTATTGGGAGTTTGCCTTTGATAACTGAAAGAAAGGTGCATCTTTATTAGTGAGCATGGAGATTAAAAAAAATCTTCACTCTGTCGAGTTTCTCTACCTGGTTGGGTTGTGGTTTCTTTCTGTCAAACTTTGCTTCAAAGTCGCTTAAAGTCAACATCGGCGAAAGCTGCTCTGTGGGTTTGGGTCTGTTCAAAAAAATGGAGACGTTAGCGGGGAACCAGCAAACGCTGAAGTTAGACCGTCAAAGTGGCGTTTTGATTATTATTGGGTCGTTTTTAGCAAAAAAAATTTAAAAACTTGTGTCGTTTTCTAGAACATAGTTTCTGCAGAGCAGCAGTAGCTCATTAGATATTCACATCTTCATTGTAGGCGCAGACTGTGGTAAGCCCACCTCTACTTCCCGTCATCCATCTGTTTACATGCTCTCCTGCTAGATTTCAAAGAGAAATACCCAGAAATGCAATTTTAAGCTTAATTTAGTTTTAATCTCTGCCCTCCATCCTCAGGAAAATGCCACAGAAACATGTGAAAAACACCCCAAAAAAATGATTTTTCATCAGAGTGGGTCTTTGAGACGAGTCAAGACATCTGCTATCAGTCCTTCATTGGAGCTCGCCTGAGCTCAGATAAAGGTTGTTTACGCAGCAACAGTGAAATCTGTAAACAGCACTTTGGTCATGCAGGTAAACAGTAGGTTAAACGCAGCAGGTCGACAGAAAACAGAGACCTAAACTCCATGAAATTAAGTTAATTCTATTAATATACAAAAAGGACACATTTAAAAAATCCGTAAAATATCATTAAAAGTGGGTAAAAATGACTAAACTGCACTGTTTTGTCTACAAACTGCAAGAATCTAAAACTAAAGTTAAAGTTTACAGTAAACATCTGGGAAGCTGGAGCCGCGTAGAGGATCAGCCGTGACCTTCTAACCCTTGGTAGTTCATCAGTACCAATGTGATGAGGAAAAGGCTGCTGGGGTTACCTCATGCTGGCCGGCTTCTTCCTGACCTCTGTAGGCTTCGGCTCTGGATCCAGCAGGAGCCGCAGCTCCGCAGGGGCCCGTCCACGCCTCCTCTCACCTCCATGCTCCACTTCAGACCTGGACATAGGGCGACAGGTGGAACCAGGTGTTGGGTTACGCTTTGCATGGAGTCTATAACCTCAGATGAATCCATCAGCGGCGGTTTGGGCTCAACATGGGGGTCAAAGACAAGCCAGGAATGACTCATGGGGTCATGGGGTAGACCCCCCCGGTAGACACCCCCCCCCCCCAGGGTAGATGAGCCCCTTCCACGTCTCGTGAGGAGGTCTTTGCAAACCAGCAGCTTCTGATGGAGCCACGTCCGCCCGCTGCCCCCCTAATCAAATGCGGATGCAAATGTGCACCGCCCGCCCGCCGGCCCGCGGGGCGGCCTTCTCCAGCGAACTCACGTCGCGCTCTTCCCCCGGGAGTCCGGGCAGGCACGCAGCTCCGGGCCGGGTAACGGGGTCACCGGTGAGTCCGCCTGCTCGCTCATCAGTCACCGGTTCATCTCTGGGCTTCCACGGAGACCACCGCCCCCCCTCCACCCGTCTCCCAGCCTGGACGGGACGGAAAAGCTCCAGGAAGTCTAGAAAAGTTTTTTTCTTCTTCTCCGGGAACCGAGGAGACAGACGGAGGAGGAGCCGGGATGGGGGGAGGGAGCCGCCGGGAGCGACGTCAGGAGGAACCGGGAAGAGAGGAGCGGCCTCCCGCTGGTCTTCAGCCGGCTGAGAGTCGAGGAGGATCCCAAGGAGGTTCCCTCACGCGCAGAGAAGAGAAAAGAGTGGAGGCGCGAACTTTTTTAAAGAGAGAGAAACTCTGCAGCACGAACAAACTTCTCATGTGCACTTGCGGAACACGTCCAACAGGGGGCGACAGAGTCCAACTAATGGGCTTCCACTCAATCATTTCCATTTTATAACATTAATATTATTCAGTAATCTATGTATTTTTGTGTTAAAAGATCTCTATATCTATATCTCTATAAACCTCTTCCCCTGAGGCTTATTTTCTGTGTTTGCATAATTATAATTTTATTTATGAATTTTTTCCTCTTTAGGGATATTCAATGATGAAATATGCAACTACAAAATTATACTATTCATTTATAATACTATTAATTTAAAATATAAGGGACGCAACACTTCACTTTCTCCACTTTTCAGTGCAAACCTCAGATTTTGGGTCAAGGTTTATGGAGTGATATTTATGTTGCAAATTAAAATTTGCTGTCATATACTTTTTCTTTGCTCTCAATTTTTTTTATTTTGCTTTCAAAAACGTTT
Organism: Oryzias curvinotus; assembly: GCA_023969325.1. Classification (NCBI taxonomy): domain Eukaryota; kingdom Metazoa; phylum Chordata; class Actinopteri; order Beloniformes; family Adrianichthyidae; genus Oryzias; species Oryzias curvinotus. The sequence goes on from CM043717.1 coordinate 27,338,669, forward strand.
TCTTCTAATTTTTTTTTTTTTTTTTTTTTTTTTTTTTGCATTTTCAACACAAATGTTTTCGCATGCCTTGCGTCTCATCTCGTTATTTTTCTATCTTTGGTTTTGCTCTCATAAGTTTCAGTTTAGCGTGACGTATCTGCCATCAAACAGGCTGCAGATTGGTCTAAATTCTAACCAATCAAATCGCCATATTTATCTAACATGGTGTCTGCTACCGAGGCTCAGAGGCCCCAAACCAGCTCTTTCTATCCTCAATTTTGTCTCTCTGGGTTAAAAAATTTCCTTTTTAATCATTTTAAAAATAATTCATACCAGCACTGATTATTTGTTATTTACCGTAGTTAGATTTGGGAATTTATGGCTGAGGATCTCCTGAAACTGTAAATTAAACTGGAAAGTTTATCTGCTGACATTAAAGCAACGGGCCTGTGTGTAATCTGTGAATCCTCCGGAGCAAAATATTGGTAAAAAGTTTGATTTTCTTTTAGATCTGTTTAAAAAAAAAAAAGAGAGAGAGAGAATTAAAGCACATATTATTTTATGCTGCACAAATGTTTTGGAATAGATTAACAGCAGTAATAAGAAAAGAATGATGGCTCACCAAGTTGGACTCAATGTATTTAACAGAAGAAGCATTTTTAACTTTTATTTTAATTTTCACAGTAGTTTTTTTTAAAGAACTTGCGTGCTTTTGCACAAATAAAAAAAAAAAAGCTTCACATTTCTACATTTATTGATGAAAAAATACAACAATAGTTCAGATACAAATCTTAATCGTAATAAAATGTAACTTCCGGCTGGATGGAGTCGGAGCTCAGACGTTTTTTTGTGCTGCAGAGATTTTAAACACGCTGTTCACTACACTACCAAAAATAAATACAAAACTCTGTGGTTTTTTTTTTTTTAGTGGCTTTGCTGCTCCTTCTGGGCTTTACTCTGAGAGAAATGGGCCGGAATGGTTGAAAACAGCAGAATCCCGTTCGAACAGAACCAATACAAAGTCCATGGCTGTGTCCAAGATTCCACCCTAATCCCTAACTACAAAAAAACTACATAGAACAGGCACGATGTAGTGCCCTGAATTTTAAAAGTAATTCAGCCACCATGCTCACTATTTTTTTTTTTAACCCTTGTGCTATCCCAGGCACTTTGACATTGGGAGTTGGGTCACCTAGAACCCACAAGAACCTTTTTTTCTTCAATGATTTGTGATCTTCACTGGTTTCCATGGATTTCATGAAATCCTCTCCATTTATATCATGGTAGTGATAACACGTCAATGGTCATCTTGACCCCAAAGGATAGCACAAGGATTAAACGGTGGATATGATGTCACTGATTTCACAAAGTTCAATCTAATTGATATGAGCGTTTTGCAACGTATATTTATGAGTCCACTGTCTTCTGAAGATAAAAGCGATGACGATTTATTAAAAAATACATTTTATGGTAAAAATTGTTTATATGCAATGCATTGTGGTCTATATTCGCCAATCTAGTGAGCATCTATGCACACTGGTTTTTCGCAGAGACTTCAGGGAAATTTCTAGGGCACTCAGTTTTGGAATTGTAGTTTTGGACAGCACTGCAAAATGGCGAATGCACTATATAGGGAGTAGGGAAGGAATTCGGACACAACCCATGTCTGCCTCCAAGCAAAATATAAGGCAGAGACAGCTGATTGGTTAGAATCTGGACCAATCAGCAGCTGTTTGATGGCAGCTATGTCACGCTAAACGTAAACTTATAAAAGCAAAATCAAAGATAGAAAAAAAGCGAGATGAGACACAAGGCATGCGAAAAACATTTGTGTTGCAAACGCAAAAATATTTTTTGAAAACAAAAAAAAAATAATTGAAAGCAAATAAAAATTAAAATAAAAAATTGAAAGCAAAGAAAAAGTGTTTGAAAGCAAATATTTAGTAGTTTTATTTGCAACTTCGAAAGTTTTGTGTGCAATGGGTGGTATAAATATCACTCCATACTCTTCTGCCTGCAGGGGGCGCTGCTGCATCATTTAAACTAAAGCACGAGACCTGTTATTACGGAAACAAAAGGACGGCTGCTATTAATCATGGCTGACAGGGAAGTGAGGCCTAAAGGTGGGAGAGCTGCCAGAGGCTCTGTGAGTGATGAGATACCACAGAGGAGATGGAGACGCCGGGATTGAGTGTGTCTACTTAATCTGAACAGGTCAGCTTCATTGACTTTTGCACAAAAACAAACATTCCAATAACCATGAGCCCTGAAAGTGATGCACGGCACGCTGCAAGTTCTGAGTCGGTGAGGGAATGTCGTCACCTGGCTTCTGCTGGAAACTGTGAGGCTCAGATCAGCCCAACAGGTCTTCTCACCTCATAAACGTTGACATTTGGGAAAGTGTTGGCTCTCCTCTTTCAGGTCTGATGGGAACCATGACATGCCGAGGTCATGTCAGGACAAATATTTCAATTAAAATGAAAGAAACAGAACTTTATTTGAACTCTGTGTGTTGCAAGTAAGAATTCAAATCCTAATTGAATACAATAAAAAAAAGCTTGAAACTATTTTTTCTTCAAAAGAAACTATGTGTGTTGCGATTTTTGCTAATTTCCCACTTACAACCACTAGAGGGCACTGTAGGTGTGAGTATCAATATTTGCTACTGACTGCTATGCACAAGAAGAACTGCCTCTCAGTTTTACCCCGGCTTGGCACAATTGTTTCAAAGTGGCACAGAAGATGAAGAATTCAACAGATTTAATGATTTGACAGTTAGCGTGTTCTTTATGCTATGGTAATCTGAATAATTGTTTATATGTTGCACTAATGGACCCTTATTCAACGCCTCCTATGTGTCATGAAGGAAAATACGGTTATGGTAGTGAAGGGTGCAAATATTCAGTCTAATATTGTTATCTTGTTTGTTGTTATTTGCCTTTCAACATAAAATGTCTGTTCTCGCTCCTGTATTTTAATAAATACATTTCTGTATTCTTTATTTATACTCCAGTACAACTGGTGATGTTTTCTTCTTCATTATGCTTTCTTTTTTGCTCTGACTTTTACTCCAGAGGGACTTATAGAATAAAAAATACTGTAGTACTTTTGAAGTAAATGCTACCAAAAATCTTGTATTTTTTTCTATCCAACACAAATACGTTAATTTTACGGTGTTCGTTCATTTGAAGCAGGTGTAATGTTCTAAAAAGAACTCGGTAATTCTAGATGCGTTAAGGCTCTAAAACTCCTCACTACACACTTATATACTTTTCTCAGACAGACAGGAACATTTTCACAATTTTCTTTTCTGTTTTCTGTCCCATTGACTGTATATGAGAACTGAACCGAGCGACCCTCTCTGCCTTGGCGTTGCAAACAGGAAGTACCATTTGGCTCGAGAAGCCAAAATCCCTTAGACTTCTATAGAGAAATAAACATCTGTTACTAGACAATACTATCCAGTTTCAGGTCTGACTCTTCCCCCATGAGCATACATAAACCAGCTCTTTTACCAGCCATTTCAGAATTGACTAAGCCTTTTGGATAAGAGGTGAAACGTCTTCAACTTTAAAAACCAAGTCCAGATGACAGCCTTTAAACCCACTATGATGGAATCTACCTGGATGAATGAGAGTCTTCATAGACATAAAACTAGTGCAATAAATCGTAGCATTTGGGGCATATTTTGCGCACTGACAACATAATGAAAACAGCTGATGACTAATTCAAATATAGCAAGTTCCTGTATGTTTTATGGTGACAGATCGTCCCTTTCTTCTGCCTTTTTCTCTCTGAAATGTCTCCTTCTGTCAGCAGAGGCATTTCCAGAGTTTGTCACATATGCCGCCGCAAAAAGACAGAAAACAAGGAAAGCACAGAGAAAGGAGATTGCTGTGCAAAGGAGTGTGTGCAAAAATGGTCCTTGTGACGGGGAAAGATTGAAGTCCTGTTAAGTGCTCTGCTTGAAAGCATGTCTGGCCTCATTAGCTGTCAGTTGCAACAATACCAAACTGGCAGTGAAGACAGGTTGGAGTCTAGTGGTCATAAATCAATTCTCGACAGCTGCCTGACAAGCTGGGAACCAGAACGCAGGCACGGCGCCCTCTCAGCCTTGACACTGCACAGGCACACAGTAATCTAAGAAATCATCGCTCTCGTCCTGAAATTACATAGAGCCCTGCAAAAGCGTGTTTTGTAAGAGGAAAATTGCTCTCGTCTCACGTCTGCCTGCATAAGTGCTCTGCGCCTGCCCATCCTTGGCTTGTCCATTATCTGAACAAGCTGTGGCTGCAGTGACTTCTGCGAGGCAGACGGAAGAGGATGGGGGGGTGGGGGGTGGGGGGTAAGAGCAGGGCCTGCAGGTCATTAATCACGGCCCCTGACATGCAGAGCAGGAGGCCAGGGCTCCCCCATGCACACAGCTGCTGGGCCACACTCAATGCACGGCCGATGTGTTGACCCCCACACGCCCCCACTCCCAGCACCTATGGCTCTCATCTGTCCAACTCCCTCACTGTTTGTGTCACTCATTTGTCAGACCCCCCCCCCCCCCTCCGCAATAGTCCTCACACAGCTTCCTTTAACCATGGAGACCGTCTGCTAACAGTTCAGTCTCAAACCCGCCTTTAACACCTGAAAGCTGCAGCTTTCGTTTGGTCAACAAGACAAATCGGTTCTGTAAGATCTTTGGGTCCCTTCAACAAAGCCTGGTTCTAAAACACTCCTGGTGGGGCATGACGCCTTAGTCTCATGAAGACATACAGGGGGGTGGGGGGGTGGGGGGGGTTGGCCCATACTGGTGCATTTGGGTTTTCCGGGCCCGTAGTGGTTCATCTTAAGGGTCTTACGGTGTGCCTTACAGTTCCCTTGAGGCTACCTCAAGTCCACCTCACCGTCATGAAAATGGAACGTACCATTATCATGTTGACATAGGTGAAGATACCAAGCACTACTGACATGAGGGTGATGCTGTTCTAAGTTGGCCTTATGTCACAGTCTAGTCGTTTGTAAGAGTGCTGTGCGTACAGAGGCGTACAGCACTACCAGGGTCTGTGTGCAGGATTCGAGGGTGTTGAAAAATTGGAAACTCTGTACGACCCCCCAGTGTCTCACTAACCTTATTCTTATTTCTCCTTGCTTGAATCTTGTATAAAGTTACATGCACATCTTCCTTGGCGACGTGCGTTCAAGAGACTACTTTTAATAAAAAATCTATATAAACACGCGTGAGCGGGTTTCATGCTTCTGCGTCTAAAACTCTCACGTGTGGCTATGCATGTTTCTGAAACCATGTTCAGGCTGTATCATGAAAAACTGTGGGTCCATTGAATGCACGTTGAAAGTTAAGTCAGGTTGAACTTTGATCAGTCAAGGACTCCGATTCGGTAGTAACGTAGTGGACAGTGTGCTTTTTTATTCACAGAGGAGAAATGAATGATTGCAGTTTGTGTCTTCGACTTGGTCTTAAAGGGCTAGAGACACCAGCAGCAACAAACATTGTGAGCACTGTTGTCCTTTAGTGACCCTAGAGCTTGGGAAGGAATTCGCAAGCATGTCAAGGAGTTCTAAAACTTCCCTGACGTGGTTTTTGCAAAAAAAAAATGTTGCAGACCGGCTTAGTCCTTTTTCTACATTTTTTTTAGCAAAAATGTATTTGAATTTTGCACTTACTTCACACAAGTGTGTGGATGAATGCTAGCTAGATTGTCATTTTATTTGCACTAAGTTAAAATTTTGCTCTGTAGAGGTCACTAACTACTCACAAAGTCGTCTCACATTTCTGCACTTTCTGGATCTGTTTCTCAGGATTCTGAGAAACGTTTGCTACGATGCTACAAAGTTTGTTTCTAATTACTGATGAATTTCTAGTGAACCACTGCCACTACAGAAACCATGTCCTAGAAAACGATACAGGTTTTTGGATTTAGACATAATTAAAAGACCCCTCGGAAAGATTTGACAATAGATCAAAAGATGATCGGAGCAGGTCTTTACATTTGGCAGATGAACTCAAGCTTTGATTTCTTTTAGCCGCTGAAAGGATTTCACCATCATTCTTTGTTTGTGCAGCAAATCTCACAGATTTATTGGCTGCCGTAAAAAAGAGGCAAGGAAACTCTAGAAAAGCATGTCAATGGCCCTTGAGTTAAGAAGACTGTCAAACTGCTATTTCACGGACGATGATTCATGCTCACAACAGTTGTAAGCACCTTTGCTGGTAATTCAGCTACAGTTTCCCACGATCGTATGTCATCCTCAAGGCAAAGAAGATTCCCTCACGTCAAACACGCTAAGACTCCAAAGGCCCAGAAGGGAAGAGCTAAGGTGGCCTTTCATTCTGTCTCCATCCTCTGACATGGTGTCACCCAGCTTTCCAGATGCTTGTGACGCGACAAAAGCCAGTGGAAACGAGAATCGGACGCGACCTCCGCATTCACAGATTCAGGCACAGGATTCCATATTCTCCTCATAAAACTTCAAGAGCATCTGGAATTTCTAAGGCTTTCGTCCATGTGCAGACTGACGGACTCACAAGATTCTCCTGAAAGTGTTGACACGTCCTATAGGTGATCCACTGCAGTAATAACATGCAGCTTCAATGAATGTGGTGCATGAAGAAAACCAGCAGGAGATTTCTCACATTTGCTTTCCTTCAAACACTGATGATTAAAAAAAAAGATTTTTTCTCTCTCATAAAAAGTAGTCTTGTATTTTACCTTTTTTATAAATCAATTTTGGGAATCAGTTCTGTTTTATATCTCTATAAAAAGGCAGTATGCCATTATTTTTTTTTATAAATATATTTTGACACAAAACTTTAAACTTTTATTGTGTTTACATATATGTTTACTATTTGTTTAAAAGCCAAAACAATAATATAGTTGTTACAAAAATATTAAAATGCTACAAAAAAAACAACAACTCACAATTAAATTAAACTAGTTTTGTTGAAAATATGTCAAAAAATTTGTTTTTAGCCCTGGAGAACCCAACAACAATTTTTATTCAGGGTTTTTAAAGTTAAACACATTTGGGTTTTGTTTGTTCATTTTGGGAGGCAGTAGTTAACAGCAGCCAAAAAAAAAAAAAAAAAGAAAGAATCCAGAATGCGTTCAGTTTGCCACATTTACACAAATCTTCGATCGGGATCAGATCTTTGTTTTCATTCCATAAAACTGGACTCGTTTTTTTTTTTAATGAAGGTTTGAACTTTGAGAGTTTGAACAAGAGAGAAAAGTGTAAAAATACTAATGTCTGTCTGAGAAAAATATATTAAGTGTGCAGTAAGGAGTTAGCCATAAAAACATCTTTAAGTCTACTTTTTGTTTATAGCGGGTTATTTTTAGAACGTAACCCTCATTAAATAAGAACGGTGTATTAGCAAAAAATCAAGTTTTATTACAATACCTTTAGTCATATCTTTGTGATTTAATGTCTAAATTTAATCTTTTGAAAATGTTAAACCTTTGTAATTATAATGCAAAAATAACCTGTGTACTTAGATATACCATGTTTACATTTGAATATAGATTTCCACTTTAAAACCATGTTGAAACAATAAAATCTATGATAGATGCATTCACTTTGCACCATGATAAAGTTCCATTTTACTTTATTAAAATGCTTTTCTCTTTATTTCGACAAGACAAGACCTTTATTTTTCAAACCATGCCTGCATACGTTAGCCGCACAGATCAGGTCTCCTAGTTAAGACTAAACAACAGCGTTTGAGCAGATTTGCTCTGGATCATTAATCATTCTGACAACTCCAAAAACAACATTTCCTCCTTAATGACTGTATTTTGGTAATCATGTCTGCTTATTTCCATGCAAGCTTCTCCTCTCCAGCCCGCTTTGTGCTCGCCCTCTCATTTTTATTTCTGTAGCATGTGTGTATGTACTTAGGAAGCTTTTCCTTGACCTCCCAAGTCTGCGGCGTGGCGTCTGCTCCGGGTCACGCCGGCAAGTCATGACGGTCTGGATTCGTCAAGAGGGTGAAAAACCAAAAGGAATGAGGGAATGTGGCAGCGAGGATCCAGATGCTGAAAAGCACTGAATGGTGTAACCGCCCCCCCCCCTTGAACCTCCCCTGTTTGTGGTTAACCCACCGGCAGCCACTGCTGGCCTCCAGGACTCCGCTGGTCAGCGCCAAAGCACGTTTCCCTGTTAAGCACCGGGTGTGTGATGCATGAGGGCTGACAAGTGAGTCCGATCAAAACCAGCTGAGGCCACGCACGTTACAGACAAGCCATAATTTGCTTTGCCCTCTTCTACGCCACTAGGATGTCTTTGTTGTCCTGTTTTGAGAATAACACAAAACAAGAAAATGTCCAAACGATTCTGTGCAAAAAAAATTAGAAAATACCTGGTTGATCGTTTAAAGCTTGGATGGGAATGAGTCAACGAGCTGCTTTTCTGTGGGGTGAGATAAGCGTGTTTTGAAGGTTTCTCCCTGCCTGTGGGTGGATGTAAGTGATGGGTTTATGGCGGTTTAGAAACATCAGTACATAGCGTGGCTGACATCTGTGTCCGCTTTATTTTTGGAGTACTTGAAAAGCACTCATAGCAGGATGATGGATGAAGTGATAAAGTTGGAGAGCGGACAAAATGAAAGCAGAGGAGTCCGTTTCTGGGAAGCAGCTTGCGAACTGTAACTTAGATACAAGTCGGAGAAAATATTGGGGCAGATGGTCGCAATTTACGAGTGAGCTTAATGATTTTAATAATCTTGGGGACAAAACGGAACAACGGATACGCTCAGGCTAAAGAGGACATCGTTTTCAACCTCTTCCTTTGCGCTGGTTGGGGCTAATTAAGAGGTTAAATGCTTGTCATGGAATGAATGAGCAGCTCCAAAGTGTGTCATCATTAATCATGGCAGCTGTCAAACCTCACCAGGACTCACTCTGACCAACCAGACAAGACCAGAGGACTTTCAGAACGTTACCGCAGCGCATCCACGCACATTGGGTTTCATTTGATCTAAACTGTTTTTTTTTCCCCAAATGGCTGCAGCAGATAATAGAGACGTATTATGTGAAGGATGAAAAGGCTAATCCTCTGGCTGACAGCAGAAATGTGGGAGGGAACTGTGAATGAGGAACTCCTTTTCAAACCACTTCACTAAAAACAGTTGTGGAAGACTTTTGCTGCAACGGAAAGTTCAAAAACTGCTGGCAATATTCTCCTGAGAACGGCACAAAGAAAACAACGACCAATGGCATTAAAGCAAATATGTCACATGGTGGCACGAACCTCTATATAAACAAGTCTATACATTATTAGAATATCCACAAATGCTTTAAAAAAAAAAAAAAAGAATATAGATTGAGGTTTATAAAGAACATTTGAGTGTCATCTGCAAATGTGCGAACATTTTAGACTACAGCCAGAAATGTTATTTATTACCCCCCATCTCCTCAATAAAAGGCTGTGGCTCAATTCCATCGCTAATTCCCAACCCCCTGAAAAACTGCTTTGGTTTTAACTCAAGTTTACGCATACTCACTACTTTTTACAAAAAACAAAAAATTAAACTCCAAATATGACGTCACACATTGGCCAAAGCAAAAAACCTACTAAATGAGAACATTTTACAAAGACTCCAAACTTTTACATTGGCCGTGTTAAAATTCCCACCGTAACCCCTAACTAGTAAAAAAAACTATACAGTGCGGAACTATATAGTGCCTTGGATTTCTAAAGTAATTCAGACACCATGCTCACTACTTTTCTTTTTTTAAATATGACGACATTGATTTCACGAAATGTAAATCCCATTGATGTGAGCGATTTGTGATGATCATTTATGAATCCACTGAGTTCTGAAGATGAAAATTTAAATTTTATTTAAAAAACACACATTTAAATGTAATAGTTTTATAAGCAAAACACAAATCTAAATGTAAAATAGTGTGAGACTTTCACTGTTGTGTAAAAAAAACAAACAAAAAAACTCCTAACAAGCTTATATTTTCAATTTTGAGAAGTTGTTTTCGGCAGGTTCTGTCCAGATGTTAGAGAAACGCAGAATCCCAAACAGATGTTGACTCTTGTTCATCAAACTGAAATCATCGTTTTGCACCAATAGGTGGCGTCCCAGCCCTGCTTTGACCTCAAACGGCTTCAGCTGCAGTGAAATCTGTGAATACAGCCTGAAAATAGTCCCAACCCGCAGTCTGAAGACGAGCGACGCCCTATCTGCAGTCAGCTCTCCTCTAATAGACAAAGTGCTGGTGTTATCTGCGGCCTGAAACCTACAGCCTGCAGGATCTTCTGCCCTCCACGTGAACTCAGACAGCCCATAACTGCACCTCCAGTTACAGCCAGGAAAGGAGGTTTGACCCCCGCAGGCCTCCTGTCAGATTTGCGAGCGGCCAGCATGGGTCATCTATAGCTCACCGAGGGCTTGGTGGTGTCGCGTTGCAGGGAAACGGCACGCTACAACTGCCAGTCAGGCAGTAACCCGAGCGACTGTCAGAACTCCGACAGGAAACTGCTCTCAAGCTCTGCTGCGTCACTTTCTGACAGTCGAAGCGAATCTTTTCAAGTTTGGCGGCTCCTGCCTGAAGGTGACACTGTCAGTAATGCGCACCTGAACTCATCAATCAGGCAGGTTTTGGAGAGCAAAAGTAGCTGCTGGCACAGATCACTAAGTGTGGAATTCTGGTTTTTAAAAGCAGCGACGTTTGCTCGACGTCCGGACAAAAGCAGGTCTAAATCCAGAAAAGGCGAAGATCCTCCACCTTCTGATTGACAGACACAAAGCCTCTCAGCTTCTTTTTTTTTTTCTCTTTTCATTTTCGGAAAAACAAGAAGCTGCAGCAGAAATGAAGACAACAGTAAAGCACATCTTCACTGTGATTTATTTACCAAAATATGACCCCTACCACCCTCTGTCACCGGCCCCAATATTACAAAAAATATCACATCTGCGCTTCGACGATTTGCAGAGAAAATAACAACAACAAAAAAGCCAAGAGCAAGATGTGATTCCAACATTCAATCTTTGAAGAAGTCTTAAGACACGTTTTTAGCGCTTGTCTGCCCCTGGGAGGACGTGATGGAAGTCAAATAAGTACACTTCAGGAGAAAAAGGAACCAAACATGTGGGAAACAAGGCAGGACTTTTGTTTTTCTGGTGCAATAAATCGACATTTGCAAAGCCAAGTTTGAACTTTGACCTCGCGGCCGTCAGCTCTCAGAGGAGCACATGGCGTGGGCCGGACCCAAAACCTTGATGAAGACGAAGAAAAAAACAAAAACACAGAAGCAGAAAAAAGGCCACAAATCATAGTTTTTGGATTGTGCTCATTGGTCCTGTGGTAGAGACGGATCATTGTACGTTTTCTTTATTGCTCAGATCCCCGTTGATGCATTTTCCCATCTGAAATAAGGACATTTTAAATTTAGGGTCAATACTTTTAGATGTAATTTGCCATGTAACCACAAGGCTAACAGAGTGTTTGTATATCATTATGCAAGATGCTTTTCTTTTTCTGACCAAACAAAATTTAGTTCCAAATCGACTAGTTAGCCAAGCTAGCGCCTTCACGAGATTTTTAACGTTTTTTGTCACCATTCCAGCTTTTTCAGGTTTGCCCTACGAACTGTTTATTCTTGGGTCAGTGCAGGCAGGCCTTCACGTTAGCAACATGAAATGGAATTCCAAACTGTCGCTTGAAACTTTTGTAACTACAAGGGTGCCTGGCTGTGATCAGCGTATCAAGATTTTAATGAAAAGATAAATTTTCCCTTGTCATCAAGCAGTAAAATTCATTTTGATCATCTCCGTCGGTGTGTAAACTGTTGAGTCCTGGCATCCGGACATTAAAATAATCTTTCTTGAATAGTTTTAAAATTTGAAGCAACCTTTCACCGATCAAAGCGCCTAGAAACACAACGCAGCTACAATAAACTGTACGAAGAAAAACTAGCTAGTCGAGCTAGCCTCTTTTACCATTTTACTTGATATTTCTCTACGAGACTTTTACTAATTTTTGTCACCATTTCTGCTTTTATTTTATTTTTGGGTCCTTTCAAGTTAGCGACATTTCAAACTTTGGTTGTTGCAGTTGGTTGGTGCAGGATAGTTTGTGAAATGTGTTTGTTTACTTTCATTAAAGTTCTAAATCTAGAGATAAATATCATTTGTTATTTAGAGGTAAAAAAAAATAATTTCTAAATATCTGTCGGTGAGTTCACGGTGTTTTCTAGTAGAGGTTGAGTCATAGCATCTTGAAGAGAAATCTTCTTTCTTGTTCGTTGACTCAACGTAAAGACGTCATCTGGATAAACGAGAATCTTCATCGACATGTTTTTCATCTACAGCCCTAGACCCCAGGATCAGACTACAGGGACCAAGAAAACCTCAACTGCTTTTAACCCTTTAACATCTAAGATGTCATCGGCGACGTCAAAATAACACAATCTTTGACATACTGTGTCGCTGTTCCACAACAAAACCACCTGCTTTACGTTGATTACGTAAACACGCTACCACTGTAAGGTGTTGCATATCAGCGTAAAGCTGCTTTTTCTGCGCTTTAGAATCCGCTGAAATGACGTCATTAGCATGAACGGTTAAAGAGATACGGTAGTGAAAAAACGTCAACACTGACGTGAAAACTCCAGTGTTGACGGGTTAAACAGACATGTTTTTGTCCAAAACTACTTTGCCAATTTTTGGACTAAGTATAAAATTTTGACTGTAAAAAAATATATGGACAAAAAAAGAAATTTGTTTATTTATTTATTTTTCTCTTGTTTTTTTTAGGATCTGTATTTTTTTTCTTTAAATAATCGATATGGAAAAAGAATGTGGTAGAGTGAAAAGCTTGTTTGGTTAGAGCAACAACAAAATAATTTGGCTATTTTATTACGTTTTAAAAAGAGGTGAAGGTCGTGTCTTCATAGTTGGTAGTTCTACGGCAGGTCGGAGACGCCAGAACTGTGTCCAAACTATGAACTATGTCCAAAACGCACACAACTCCAAATGTTTGATTTTTTTCCCCTCCACTTCATCAAAATTTCGTTTTGCGGGATTTGAACATTTTTGTGAATTGTTTACATTTTTTTATTTTACAAGAACTAAACTGAGAACGGTCTGAGACATATTTGAGACAGAAAGGGCTAACGTTTTTATAGTCATACCAAATGGTCATAACTTCTTGCCAATGAGACACAATCAAATAAATGATTTGCGGCTTTAGCGATCTGCCCGTAAATCGGGTGATCCGATGGCTGAACTCTGGGGGAAATGACGTGAGCTTCAGAGGTGTTGCGAGCTGAAATTTGGTTTGCAGCAAGTCCCGCTTCCTTCCGCTTCATGCAAAGCTAGCTAGCTGCAATGTCCATGTTAGTGTTTGCGGTGGTGGTGGGGGGGCGGGGCATCATCGATCCTTTCACACCCCCCAGCTTCTTCCGGAAAGCAAACCGGCGGCGTAAATCCCAAACCGTGGAAGCGCTCCTCTGAACGGGGAGTCTCACTGGTATCCCAGAGCCGAAGCAGATCCCAGTCTCTGGCTGTAAAAGGTGTAATGCGGGTAGTACGGACCTGGAAGGGAGACGGGGGAGGGTCCGGAGGGGAGGTGGACTTTGCTGTAGGGGTGGTAGCGAGCTAAGCCCAGGCTGGGGGGCCCCCTCAGGGACAGAGAGCCGGGCATGGAGCCTGAGCCGCTCTGGTGTGGGAGGTGCAGGTGGCAGGAGGCGGGTCCAGAGGAGGAGACGGAGAGCAGCTTGCTGTCCATCGTCAGGGCCGTGTGGGTCCGCAGGTGGGCCAGCAGCTCATCCGACGTGGAGAAGCGCTTGTCGCACGGCCCCCCGGCCGACACCCAGTTGCAGGCGTGGGGCAGGGGGTCGTTGGGGAGCATGAAGCCGTAGGAGTAGAGGGGGTGGGACAGCGACGACGACACGCTGGAGGACAGCGAGCCCTGGTGGAGGGAGTGGAGCGGGTGGGAGGGGTACACCATGGGGAAGCTGCCCTTGAGGGTGGAGGACGGGTCGTGGATGCAGGAGTTGCAGCCGCCGAGGTGGGGCATGCTGGGATAGCTCAGGCAGTAAGGGTCCCTGCACAAGCCCTGCATGAAGGAGGGGGGCGAGGCGCCTGTCAGCGGGCTGGAGTTGGGGTGTTTCCCGCCCATGCCGCCCACCCCCAGGCTCGACTTGGAAGCGTCCAAACTCGGAGCGAACTGGTAGCCTGCGTACCCCCCCATGACGGCTCCCTGGTACCCCATGGTGGAGGGGGGCAGCGGGAAGAGCTGCTGGCTGGATTTGAAGGGGGAGATGGGCGTGGCGTGTCCGGCGCCGAGGCCGGGCTGACCGGGCTCGGCCTTGTCGGGGTGGGAGCCGCCGTCCGAGCTGCCGGTGCTGCAGTTGGAGCTGGCGCGGGCGTGGCTGGAGTTGGCGTGCTGCGGGCTGTCCGACGCCGCTTTGGTGACATCGGTGTCCTTTTTCAGGTGGGGGGCGCCGCCGCCTGGGCTGCCGGGACTGCTCTGCTCGCGTGCTGCGTCTCCACCCTGGGAGCCGGCGGCGCCCGCAGGAGAGTGAGTCTGCTTGTGAAGCTGCTGTCCAGGGGGGGAGTTCCCGCCCCTGCAGCCTGGGGAGGCTGCGTGGGGCGGACACGGGGGCTGACCAGAACCCCCGTTGGTCGTGGCATTATTGCTGCTGGTCACCCTGAAACCAGCTTTTTCGCTGCCGCCGACACTGCGACACTCGCCGCCGCCTTTGCTGTAGGGCTTGAAGCTGGATTTATCGTCCAGGGAGGGGCGGTGCTCCCCCAGCTTGAGGCCCGAGGCCGACGAGCGGCTGGCGGACTCCTTGTCCCCCTGGCTGCAGGAGGAGCTGAGCTTGGAGCACGGAGGATCCGGTTTCCCGATCTGGGAGCAGGTCTGAGCCAGCAGAGCCAGAGGACTCTTCTTTGCATCCAACTGCAAGAAAACAGACGTTTAGTCAACTTCAGCCCCCAAAACCCGAGCTGCGTTCACACAAACCCGAGCTGCGTTCACACAAACCCGAGCTGCGTTCACACAAACCTACAGCAGTTCTGTCAGAAAAAATGTGATAATTTATGCATTTTTCTCTTTCTTTTCTTTGTTTTTTATCTCCATCTTGGGATGAAATAAATCAAATCCAGGAGGATTTCATTGATCTGGACTGACTCTTGATTAAATCATCATCATCAGGAGCAATAACTTTTTAAAAAAATCAATGCAGAACAACAGACAGTTATTGATTAGTTGCCTAATTACTGTGATTTGTTGATTACAATCCAGTTATCTCTGTTAGACTTTGAGAGGCCAGTCAATTTTAAGGTAAAAATACATATAAAAAGTGTTTTTCTTGTGGATTAAAGTGATGTTTTTTGTTTGGGGGGGGGGGGGGGGGGGGTCACACGCACCTCGATGCTCACGGGCGCGGACGTGAGCGGCTGTAAATACTCCGGGTGCAGCAAGTGTCCGCTGTGCGCCGTCAACATCTTGATCAGTCGGATCGGAAGCCGCTTCGCCTGCCGGAGGGGGTCCGAGGGGGTCAGCGGGGAGCCCGCGGGACCGGGACGGCGCCTCTCGGAGTCCTGACTGAGCTCGATCCGCGGACTGACTCGGTCTGACCCTGGGGGGGGGTATTTCATCGGTGAGGAAGCGGCTCCCGGCGATGCGCGCAGTATTCCCGCTGAACGCCCCGAGAGGTCCCGCGAGGACGGAGGAAGGCGCCGCTCGCGCTACTGAGACGTCCTCATGTCCGCGTGCGAGTTCGAAACCCAAAGTAGAAGTCCACACAGGCGGGAAAAAAGTGGAAATCCGAGCTCGGTAAGGAGCTGCGACGGGACGTCGTTCCGGTCCGAGCTTGCTGCTGCGTTCTGAGCGAACTGACCCAGGTTCACTGCGCAGCCGCAGTGCGACCGCTGGAGGGCAGCCGTGAGCGGGGGGGCGGGGCTACATGCAGGCTGAAGATCAAAGCTTTGATAACAGAAATACCTTTGATCTGATTAAAATATGAAATGTGAAAGAAGAAAAGAAATAGTTTAAGTTTAAGAAGCATTACATAACCAAACATCAATATACAAATTAAAGACAAAGACACAACAAAACTCAAAAAAGAATTCTCTACTAACACAAAATAGCACATTTTTAGCAGCTCAGGCAAATTTAAGAAGCTGCAAAAACTAAACTCCACTCTTCAAAAAAAAGTCTTGGAATAAAGCAAAAAAAAAAAAAAAAAACTACTACAAAAAAACAGTGAACCCAACCCCCTGTATTCAATTTAGACAGACAGACAGATAGTTGGATGGAAAAATGAATGGATGGTAGGATAGTTTGATAGATAGATAAAGAGATGAATGGATTGATGTTATATGGATAGATGGATGGTTGGATGAATGGATAAGTGGATAGATGGATAAATAGATCATTGGATGGATAAACGGACAGGTGGATGAATAGATAAACAGACAGATAGATAAACAGATAGATGGATGGAAGGACAGTTGTTAACGGATGGATGGATAGGTAGATTGGACTTTACCAACATCTCAGTGAGAAAACTAGCTATCGTTAGGCCCTGAAATTTGCTGGACAGACTTGTTGATATTTTATTGTCAAATTAGCATAAATTGGACGTTCTGTTTTCCCCCAACCAACACCCAGTATAGCCAAGCAGCAATAAAAGAGCTCAGATTAAATGAAAGATGCTGCATTTTGTGACCTTCTTTATTTGTTAATTACTTTAGCCGGTTGTTGGCATAAACCAGGAGCACATCGTGTTCCTTCTCATGTTTGTCATAGATTCAGAGAGAAAAGGAAACAAAAAAGGGTTTTATTAGTTCACTCACAAGACACGCGGCAAAATTTCCAACGAGAATCTTCTTTTGTACCATTTGCAGGAAGCTTTAAGCTCTAAACGAAAAATTGGAAGCAGGTTACGGTTTCAACTCAAACTCCTCAGACGTTTTTCTCCTTCTGGCATTGAAATAATCCAAGCACAAAAAATAAAAATCATTACATGGAACGAGTCTCAGAGGAGACTAATTTCTGTTATTAATTTATAGCATTTTTGCCGGGGTAGAAAAATGTGATAAAGACAGATCACTGCTATATTAGTGGTTACATAAATCTGGAATTTTAATAACTTTATTGCATTACCGCCTTGCTGACTGACTTTGCAATGAGCTAATTTTGCTAAACTAATTATACAATGAATTGGTTAAAGTACTTAAAAATTACGGCTGACAAGAACTATTAGCTGGAACCCAAAAATAGTCTGAGTCTGAGGGGATTTGATTTTGTGAATCCTCTGCAGCCTCAATTGAATGCAAAAAAAAAAAAAAAAATCATCCCTAATCCTTCATAACCTGCGGGCAAAAAGCTGCATAATGTGAATTAGCTGACGGATATTAGTACACGACTCACAGGCTGCTCGTTTATCTTCAAAAGCGACGCAAGGAGAGTGTGATCAATGAAAGCAGGTTTCCTTCAAAATATGAAGACCTTCTGGAGAATTCCTCATAAAGCTGTGTTAATGATCTGAAATCAGTATTAGGTGGCTAAAAAAATAACATTTGGGTAGAGTAACTGGTGCCTTGACCTCTTGGCCTGAACACAACGCAGCTACTTACAGCCATCCATCAATGTCAGATTTGTGATAAGAGGCAGAGAGTGGGAGCTCCATCTAATCAGGAAACAAGGTCACGGTCTGCAGCTCTGCACAGGAGACAGCAGGGACAGAAACAACAGAGGCCGTTTGACGCCACGGGACCGAAAAACGCAAGAAGAGATCCCCAAAACACAAATTCACATGTAATACACGTTTACGCTCTCAACTCCAAGATGAGGAGAGTCAGCTGGACAAAAGTACGTGGGAGGAGAAAGGAAAGAAAGATAGAAAGAAAGAGGCAGAGCAGAAGAGAAGCCAACGAAGGTCAAGCATAAGGAACGGGGCCACAATGAACAATGGAGATCCTGTCTTTCATTTCTCATGACTTGCAGTTGCCTTGAAGTTGGTCAGGCAAAGTGTTTTCCTGTTGTTGCGTGGTTTGCGATAGCTTTCTTTTTGTTTTCTTAAACAAGAGCAACAGCAGCTACAACAACAAAAACAATTAAATCAAACTTTAACAAAAAAAAAACAGAATGGAGTTAGTTCATGAAGGTTTCCAGCACTCAAACAGTGTTAAAACAAAAAAAACGACATGTTTCTCTGGTCTTTATGTTGAATTTGAAAATTACAATGTTGTTTAGTGGTTTCAATTCAAATATTCAATTAACCAGAGGAACTTACACATCAAACTGAGATTTTTTTAGTGCCTAAATGCTGAATCCCTAAACCAAAACAAGTACATTTTACTTTTTTTTTACTAAATCAAGTACAATCACGTAAAATATATATTAGTTTGGAAGCCAAAACCAAAAAACATTTTTTGTATCCAATGCCTATAAAGAACAGAAAATGAACTAAAATCCATTCAGCAGTTTTTGATACGTACACCTACAATTTTGCCTAAACTTTACACAGAATCAAGTAGATTCAATTGATCTTCAGAAAAGTTCAACCTGAAACATTAGAATCCGAAAACAACTACATTAAAGTAAGTAGTTATTTTGGTCTAAATCTAAACCAAACACCAAATTAAAGCTACTAAGTTCTGGTTTGTATGAAGCTATTCCATTGCATAAACCTGACACAACAAACCAACAAACTGACCACAGAACAGCATAGATGCTAAAACTTAAAGTAATGTTTGCATCAAGTTTTCTTTGTCGCACATCTGCAACAGTGGACAGCTTTTACACTGAATGAGTCGTGATGAAAGTCACAGAAATGGACAAAAGGCTAAAAATCAGACCTCCAATCTTGTCGTTCTTTTGGCGACCGTAACTCTGCAACCGATTACGCAATTCTCAAGTGGAGAATCTATGAATATCCGTTTGTGACAAAAATATGTCTTTGGTCCACTGTCTATGTCTTTGGTCCTCTGTCTATGTCTTTGGTCCACTGTCAATGTCTTTGGTCGACTGTCTATGTATTTGGTCCACTATCTATGTTTTTGGTCCACTGTCAATGTCTTTGGTCCACTGTCTATGTCTTTGGTCCACTGTCTATGTCTTTGGTCCATTGTCTATGTCTTTGGTCCACTGTCTATGTCTTTGGTCCACTGTCTATGTCTTTGGTCCACTGTCTATGTCGTTTGGTCCTCTGTCTATGTCTTTGGTCCACTGTCTATGTCTTTGGTCCACTGTCAATGTATTTGGTCCACTGTCTATATCTTTGGTCCACTGTCTATGTCTTTGGTCCATTGTCTATGTCTTTGGTCCTCTGACTATGTCTTTGGTCCACTGTCTATGTCTTTGGTCCACTGTCTATGTCTTTGGTCCACTGTCTATGTCTTTGGTCCACTGTCTATGTCTTTGGTCCACTGTCTATGTCTTTTGGTCCATTGCCTATGTCTACTGAACGAGTTTAATGAACATTGGTTCATGTCTATGTACTACTAAGCAGTATCTTCTGCGTGCCCATGCTTCTCTGATTACTACTTTGTATTTGATTTGTGATGTTTAAGCTGGCTTTATGTTTAAAACTTTGCATTTGTCTTTGTTTCCCCATGTTGTCTCACTGCGTCGCCAGGTAAGTCCTTGGCAACCGTCATTAGGTACGTTGTTTCCCCACATCGCGACTTCGGCAAAATTTGACAAATGACAAGATGTAATTGTTTGTCTCATCTTTTGGACAGTAATTATCACTCCCTTCTATCGTTGTTAGAAACTGATGCGGCATTTGAAAACAGATCCATTAAGACTCTAAAAAGTGAAATAATATGATATCTTTTGGTTAGATCATTTGAAAAGGAAGTTTTTGAACTCTTGTCCTTTACATTTGAAAATGCAGTATTCAAAATCATCCATTTGAATACCTCCTTTATTATCTGATCCTTTGGATTTGTTTAATGATCCTGTCCGCTCACCTGTCCGCTCACCTGTCCGCTCACCTGTCCGCTCACCTGTCCGCTCACCTGTCCGCTCCCCTGCAGATGTGTTTTAAAACGTCCCATGGGCAGAGGAGGAGGACCGACACATCAGGCTGTAATCACATTGTTCTTTGTGAAATTCATCTGAAGTAAAGATGCTTTTCACACTTTTCCTCCACTTTTGCCTTTTCTGCATATCTTCAACAATGGGGAGATTTCTGCTGATGGAAAACCTAAAAGACTGAAGTTGCAAAAGCACAAAATCCCATCAAGTATTTTTGTCTACTATCTGGTTTAAAATAAGAAGATTAAAATAATTTACAATAAATTTATAACGGATATAACGACTTGTTTTAAGACAATAAATCTGGACTATCTTGAATTATTTTATCATGAAAAAATCTAAAAACTCCAATTGAACCAGTTTTTTCAAAATCATTTTTTATTATTTTTTTACCAAAAGTAATCCGATTTGCCTGATTTTGGGAGACTGGTGAGTTTAATTTGACTCATAACACAGTTAAATGTATTTAAGTTTAAAAGTAAAAACACATTTACATGTCATTTCTAGGACAAATTTATTTCAAAGTCTGGAATAAAAAATGTGAAAAAAAATTCTTTAAGATAATTATGGTTTAGAAAAAAGGAAAATTGGACTTTCGTAACTCTTGAAATAAGAAATATTGGGGCAGATGAGTATAAATTTATCTAAAGATTTGAAACTTTTACATTTTTGAGTAATACAAACTAGTTTTAGGACATAATATATACCTAAATATGAATGGTTTTAGCTCATTTAAAGATTGTTTTTGCCTTGAAAGGGCAGGATATCAATTTTTACCTAGTTTGTTCAATTGGCAAATTTCTGTCAGTTATAACGAGGGAAAAACATCTAAAATGTCAATTCAATTCAATTTTAAATCAAATCAAATCAAATTGTGCTTTTCCAACTCTTGCTACTCAGTGCTTTAAAAACAAAAATAAACAATAAAACACTATAAACAAAAAGAAAGACATTGCACAAAATTATGTGTGAAACCCACACAATGCCCCCATGCACACACACACATACACACACACATGCCCCCCCACACACACACACACCATGGTAAAGCATTGAATGCATCATTAAAATGATATAAAGTAGAAATCTGGCTTTATATTGAAGTGGGGAAATTATATTTTAGTGACCTGTCCACATGAGTGACCCCCCCACTTAAATTCACAGAATATTCTACCACAGGACCCCCCCCCAGATCTAGGTTTAAGAGCCAGACCCCGGAGATCCCACTGCAGCGACGCCGTTCACTGAGAAGATTTGATCACTGAAGTGGAGGAAAACACTGGAGTTCCAACTAAATGTAAAAGAAATAAAAGTGGAAACAGATAAAAAGAACCGGATGAGTAAATAAATAAACCTCAATGGACAGATTTAGATCAGTAAAAGTGAATAAAAAAGACCAAATGAGTGAAATGACAACACAGAATAATTCAAATAAATTGTTTTAAGAAGGAAGTTTTTCCAGAGGGAAGCTGTTGCTGCTTTATAATCACAAGTTAAAATAAAGCAAAAAGTTATTGTGAAAATAGTTTTAGTGGTTATGAAATGGATGCTGGATTAAAATCCCGTTTTGTTGTCTGTGATTTACTCTAATTGTGTTTTTAATGTTAAAGTAAATCCACTTTTGGAATAGACCAGATAACCCCTCTCAGTCTGAGTGCGGCACTAGAAAATCCGTTTTCCATTCGTCACTCAACTATTCCTGATACCTTTCAAGTGAAGGATTCCATATAAAAGTGCTCCCCCCCCCGGAGAGACAGTCTGAAATCTTTGATGTTATCCCTGTTTTTAAACGATATCACATCCCTCATCTTTTTGAAATCGCTGGCTTTTCGCTCAACTCTCCTCTTTGATTTCCAGCATGGCTGGACGCCACATTTGCAGGAGCGCAGCAGAGGCACCGAGACGGGATCTCCTAAGATCTGTGCTGGAAAAAAAACTGAAACGGAGCAAACTTTAGCAAAAAATGAGTAAAAGAAATGACCCAAGGTGGTACTACAGTTTCTGAACACATTCGTCTTTATCTTCACAGACATAAGAGCTAAATGATGACGCATTTGAAATAAAATATGATATACAGGAAGGACGTCAGATGGAGACTGTAGAGTCCTCAAACACAGAATACGAATGTCTCCAAAAACCAAAGAGCTTTGGGTTTTTATGTTTTTTCCACAAACTTTTCTGTCATTTTTGGTGATCAGAGAAGAAAAATCTCAAATGCTTTTTAGATTTGTATGGACCAACAGGTTTAAAGCTTTTTTCAGGAACATTTGATGCCATTTCTAAATTTAAGATGTTGAGTTTTTGCTTTTATGCTTATTTAAGAAAAAAACATGTTGGCATTTGCAATTCTACAACCAGAATTATTGGATTCGCTCATTGAGGTTTGCTTGCATTTAATTATCTTTTTTACCAGAATTCAGCAAAAACTATGTTATCAAGAAAATCTCAGATATGTTTTCTTAAATTAGGATTGTCATGCCGTTGAAAACCTTTCTTGACTCAATTCTTTTGCCAGCTTGACAGAAAATAAAAGGCACATTTTTTTGAAACTGGGATCTTTGTACTTCCTTTTCAACGGATGGGACGGGATGGACGGACCCGACCTCAGCCAGAGGGAGAGAGAGAGAGAGAGAGAGAGAGCAAGAGAGAGAGTGATAGATAGATAGATGGATGGATGGATGGATGGATGGATGGATGGATGGATGGATGGATGGATGGATGGATGGATGGATGGATGGATGGATGGATGGATGGATGGATGGATGGATAGATAGATAGATAGATAGATAGATAGATAGATAGATAGATAGATAGATAGATAGATAGATAGATAGATAGATAGATAGATAGATAGATAACCGTTTACGTTAACATTTTTTTTTTTTGGGTTTATCCAACATCTAATTTTGTGTCACATTCTTTTTTATTTAGATATAAGAAAATTCAAAGCATTCCTCAGGATTCATTCATGTCATTAGCTTTTACATTTTTGTGTTGCAAACGGTTCCGTTTTTCTGTGGTGTTCCTCAAGGTTCTGTTTGTGGTCCACCGTTCGTCTAAGTTGGTTCCATCCAGACTTTTCTCAGAGCTGCATGCTAACAAATGAACATCTCTCATTTTAAAACACACTGTCCAAAAGCTCTGCCCCGTTTGATCAAACTTTTGTCAAGTTAACAGGAGTTATGACCCGCGGACTAGACAAGTAAAACAGAAGCTGCTGTCTGACATTCTACTGGTCTTGTTTTGTGAGGTGAACTTTTTTCTGTTGATGTCAGGGAAACTGATTGCTGCCGTTCACCCTGAAGGTATTAAACAAGCCCACTGGCTGCTGTCTGCAGCCTCTGAGATGTAATCATTTACCGCTGATCTCCTTCTGCTCCTAACAGATGTAAGTGAAGGTCAGGCTTATCACTCTTGTCAGAGCGCCTGCCACACATTTATTCTGAACTGATGTGGAACATTGAAAAGTGGATCACAACAAGAGTTCTTGAAGAGGATCTGGCACGATTTCTTTGCTTTTGACCTTAAACATCTTCACGTATCGTTACCTCAAAGATCAAAATCACGGGTTTGCCGCGTTTGAGGATGACAAGAAACCAAAATGTCCTTGATTTAACTAAGAACACTTCTTCCCTAGAATATTCGGAAAATCTGAAGTCATAAAATCTGACTTTTTCTAAGTCAAGGGGTAGTACTGTCAGGAACGGAACTGGTGGTGTAGGGCCCAGCATGCAGGAGACCAAGCATGGTGGCAGAAACTCAAACATGGAAAAACTCAGGGAGCAACAAAAGAGTGACAAAGCAGAACAGAGCAGATGACCTCACAAGGATGAACTAAAACCCAGACTCTTCTATAGGCTGAGGGCGATTAACTGAAATAAAGACAGCTGTGGAGGATGAACCTGAACCTGATGAGACTGAGAGAGAAAAACCAACACGACAAAAACACCAGCACAGACACTTCACAGTAACCCTCCCCAAAAGGGCAGATCCCAGATGCCCAAACCCAAAGCACTTGGGAGGAGGGCACTTAGGAACAAGTCCAGAAAACAGTGAAGGTTCTCCTGCATATTGAGTCCTACATCACCAGTTCCTGACAGGTACAGAACACAGCAAAGTTGGGTCTAGGTCAACCTGTGCGTTTTAACCCTTAAACACTGGAGATTTAGTGTCCAGTGTTGCCGTCCTTAAAATTACTGTCACTCTTTAACCGTTTACGCAATGAATGTGATTCCATTTAATTCTGAAGCTGAGAAAGCAGCTTTTCACTGATATGCAACACCTCACCGTAGATCAATGTAAACCAGCTGATTGGTAATTGTAAATGGTAAATGGCGTATACTTATATAGCGCTTTCTACCTTCTTTCGAAGGCCCAAAGTGCTTTACAGTCACAGTCCCATTCACCCATGCACACACACATTCACACACTTGCAACGAGAACAAAAGCAACTTTGCCCTGAAACGAAAGCCGGTTTTTTCTCCTCATCAGAATTTGTTGGAATCAGGTCAACAGCATCAACAGTCAAAGAGTTATGGAAGTTCAAAGACGGTGGGTTATTTGCCAGCAACAGCTTCGGTGTTAAAATGGTAAAAGGTACCAGGCAGCAGTGGATGCAGTTTATTTTTGTGAACAGAAACAGGATTGTAAGGAATATGCTTGTTCATAAAGGACAACGTCATGCAGAAAACTCAGTATAAATAGCCCCCCCCCCGAAAGATGCCTCTAAGATCATGGGCTGTTTTACAGACCAGGAGTCTGCAGAAAAAAACTAGAGTCTTGTTTGTCAGAGACACTGTAAGAATAGTTATTTGTATTCTGAAAATACTATTATGAAATAAAATGCGACATATTAAAGTTTTCATGTTATTTTAGATCCAACATGATCATATTTAATTTATTTAACTGATTAGCTGGTTATTTCGCTGTAAATCTGTTTGTATTTTGAACAAAAAGCCATGTGTTGTGGGTTTTTTTTAAAGTAACACTCAGAAAAAAGATGGATTTAAATTTCATATACAAATTGTTGTGCAGTCCATTTCATTGTATGTATACTTGCAGGGTTCACAAAGCTGGAATAGTTTCATGTAATGCTGTAAACCCCCCTGCTTGTGTTTGTGTTTGTGTTTGTGTGCTTTGACAGCAATAATTCCCAAAAACCCAAACTCAAAAAAAGACCAAAATCAATGTTGGTCTAATGACACATGTAATCAGAAATACAACAGACAATCTTAAAACAGACTTAAAACCCACTTTTAGAAGGACTAAGTGTCATGAACGTTCTCAAAAAGGTTGTGTATAAAGGCAATAATCACAGGAGTTAAACATCAGCATCAAAGATGAAGAACTGGACCAGGAACCGGTTTTATCCATGGATCCCTCTGATCCGTGAGCTGATCTCACAGCAAAAAACAACAAGAGTGGAGGAGAAAAAAAGAAAAATATTAGAGGAAGTGGTCGAGGCAACTTGCACTCTCTCTCCGCTTTGATAGCTTTATTTACTTAACCCTTCTCACAGCCCTCATTCATAACTGTCAGGAACAAATCCATGGACCATTAAGAAACCCAAATGTGAGCTCCTCCAACCATAGGCCAGTTCCCCGCTTTCATACATAATTACAAGTCAGCAGGGTCTATCTCTGCCCAGAACACACCATTAAAGAACAAGAACTCCACTCCGCCGTTCGGCCCACATCTGTCATCCATCAGCAGCTTGGCTCCATATCAAGACGTGCCATGAGTCTGTCTTAACGCTTTCAGAGGCTGTGGCAACATTGGAGGATGGTAAATAAGGTGCTTTTCCTGTCTGTGATGTTTCTGCAGAGTTAGTGAGCGCCCAAAAAAAAGCAGAGGCCATCAAACTCCACGGACAGAATCTTCAATTACGTGGAAAAAGTGAGAAAAGTTATGGTCTTTATGCAAAATTTTCACAGATGTATCACGAATGAACCACGTTAAAATCAAGAATGAGTACGAATAAACCACGCTAAAAACACGTCAAATAGGGCTGCACGATTTGAGGAAAACTCGCGATATGCAATATTGGTGATCAATATTGCGATAACGATATAGCAAAACAACCAAAAACTTAATTCCCTTTTCACTGCAACAGTTTAAAAATTATACTCCAAATGACCCTTGTCGACGTAGGAGGCAAACATCAAACATAAAAGGGCTCATCTGATTGGTCAACAACGTGAAAGGGTCCTACGGATTGGTTAAATGCATAAAGGGATTTCTTTCATTTGTTCAATATTTCAAGCTGCTAAGAGTTTGTTTTAGCACATTTAAGGATTTTCGTCGTCTTTTGCGGTATGCATATTGCACAACTTGATGTCGCGATAACGATAAATTTGCAGGCCTAACGTCAAACAACATAAAAGCCAAATCTAGCCTAAAATTGATTTGAAATTCTCATGGATGAAACACTGAAAACGTGAACGGTATATGTGCACCGAATACGCGATGTAAAAGTTAAACATGGGTGGTACATGCGTGAATAGTACGTTAAACATACGCGGAACGGTTGAGGAAAGCTACAAATGTTCATATGCATCTCACAAAAATTACTTACAACTATGTAAATTGTACGTAATGATGACGTATAAACGATGTAAAATACGTGTAAACTACGAAATTCTCAACCAACCAAAAATATTGAACAACTCAAAACCAAATTCACGTAAAAACCTGTCGGCCTAAACCCTCGACGGACATCGGCGCACATCCACAAATGTCGGACGCAAGAAACACTTATGGATTACGTAGATCACGCATGTGTCCCGAAAGATGGAAACTTCACAGGTGGAGAATGTTATTAAACATCCTGACAGAGGCCAGCATATTGTTCCTGTCATTCATTGAGGATGGGGGGCGGGGTGGGGGCGAACTGCTGTCAGAGCTCTTGTCAGGCTTTAGTGTTACAAGGACGGAAGAGCTCAATTAAAAGGACATTACTGTGCGAGTAAATTAAAGAAACACTTCATCTTCTGCGCAGGATTTGACTGAAAGGATCCAGGCTGAGGACGCGTTTGTTGTTAAAGAGCTCCAGGAATTTCCAATCTGTCTTCCTGTGGAGAAATATTCACGACTGTCAACTCATTCTTCCTTGTTTTTGACGGTCAGACCGTAAAAAGCTGGGAATTATTCTGCTGATCATCCAACAAACCTCGCCTGTAGTTAGGGATGACAAAGTGCTCTATTTAGGACGTTAGACTGAAATGTCCCGAGTTTAATTTATCTCCCCGGGATGAATACATGAATTTGAAGTAGTGCCATTTTTCACACAGCCCCACCACTCACTGGAATATTATTACGGCTGCCCCAGAAAGTTGCAGAGGGAACCGTTTTTCACCTGAACAAGCGATGCGGTGTCATGTCGAGCATTACTCACCAAGCGCTCTGACACTTGGTGGAATATTTTCAAGGCTGACCTCGGATTTCTGCTGAAGTAGGACGGTTTCCTCTCCAGTTCCGAGTCAAACTGTAAAGGGATGAGATAATGTTGGAATTTCCTTGCAGCAATAAATACATTAGGGATCAGATCTCTTCCTTTTTTGTTTGGCGCCAGATTCTTTACCCTTCTTGTTTGTTCTGCTCATCAGCAACATTCAGCTTGTTGGCAGAAGTTATGATAAGTCTGACACACATCAAGTAAAATTAAAAAAAAAACGCATTTGAAGGCCGTGGAAAATATTTTCCTCCTTTCTGATTTTATTTATTTATCGTTTTTGTTTTGTTTTTCAAACAAACAAACAAAACATAATTTTCTTTATGACTATTTTTGGTCATTAAAATGAAAACAACTTATTGAAACCTGTCAGAAAAATATAAAAAAAAGTTAGTAAACCCTAATCATAGTTTTTGGGAGAACTTTTCTCTACCTGTTTAATAACTTATTAGATTTTTTTTCTTTTTTTAATTCAGACACAGCAGAAGTTTTTCAAACATGAACGACTCCAAACGCTACTTTTTGTAAAGGTTCAGGTGTGTTTGTCTTTGAAGCAGAACCCCAGTGCTCTTGATCTTAAAGTCAAAACAAAAGGAATATTTTTGACAGAACCTTGCTAAATATTTTTAGTAAGTTATTTTCAGTAAGTTAATAAGCTGTCCCGCTTCCAAGTGGTAGGGGTGTGGCCTTCCAACAAAGCTCGCTCCTGACTGGCGAGCCATAAAAAAACGTTCTGCACCCCTATCGCAAAAAAGGCAACTGAATTAACTTAATTTGGTTGGAGCCAGAAGTAAACCGCTTTCTATGGATGATGACACATTCGGTTTTTTCAGCAGACTCCTGGCTCTATAAACCCTTAAACTCGTAGATAGAAGAAGCATCTTCTTAAAATGGATTCTGCCGTTTTCCACAGTAATGTACAGCAAACAAAATCTCGACAGCCATGTTTGTGTCGGGCAACAAGAAGCACACCCACAAACTCCACTTTTGGAGTTAACCAAAATAATCTTTTTGACGTTAAAACATACGTTTCTTTAATCGCCTGTCTTTGTTAAAGGTTTTTATGTTTATGTTTCTAGTAAGAAGTAATCAACAAACCAACAAGTTAACAAGATTTTAAAAAAGTATTTGCAGGTGTTTCTTAAAGGTGGACTTTTCTGCACTTAAACTTCACTTTTTATGAAGCTCATAACTGTTCACCAATCACAATATCCCTCTGAATTTCCAGACTGACTCTAACCATTAAAACTTCAATGTGCTGATGAGCTTAAAATAGGGAATCTGCAAGTTTTATTTTCTACTAGAGAAAGAAGTCCTTGCCAGTGTAAATTGGAAAAGTCGGACACATCTGGTGGGAAAAAAGCTTGAGGTGCTATTTTGTGGGAGAAAGTACAAGTTCTCCTCGCTTCCTGCCACATGTAGCTGTAAAAGGCTGGCAGCGCGGCCGCAGGAGGCCTGCACGGGTCTGCGGTGTTTGCTGCGCGTTTGTGTACACGTGTGGGTGGTGCTGGTGAAAGGGTTACTGGGGATTGTCACGAGGATTACACAAATAGCACTTTCCTCTGGTGTCATCCGTGATAAATGAGTTTCAGAACAGGGCGGAGTGTATATTCTATCACCTGTGCTGTGTATTAACCACTGAGACCATAACTCTGATTTTTTACACCGTAGTACGGCATTGTATATTTCCCCTCGTGACATGTTTACGAGCCCTCCCAGTTGAATAAACGCAGTGATTGGTATTTCAAAGCAGCTTGTCAGGCGCAGTGCTGAGTCCTGCCAGCTGCCTGGGTTACTTCAGCAAACAGCAGGAGCGTTTTAGAGGACAGTGAGACCCAGAGAGTTACTGCCTTTGCAAAGTTGAGTGTGTCTTAGAAAACCTTTCTGGTGACTCTGAATTTATTGTGTTTTTTTGCTCACTGCTTTAAAAACGTGAACCGTGGCCGGGCCACAGTGGAAAAACTGTGAGCATTTTTGCAGAGTGAGTGCAGAAGCTTCCATATTAAAGAACTTTTTTTGTTCTAACGGGGATAATAATAGATAGATAGATAGATAGCTAGATAGATAGATAGATAGATAGATAGATAGATAGATAGATAGATAGATAGATAGATAGATAGATAGATAGATAGATAGATAGATAGATAGATAGATAGATAGATAGATAGATAGATAGATAGATAGATAGATAGATAGATAGATAGATAGATAGATAGATAGATAGATAGATAGATAGATAGATAGATAGATAGATAGATAGATAGATAGATGACTTTATTAATCCCACAATGGGGAAATTTCATTTATCTGTGGCAGCAGAAACAACATTCAGAAATAATCTATATGATATAACATCAAAAAAGGACATAAAAATGACATTCATATTAAATTATTGAAAATTATTATGAACTATTATTAAAAGTATCATCAAAAATGAGATTCATATTAAATAAATAAATATTAAATAAATACAGCTGTGAAAATGTAAATAACATGTGGTCAACTGTAAAAAAAAAAAAAAAAATCATATAAGTAACGCTGAATGGACTTTGTGGTGGCACAACATTCCGTTTAGATCTTTAAATTTTTTGGTGCATTAATCATGACAGACTACAGATGACAGACTGTAGTCTACTTTGTATGGCAGCAATGGAACAGTTTGCTCTAAAACCCCACGCTAATGAAATTTGTGTTTTTGGTAGTTCCTTCATGTTCTTGTGTTTTTTTTCTGATGATGGAGGACATATACCAAAAAAATTAAGGCAGTTTGAAAAAAGTCGTATTTGTGGCGTCGAACATATGCTGGGCGGGGCCACAAGCTCCCTGCTCTGCTCCATTCTGATGCATTTCCTTTGCAGACAAATAGATCCAAGTACGTTTATGTTATTTTCAGAACTGTATAGCTGGACAGCCCCAATATTGCTCGCCATTTTCTGCTGCACCGGTAAGGTTGGGGGTGTGAGGGTCTGTGAGCTACCAGGAGAGCATGTCAACAGATGGATGATGGGAAATGGGGACAGGCTTACAACCCGCCAACAGTCCCGTCTACAACTCAGAGGCGAATTTCTAATGAACCCCTGCCGCTCTGCAGAAACTATGTCCTACAAATTACCCAGATTTTTGGATTTTGGCTAAAAACAGCATCATTATGATTAAAAGACCACTGGGAACGCTTTGAAAATAGATCAAAAGGTGATTGAAGTGGGACTTTAAGTTCTAAAAGCACAGAGCAGAGTCTGTAGCAATCAATCTTTCAATTTTTTTCCTCAATTCTCTCACTCGGGGACCGTACAGATATGTGAATATTACCAAAACCTCTCAAAAGGAATGAGGAAAAAATACAAAAGAACAGTTATTTTTTGCAATCAAATTTGACCATTTACATTATTGTGAGTTTTTTTGTAAGTTGTCACCCAACTGACCCGAAATTTTATGGGGTTTTGTTTTAAAATGATCGTCACCCTGAAAGTCAAAGGAATGCACTTTAGAAATTACACACACACAAACACACACACACTAAGTTTTGTTTCTGGTAAAAGTATGAAGTTTCCCTTTTAATTTTTTTTGCATTGTCTGTATTCCGTTAATATCTGCTACTAATCAGCTGTTTATTATGTTTGGATTCAAAAAGCTCTGATGAATTTAAAGGAAGAGGTAGCCTCTAAAGACATGTTCTATGATGCATTTGTGATGTTTATATTAAAACGGGAAAGCCTCAAAAGAAATGATGTATTATGATTAAGTTTATTTATATTGACTCTTTGATTCTCAATGCTTTGCAGTAGTAGATAGTAAAAAACAAATATATTGTGTAGTATTCTTATTTGATTGCTTGAAATAAACCAAATTCAAATCAAATTTCAAATCAAATCAAAATATATATGTACAAAAATTTGATTAAAATTTCCTGGTTTGAGCAAAAACATGCGTCCAACGGTCCTTTAATGTAACAGGAATCACTTTCCGCTGTCTTGCTGTTTCCCTTTAACTGTTTTTTTTGGAGTGATGTCAACAATGTGTTGCATATCGGTGTATAGCCGATATGAACAGCCGCCATTCTCTGTGTCAGACTTAGTTTATTCACATTGATCGCGTTAACGGTCGAGGGGTTATGGTATGTCAAAGGAAGAGTGTTTTAGGTGTCACCGGAAACATCTCCAGTGTTTAAGGGTTAATCCTTTAGAAAAAAATATATGACTTTATAATTTATTTCAGTTTTTTGTGCCAATTTGACACATTTTTTTCCAAAAAACGTCTAATAACTAAAATACTATTTCCATTTAAACAATGTTGATGTAAATATTCAGATCTATAGTTTAAGTAGTAAAGATGGTCCTCTTTGGTCTTCCGTACAAATTTCAGATTTTTGTAAAAGTGGATTACATTTTTTTGCGTGTGAGTTTTAATGAGAATTTTTCTTGTTTTTGGACTGTTCACTCGCTGTCAGTCCAGATGTTACAGTTATTCTGGAACGACATGTAAATGGCTGCAATCACCGAACAACGTTTTTAAATTAGGCTGCCACCCAGAGCTCTCAGAGGAATATTATTTTGACACTTAGTCAACCTCCAGGGGAAATAGACCTTTTTGATGTGCAATCCGCCAAGGCTCACATGGGCTGGCAGATTTTATCAACAAACAAGACAGCCGAGCAGAGCGCAGATTAAATAAAAGGGGGGTGCGTGATAAAAATGTCAAGGATTATCTTCACTTTGCGGGGCGCTGTGATGTCGTATCAAAACGGATTTGGTGGAAATGATTTGGCAGTGGGAGAACAGATGATGGGAGGAGGGTGGGGGCAGACAAGACACAACAAGAGAGATTTAAGCTGCAAGGGTTTTTGTGCTGCACTCTTCAGATTGTTCAGTTCCACCTTTTCTGTCGACACAATCGTAGTTTTGATGAACCATATACATTTCGCAGAACAATAAAAAATAAAGCTATTCAGTCTCCTTTGTGTGGATGTAAATGAGCAGACAAAAGCCCCGTTGAAGGCTTGCCTACATTATCAGCAACCGTAACCAACAACCTTAAATGCTGGTTTTGACCCCTGAGCTTGTGCATTTAAATTCTGCCAAACTTTACGAGCTGTGAGGAAATCAAAGGCACCTCTCTGCTCATCCCTCAAACAGCAGCAGGATTTGTTCCAGACTGCTCCATCCAGGGATCCTGCATGCTTTTATACCCCCACCAGCACCGTCTCTCTGACAGATGACAGATGAGAGCGTTGCCCCCGGCACTCTGGCTCATGTGGGGATGACACAAGGTATGAGGGTACTGTTGACTCCTGCTTTGCTGGAATTTTATGGGTTTCATCATTCCCAGTTTACTGGCTTTTCCAGGAAATTAGTTTTGGTGGGGCGAGGACCACGTTAAGCCTCAGAAGAACATGTCTGGAGTAAGTAGGAGACTTCTCTTCTATAAGCAAAAAAACACACTATGGACAAAGGCTCATGCATTACATAGCAAATTTGATATCCAATACAATTCAGTGTATTTAAAAGCTATTAATTCCTCATTGATATTATATTGCAAATTATTGCAAATCATAACAATCGAAACCAGTACAGATAATTTCATGAAGACAGATTATACTATTGTATATGGTACTCAACCAACAGATTATGTCGATGTGTGTTGGGTGCAAACGGTGGACTGTATAGGAGAACTGGGCCGAGTGACTCCTCCCCCCTGGCATTCCAAACAGGAAGCACCTGCTAGCTTCAAGAAGCCAAAAAACCTACGGACTTCTATAAAGAAAGAAACAGCTTTTACTCAGTCATTCCATTGGCCAGATTAACCATTCTTTACTACCTTTTTTTACAACAGGTTCTTGATAATCCCAATTTTTTCTGTCGTGCAAATTAGCCAAATTGTAACCCTTGTGCTATCCTAGGCACTTTACTGTTGGGAGTTGGGTCATCTAGACCCACTAGAGAGTGCGCTGAACCTTTTTTCTTTAATGATTTGTGATCTTCACCTGGTTCAATGGATTACATAAAATTTTTCCACCTTTATCCACCTTTGTCATGGTAGGGAGAACACGTCAAAGTAAGGGTGGGGTCATCTAAGATAGCACAAGGGATAATCTGACCAATCAAATGCCTCAACAACTGTAGGTGGTGCCTGCTACATCCAACGTTCAAAACGTTTGGTTAACAGATTTCATGTAGCCCGCTTTCAAATGGTAGGGGTGTGTACTTCCAACAAGATCATCCCTTATTGGTAAGAGTGGTTGCCATAGAAACAATGACTCAGATCAATTCAGACCAATCACTGCTTACTGGCAACATCTGAATTCCTGCATCTGTCCTTATCGTGAAAAGTGGCAACTAAAATGACTGTATTAGGTTTGAACCGGAAATAAACCATTTTCCAAGGGTGACGTCACACTCACTAGCTCCTGTTTTCCCATACAGCCAATGGCGAAAAACCCATATGGAGCCTGATAAATAAGCGTTAAATAAATTACGTTTTAAAATAGATCTGCTGGTCCAATAGCATCAGAACCAGAGAAGTGACCATCTGTTGTCACCAGTCGGGGTCCAAGTGGAAGAAAAAAAAAGAGGCGGACAACACAAAAGTTGAACAAGGTAACTACAGTTTGTGGATATACCTATTTAAAAATGTACCTTAATAAAAACTCTCAAATCTATTATCAGAATCAGAATCATTTATTGTCATTGTACATGAGGATACAATGAAATTGCAGCAGCCTTGGAGTGAACAAGTTAAATAAAATAAAAATAAAAATAAAATAGAATAGAAATAGAAATACTGTATTTACAACTCTTAAAAAAAAGAACAAAGAACAATATGTACAGAAACTGTTAAATATGAAATATTTGTGAATAAAATAGAATGAAATGAGATAAGTTGCTGTGAGCACAGTATAATTAAATGTTGAGTTATTGCATAGTGACCCGGTTATTGCACAGTCAGGATGTTGCACGCATTGTAGTAAAAGTCAGAGTAAGGTGTAGTTGGTGGAGGTATGTGTATTCCTTATGGTAATTGCCTGTGGAAAAAAGCTGTTTCTTAGTCTGTTTGTCCTGGTTCTGATGGACCTGTACCTCCTTCCAGAGGGCAGTAGGTTGAACAGAGGGAAAGCAGGATGGGTGGAGTCAGTGGTGATGTTAGTCACCCTGCTGAGGCAGTGTGACTGGTATATGTCCTTCAGTGAGGGGAGGGGGCAGCCGATGATCCTCTGCACTGTCTTTACCACTCTCTGGAGGCTCTGCCTTTCTGCTTCAGTGCAGTGGGAGAACCACACTGTGATGCAGTGGGACAGGATGCTCTCGATGGTTGAGCGGTAGAAGGTTACCAGCAGCTCCTGGTTGACGTTGTTCCTCCTAAGTTTTCTCAGGAAGTGCAGGCGCTGCTGTGCCTTCCTGATGACAGCCACGGTATTGGTAGACCATGTGAGGTCAGCCGAGATGGTGGTGCCCAAGAGGTGAAGCTGTGGACCCTCTCCACACAGTTGCCGTTGATGTAGAGTAGGGGGTGGATCTGCTCTGTTCTTTCTGAAGTCCAGGATGATCTCCTCGGTCTTGGTGGTGTTCAGGATGAGGTTATTAGCCTGACACCACCTTGACAGTTTCAGGACTTCGTCTCTGTAGGCCGTCTCGTCGTCACCAGAGATCAGCCCCACCACAGTAGTGTCGTCTGCAAACTTCACTATGGTGTTTCTGGTGTGGGCTGGTCTGCAGTCTGCTGTGTAGAGTGTGTACAGCAGAGGACTTACGTACGTGACCTGTGACCTCGGAGAAGGACGATATCTTCAGTTAAAATGTGACTTCATAGAGGATGCCCTCAAATCTTTGCAGAAAGATCCTACAAGGTTTAAACTTACAGTGGTATCATTTAATCAGAATTATTAAGAGACGCGAGACACTCACTTTGGAATTACGGGAAGCGTCTAATCTGCTGACCTCAAAAACTATTACCTCAGTGTTATTGTTAATTCAATGTAGGAAAATGTCAGTAATCTGTGCTTTTTTTTCTCCCTCAAATCGAGGCTAAGAAAGATTCAAAACAGTCTGCATCTTTTTAGTAGGTACATACACAACAGTGTCATCTGCATAAAAACGAACAGAAATTGCACAGAGCACATCCTAGAAGAAGGAGATGCAGAGAAAACGGAAGAAACCCAAGAACAGAACTTTGAGGAACACCGCATGACACAAGACTACATAGGGGTGCCAGCCTGGCTCAAGGCTAAACAAATCAGTTTATGATGATGCTAATAGTGTAAGGATTGTACTAATAAGCACTAGCTGCTGAATATAATTGGTAAAACTGGTTTACAGAAGAGAAAAAAACATTTTTAGTAGTGCAAAACAAATTTAAAGTAAATTGGCCCAAAGTGACTAATAAAGTTTATTCTATTTAATTTAAATCAATAAAGTTTTTATGGACTTAGTCCTTGAACAATTTGGAACCAATTCTGACTTTGCCAACATTTTAGTGCCAGGTATCGTTATGAAAATAGTTGACATTTTAATCACTTTTAGTCTTTAAATATCTTCATTACATTGTGTTAACACTGTTAAACATAACTTGTTGCATCACCAAAGATTTCTTTTTTGGTCATCATACTTTTTTGTCTTGAATACTTGAAAAATGTCAAGGGATTTGCTAACTATTGTTTACATACTAAAGCGTTTCACTGATGACAGTGCTGTTGAGACACTTTTTGTTTTGAAGTGTTGTCAGTTCACCGTCATCCTGATGCTTCACACTGAAGCCTCCTTTGCTCTCGCTCTTCCCATCCATCATCTCATCACGGTGTCTGAAGGTGTGGAGTAAAGCTACAGAGATTTATGGACATTCTTCAGAGTTTACTGCAGCTGTGAGACAGATTTACTTGTCTTCACTCATGGCCCAAATTTCTCTCTAAGTTCCAAAGCGGAGCCCGAGGCGAGTGGAAAGGTTTTATGAAAAGTCTGCCAGTGTCAGTGTGCCACTCCAACCTCATCATCTATGCTCGGCTGACTGCCTGCAGATTACCAAAGTCCTCACCTGAGAGGAATGCAGCCCACTATGTCATCTGTCGAGGGGAAATTCAAATAAAACAAATGTTAAATAAATAAATAAAATTTTATTTGATTTTAAGCTAACATGCATTTCAGATCTAATCATCAACCCCGAGGTAAGAAAATTGCCACGGATGCCCAGACAAAAGCTGAGGAGTTAAGACCTATCAGGGCATCAAAACTGAAAAATCCTCATTTGCCTTTGATGTTAAATAGAAGAAGACGTGCGTGTTCAGTCACACCTTTCACTCAGCAGGATGAAGCCGAGCGCATACTTTTCATTCTGTTTACACTGATTGAAGACATTTGGTAGAGAGGGCCTTGTTTTGCTGGAGCTGATGGGAAAGACCGAAGGCACATATTTACCTGCTCTTTTTTTTTTAGGACTTTCAGCACCAAACAGAATCATAGAAAGATGTGATGAGATGGAGGCTCACAGGTTTGGACAGCTGAAAAACTGAAAAAGAAAGAAAACTGTACAAATATTTCCACATGTTGATACAACTATGTTGACTTTTCTGACAGAAATAAAAGCTTATTTCACATAAAATTAGAATATACATCATTAGGGGGGGTATTTTGTTTTTATTTTTACTTTTTGAGGTCATTTTGAGGTTTACCAGACCTTTTGAAACATTTGTTTTAACCAAAACATTTAAGGTATGCTACAAATTAACATTGTAGGACAACTTTTTAAAACAATAAACAAACCCAACATTTTTTTTTTAGTAAAAACAACATTTTGTGAGGCTTCTTGAAGCCTTTACCATCCATTCCCACTTTCAACAAGAAGACCTGACTGCAGACATAAAAAGCCAGAACCAGCTGTCCCCTCTTCCATGTATTGCTTGAAAAAAACTTTATTATAAGTGGCGTTCTTAACGTTTAAAGCTTTTACCATTTTAAGCTTTAATAAAAGTTTTTTTTTTATTCTGCACACTTTTGGGTTAGGGTAAATTGTATAATCTCCGCCTTTGGCCAATGATGTCAGGTGTTATCTTGTTTCAAAGTCAACAAAACGAACAAAACAAAAAAGCCCAAATATTGCAGTTCCTTAGATGGCCACTAGAGGCATAGTGTGTATGATTTTTACACAAAAAATACATGTATGAACAGTTAAGTTCAAAATCCTGCATGATGTTTTTTTTTAAATTGCTTTAAAGGACAATTGCTCCTTCATAGGAACCTGAAGTGGGTCAGGAAGGCTGAATAGTCAAATTTTAGCAAATTATATGCTTTCTAACTAGACCTTGTACCGGTAACCTATTCTTTTTTTATAGTGTAGCTCATAAAACTCTTGTATACATCGGGTATTTCCTAATTCAGAGTCCTTTTTAGAGCTGTTTTGACTCTTATTGTGCTTTTTTCCCCACAATGCCCTGCTGTCCAGGCAGCACTTCAATAAACAAAGACCAGGCAGCAAAATACTTTTGAATGGACGCGTCCTGCTGGGAGGATCTAAGCGGACTGTTTATGGAGGGGCTTGTCAGCTGTTACCACTGGGATGTTGCAGCATGTGGAAACAGTGGGGAGAATTGGCCTTTGATGCGTTCCCCACTTGGTTCCCCCTCTCTGCTCCTCTGTTTTGGCTTTGATGGGGCTCTGGGAAGTGTTTGTCAGCAACAGGAGGCCGAGCCATAGACACCCACACAGCAGAGGACGAACACATATGGGCTGAAACCAGCCGCACACAATTCAGAGCACACCTGCAGTGCTCTGATGCTTTCAGCTCCACGTTCCTTTTTCTTTAAAATGATGCAGTCGTTAAAAATCTCAGAGATGACCAGAACTTGTCCGGGATGTAGCCTGTGAGCTATTATTGATTCCATCTCCCTCAGTTACGAGGCTAAGACAATGCAGGTAGGGAAAAGGTTGAAGTAAAAAAGAATAATGAAGATGGTAAATGGCGTACACTTATATAACGCCACCTTCTTTAAAGACCTAAAGTGCTTTACAGTTACAGTCCTGAACACTGGCGCCAATCTATGGCCATCAGCATCGATGTGGGGTTCAGTGTCTTGCTAAAGGATGCTTCTATTCACGGACAGGCAAGCTGGGAACCAAACCTGCAATCTCTCGATCAGATGTCGACCGCTCTACCTTTGCACCACCGCCATCCCAAAATGGATTAAGTGTTCAAAATGGTAATCATATTTGGTTTTTCACTTTAAAGAAATGTAACGTGTAACTCAAGCAGTAAATACATTTAGAAATATTAAGTCAAAGTTGTTTTGGCCAACTTGTGACAGATGCTGGTGGAAGAATGACGGACCATCCCACCACAGTTTGACTAAACTGGAAATCAGTTTGAGGAAAAGATGGAGCTTATCAGGAATTTTCCACTTACTACATGTTTAAGTTCCTGAAATACGATACCAACATGTCTTAAGGTATTTTCACATGAACCCATATAGGGGTTTGACCCGTACAGATGCTGCGAGTTTCTGGGTTATCTGGGCCAATGGAGGGTCGTAGAGAGGAGTGGCCACTTCTCACAAGGAGCGCAGGTGTGTCTTGCAGTTCCCTTAAGCCTCACTGAAAATGGAACGTACCATTGTTGTACGTGTGGTAAGTGGATTGGGAAACAACACTCACTTAAGACGCATGGGTGATGCTGTAGTACAGTGCCCTTACACCACACTCTAGTCATTCAGGAAGCATCGAGTGGTCTTACCTACCCTTATGGCTACATACTGTCTGTACGCACAGAATGGGAAAACCTGGACAGGCTACACAGGAGTTCTGTACTTATCGCATGAACTTTACTAATGGGCTCCTCGCGCAGTCCACAGGATTTGGAGAGTTGAAAGATCAGTCAAATCTGCGGAAATCGAATGAGGAGACGGCGTCAGGGCAAGTCTTCCGCTTTGTGCTGTGTGATTGCGGCCGACAGCTACCGTTTAAGCTACATTAAAGGCTAAATTTAGTTTTTCGAAAGTAGCAATACTTTTGCTTGAGTAAAATCTTTGAATACCCCACCCACCTCTGCCCGACTGTAAGGGGGGGGGGATAACAGCTGGTCTCCAACAAGGTTCGGTCTTTTTTAAACACCGACCATCCGAAAAGCTTTTTGAATAAACGGTGGGGCTACTATTGAGCGATATTCTAAAGAAGGTTTTGAAAATCCTTGAGTTAAAGTAAATCTACCCATTGGCTGAGTTTGGTAAACCAGGTTTATTTAATCATCCAATTTCATGCATTCAGTGCATGCAAACACACCAGATATTATTTCCTCTTGTCATTAGATCAATGAGGTGCTTAAATCATTTTTGCAGCAAATTTGGAAGACTGAGTCACGTTCTAATCAAAGAATTGGACTTACTTTTTTTAATCTGGTGTTTAAAATGAATCAAATATTGCAAAATGACTGACGTTCCAAGATTTCTTTAAACTGAAACTAAAAATTCCCTCAGATACACATCAAGTTTTATTCTTGAGTAAGCGACGTGCGTGTTTGAAACAGGGGCGGAGCTTTGTCCCCATCAAAAAGCATTGCCCACCCAACTGTTTGAGTCAATATTACTATCATTACGGACAAAGATTAAGAAATCATTAATCCCAGTTTATTAAACATCGCAAACATTTCCAATATTTTGGATCCTTTTATTTGTAATGGCCTTCCACTCTGGTGTTTTGCCACCCTTCCTGCCCCCCCCCAAATAAACTGTTCTAGCTGGTTCAATAAATAATAGACTTTTTGAAAACATACAGAGAAAATACAGCACCAACTGAGTTCTAAGCCTAAATTTATAATATTCCAAAACTCTTCATGGAATTTGAGGTTTTCTTTGCTAAAACTTGCATTTAAAATACAACAACACTAACTACAGTCTCCTTTAAGAGCAGAGGGAAGGCGTCTGTTTCTTGCACAGGCATGTTTCTGAAATGCGGGCTAATGAAGCTCAGGTACCGCCGCGTTCCCACGTGGATTTATGACACTTTGGAATTGAACTTTTCACCCAGAGAGGAGCTCAGCTCGGATCCTCCCAGAATAGCTGCACCATCTGGCAGACAAGCTGAAGCAAACTCACGGTTTACATTAGAGAAGTGATGTGTGAAACGGCTTAAATCTGAACACGTTTGACTTCGGCTGCTGTCATGAGCTTCCAAGGACACAAATTGAAACCAGAGAAGCTCTGAAGTCGAAGCGCTGCCTCCATCAACTGTCATCGTGGACATTTTTCTTCGTGGCGAGCACTGAGGAGGATTACGCTACAAAAACAAACTTCTGCAACTAAATAAATATTCACTTCTAATGAAATTATCTTTGAAAAATTGTCCAACTAACTTGTAAAACTTTTAAACTCCCTTTCTTGAAGTCAATAAAATAACTTAAAGTAGTAAATCTCTAAACTTTTTCACATAGTTTTGTCTGCGTCCAAATTTGAATTAAAAAAATTGTCCATAAAAGGAGAAAAGTTATAAACTAAGTGCATAAATGAAAAACCTTTTATACTTCACTTTTCAGGATTGTTAACAACTTTTTAACAAAAATTGCACTGTAGTTTAAGAAACTTCTACTGATGTGCCTGTTGATGAACGAATGAATGCAAAGTAAACAAGATGAATAGAAAACAGGTTTAAACAAAGATCATAGAAAGACCCACGTGACATAAAACTAGTTCCTTCCAGACTGATTCTGATCAGACTAACATCCATCCAGCCATCCATCCATCCATCCACATCCATCCAGCCATCCAGCCATCCATCCATCCATCCATCCATCCACATCCATCCATCCATCCATCCATCCACATCCATCCACATCCATCCATCCATCCATCCATCCATCCATCCATCCATCCAGCCATCCATCCATCCATCCACATCCATCCATCCATCCATCCATCCACATCCATCCATCCATCCATCCACATCCATCCATCCATCCATCCATCCAGCCATCCATCCATCCATCCACATCCATCCATCCATCCATCCACATCCATCCATCCATCCATCCATCCATCCATCCATCCATCCATGCATCCTCCATCAGCATCCATCCATCCATCCATCCATCATCCAATCCATCATCCATCCATCCATCCATCCATCCATCCATCAATCCATCCATCCATCCATCCACATCCATCCATCCATCCATCCACATCCATCCATCCATCTATCCATCCATCCATCCATCCATCCACATCCATACATCCATACATCCATCCACATCCATCCACATCCATCCATGCATCCATCCATCCATCCATCCACATCCATCCATCCATCCATCCAGCCATCCATCCATCCATCAGAGTCAGTTGGTTTATGTTAATTCTGCCAATACTTCACTACTGCAATGTGTGGCATATCAACATAGGGCTGCTTTTTGCTGCTTCGGAATCTGTCGGAATTACATCGATTATGGTATTCAAAGACGTCAGAACTAA
Source organism: Oryzias curvinotus (assembly GCA_023969325.1). Taxonomy (NCBI): domain Eukaryota; kingdom Metazoa; phylum Chordata; class Actinopteri; order Beloniformes; family Adrianichthyidae; genus Oryzias; species Oryzias curvinotus. The sequence continues at coordinate 27,380,553 of CM043717.1, forward strand.
AGCTGCTCCAGGGTTAAAACATGAAGGAACCCATTTTAAAGCTGCAAAAATCCCTTTTGCACAGATGCAACACTTAATTGATGCAAAGTGTTGCAGAGCGGCGCAAATCTGACACTGGAGCTATAGCTCCCATGTTGAAGGATTAATAACAGCAAAATCAACAATCAGTATGTGGGGTAAAATATATCTCTAAAGAAATTGTAGTTAAAGAAAAAGGATTGATAGAGAGAAAACGAAAATATTCTTTTATTTTCTCCACCACAACTTCCATTAAACTCTCATTAACATTCAAATTTGTGCAAATTAGGAGACGTGTAATCTGACAATTTGTACATTTCCTGCTATATATTTTTTTTTTACCAGTTTCAGGACTGCCTGCAGGTTCTTTACTTGCTGAGGTCGTGTTAACACGTGTGGATGACGAGCAACAGCAAACCGCTGCTCCCAGTGGGACCTACAGCATTAAGAAGCTTCAAATTTACCAGAGATCTGCAACATTTAACGCTCAAAGAAACATTTGATCCAGTGTCTTACAGAACTAAATCCACAGAGAGACACAGAGTCCCACTTCAGCGTTTAGAGAAAGTGTAGCCTTTAAATATTTACAAGAATTGAATTAGATGTGTTATCTATATTTAGCTATTTTAACTTTTTTTTTTTCAACTTTTGACTCAAGTTCACTTTAAAATAAAATACATCCCGTGTCAAAAATGCACTAAAAGTTGAAGAAAGTCAAACATGGCCTTTGGTGCACCTTCATTCCTTTACCCTTTAACCATAGATTATAAACATAACATTTGTGAAGAATCCAATTTTGTATAAAAAAATTATGAACATAATAAAATAATTATATAAATAAACAAGAGTAAAACCAATTTGAAAGTAATTTAATCCTTTTTTATTTTTCTCAGTTATATAAATCATGTGATGCTTTTCTTATACCTTTCAGAGTAAATGATAATATATCCTTTGGCACACTAAAGAGCCATTTTTAAAAATGAAATACGAGTTATTTTTAATTTTCCTGCCCGGAAGTTAGTTGACTCGATCTCTGAGGCTCCGCCTTTCGCTCCTTGTGGGTTCTGCCCATTTCATGACCTCAGCCTAGAGCCGGTCTTTGCGGTGTGTCTGCGTTTCACCCACGAAAACAAACAGCGTATCTGAACTTTTTTAAAGCTGGATGTGCATTTTACCGATAGCTTCCTACCTGGAGGGGGCTGTTCCTCACCGATCTATGTCACAATGGGAGAACCCACTCATTTGCTTATGTTTGTGTGGCTGATGTTCAGAGAAATGCGGTGTGAATGGATCAAAATACCACTTTGGGTTGGTTTTTCATGGGGAATGAACAGTATGATACACTTAAAAGCTCAAAAGCTGGATTTAGTATGGCATTGGCCATTTAAAAATGAAAACGTAAAACTATATTAACTAAAACAAATGAATCAAAACTACAAACACGTGCATTCAAATTGCATTTTTCTTCATTGTCAAAGAGCCACACTGGAGAAATGAAAGAGCTGTACGTGACTCCAAGGCCTCAGGTTGCAGGTCCCTGCACTACGCCTTAAAGCAGTGGTCCCCAACCACCGGGCCGCGGCCCGGTACCGGTCCGCGGGACACTTGGCACCGGGCCGCGGAGCGGTACCGGGCCGCGGGAAATTTTGGCACCGGCACGCACAGAAAGAAAAAATAATTTCCATTTTATTGTTTTTTTTTTTCGACAAAAACGCGTTTTATTTTGAAAAGTGACCGGATTCTCTCTGTTACATCTGTCACACTTAACGCACGTCAAAGTCGCGACACCAACAATCATGATACACCCCCACTAAAATTAAACCCAAACAACCAAAATGAGCAAAAAAGAAACTTCTTTGAAAGCTGCTTTGACAAGGGGAAAATTATTATTATTATTATTATTCTAAAGAGAAAATACCACCCCCGGTTCACGGTAAATGTGTCTTGCGCTGCACCTCAAACCCCCCCCCCCCCCCCCCCCCCCCCGCCCGCCCCGACCGGTCCGCGGTAAACGTGTCTTGCATTGTACCGGTCCACGGTGACAAAAAGGTTGGGGACCACTGCCTTAAAGGGTCAATATCATGCAAACTTTTTTTAGCTTCTAAGTGTGTTATAATGTTCATCCTCACAAAAAACAACAACCCCAAAGCGGTATTTTGCTCCAATCTGAGTTTTCCTCCAAAAAAGTGCACCAGCCCCTCCCAATCCACAAATAAACGTCTCACATTGTGACGTCACAAAGTGAGAACAGCCCCTTCCAGGAAGAGTCTGTGCAGCCAGCACCGCCCCCAGGCCAACAGACACGCCCACTTTCTTTGTTGATTGGCTAAACACTTTCATCTGTAGTATGTAGTAGTATGTAGTATCAGTATTCATAGCCATCTTTGCAAAAGTTCGGATGTTGTTGTTTTTTCGTGAGCGAAATGCAGACACACTGCCGAGGTCGGCTCTGGATTGGCGTCATGAAACTGGCTCCACCCACAAGGAGTGAAAGGCGGAGCCTCAGAGATCAAGTCGGTTTATTTCTGGCTGAAGAAAAGCATGATGTAGGCCCTTTTTCACCAGGTCAAAGTAAACCTGAAAAGAGAATTTTAAATTCTTGATAACTTTATTAAATGTTGGGGCTGACGCAGACTGGGACATAGAAGGAACCTGGCGGACTCATCAGGACGGCGCTGCGCTGGTCTAACCCTTGAAGTGTCGGGTGATGGGGGCTCGACACCTGACGGAGGGTGAGACAGATGATTTACTGCCCGCTAAACAACAGACACATTGTTCTCTCATCTTCCTGCCTCCTTTCTCTCATCCCATTTATCCCCTGCAGCGAATCATCGATGCCATTCATGCCCTGAAACGCTACGCCGTCACGATTTTCTCCTCCTTCTTCTCCTTTGTTTCTCCTCTTGCCCCCCTCCCCAACAACCCCAGGCATTCCCCGAGCTCCCGAGCCTCTCCTCTTAAGTTTTTCTTTCCGCTAAGATTAAGTGTGACAGATTGGCAAAAAGAACACATGACAAGAGTTCAGATGGCAGACAAGAATAAGATCAGACATGTGATGCGATATTAAGAGGTCACAAGAGCTGACGCACACGCATTTTCAGACAAACCTTCTCTGATTTTAACCATATGATCCGCAGCCTCGCTATCAAAGCATGCGCCCTCCCATGCACCATCCCCTTCAGATCTTATCGCCGCTTCACCGCAACACAAAAGCTGCACAAAAACGGCGGCGGCGAGAAATCTGAAGTGAAGGTTTGACGTTGGCTTTAATTTGATTAGACTTGGGCGACGTTATTTCACACGATCGGGAGTGAAGAACGGCATCTGCTACTGCCAAACGCATTAACTCCTGCACACTCGCAGACAGGAAGAGTGAAGTATTGTTTGAATCTACTTTCTTTCCATTTGGTCAAACAACAGGCATTTTAATGCTTTCAAGACGCCGATGACAGCCCTGCACAAGATTTATGGCGCTGAGGAATTGTGAACACATGTAACTGAGGAGGGTTAGATAATATTGCCCAGAGGAGAGAAAAGTGGAAAACAAAAACCTTTAATATTGAGGAGGGGATTTTTCCTGCATGCGTGGATTGAGTTTTGGGTTCCTGAAGTCACGGTGGCAGCTATGAAAGAATGACGAAACGAGAAGTGGAGGAAAGAAATGCGGGAGGAGCTTCGTCTGAGGGAGAAAATGTGGTGCCACGGCAGCAGGGTCCAAAAGGAAACGCAATAAAAAGTCTTCAAAAGGCCCGGCCTTGACATTGAAAAATAGCAAGATTATAAAATACAGCAGGGTAACGAAAGAGAGGAGTTATTGTGTTTGGCACAGGATGGGGAACTGAGAGCCCAGGGCCGCCACGTCAAATGAGCCGGCACTGACGGAGGGAGTTAGGCCTTGCGGTGATTAAATATGGGCCTCTAACCTGCTGGCTGCCAGGCATTCGGGCGGGCAGAGATGTTTGTGTGCAGGCAGCACAACCAACACAAAACAGAGACACAGAGCAGGAAAAACGGGCCTGTCGGATCTGAACTAAAACCCGGAGCAAACTCTCCGGCTGTGGGGGAAAACTCGCTCAAAGGGAACCTGGCCCGGGCGCAGATGGATGAAACCAGTCTGAACTTTGAAGTGAGCGTCATCAGGAAATGAGAGTCGTCGTCTGTGGGAGTCGGTCGTGTGACGGTGTATTTGTGCCACTGTTGCACCTTAACTGGACCACTCCAATGAAAATGGGGTTTTTAGCATTTTATCATAATGGAGGACACGTACAAAAGAATTTAAGTTTAAAACAGCGTTACTGAGTATTGTTTGAATAAAACTCGGACTTCTGAGCAGAACAACTGGACCAAAACAGCCATTGGAGCCGGGCTTTACGTGATGTAAACAGAGTAGCGCAGCAATGACAAGAAACAGCAACTAACTGAAACTCGGTTGGGTAATTACAGGCTCATTAAAACTACTTTGAACGTGATACGCATTGCTCCTAACAGGTTTCCCAACAAGGAAGACGAAGAAGAAGATGATTGATTGATTGATAGTTAAAAAAAAGACCTTTATTGGACTATCCACAGAGTTACGTGTCTCATCTCAAATACAGACAACTAAGATGAGGAAACAGAGCTGCAAAATAAGAGCTATGCAAGCAACATTGTCAAAAGGAGAAAATTACATCCCCATCAGCATCGATACGACAAAAGACTTTTTTCCGTACAGCCCATGTTCCTGAGACGTCCTTTAACTAGGAGTGGGTGATACTGAGAATTTGGGAATCGATCCAAAGCCAAGTAATTACAGGGCCAGTAGCGCCGATATCAATACTGATACTTTTTAGGAAATGGTTGGTTATAGAAAATGTTTGGAATTACAAATTTTTTTGTTCGGTGTATGTGCATGATGTCCTGTATGACACAGAACCGAGACTTTTCATGCAGCCAGATTGGGTTGATTTTTGCTCAATCGGGCAACAGTGCAGACAAACAGTAGTAACTGCGTAAGTAAATTCAAGCTCTTAACTGCATGCATTAAATAAAAACTGCAACGAAAGTATCGATCTCATCCCGCTAGTATCAATACTTCACCTTATTATCGATACTATCTATAATCAGATTGATCCTCCCACCCCTACCCTTAACCTGTTAGTCACTTTAAATGACCCGTACTCAATCCTTAACCGAAATTTCAACAACTGTTGGAAAAAGAAGAAATATCTACGAAAAAAAAAGAAAAATAGAAGGGAATCTGTGAGAAAGGATTTTGTTTTTTTTTTTTAAGGTTTCTATCTGAGTCTCAGTAGTTTTAGTCTTAATCTTAGTATAGGACATCGTTTCTGCAGAGCGGCAGGAGTTTATTAGACATTTACCTCTGAGTTGTGGGTGGTACTTTTTGTGCCAGCAACCCCACCCCCCTTCCTCTCCCTCTGTTGATGCACTCTCTCTAGCTTACAGCCCGTCATACCCCCAACCTAACATTACAACAAAAATGGGGAGCAGTATCCAGCCGTCCAGCTCTGATCCAGATTCCAGCTCAGGCGGGGAAAACCTAAACGTGCATGGATCTGTTTGTCTGTAAGTGGATGCATCAGAAGCCCAGCGTGTTTTTGACGTCACAAATAAGATCTTTTTCTAAAAGACCATTTTTCATCTGCTCCTGATTCACAACGATTTGAATATAGAAATACTAAGAAGTGCTATTTTAAGCTTCAGAAAAATGACATAAGAACATGTCAAGAATACCATTTCCATCCGACTGAGTCTTTTGTGTTTTTTTACCCTGCTTAAAAGTAAAATGCCGGAGAGGATGAACGAGGTCTAAGTGACAGCATGATGACTGTTGTGAAAACACAATTAGAATTTCAAATTTCAAAGTCAAATGAGACATGGAGCAGCTCCAGACTGTCACCATCAATCTCCTCCGCTCCTCTGGCTCGTCCTGATCTGGCTTTAGCTGGTCTTGTGTCAAAGCAGGCACTCACCCAGAGGTTTGAACTCACAGGATGTCGCTCCAAGCAATGCAGCTAATGTTTCAGCGCCGCTCAGGAACCCGAAAAGGGATGGCGTTGACAAGACTCAAATTTTAGATTTTGTGTTTGACATTAAAGAGGATGTCTTCCTTATTTTCGTTTTATCACTTCTCACATCTCTGGATATTAAAATCCTAGCGGGGCGTCTGTTGCTGAAGCTCAGCAGATGTTTCCAGGGAAGCAGGCCGGGGGTGTGAAACGGGAAGAGACAGGCATGCAGAGATGTACACGAAATCTGCCACGGCGACGGTTTGAGTTCATCGCTCAAAGCTAAAGGATGACAGCGGCAGTATGAGTTGTGGCTAATCTTTGAGAATGACAAGAGCGACAGAAAAGCAAAGAAGAACAGAAGTGAAGAAGCCTTTTGTACTTTGAAAGCCTCTTTCATGGCAAACCTCTGTCATCAAAGCTCCTCAGATCTATTTCATCGTCTCGTCACTCTGATTCCTGCCTCGGAATCTCAACCGATAACCTTTGAAGAGGAGCTCCTGCCGAGAACAACAAGGAGGAACATCTCTCTGTCAGCACCAGCGTGACATGAAAGGCACTAAGCTATCCAGAGTTTGAGAGATTCCTGTAGTTTAATTAATTCCGAGTCTGTTTATCTGCTGGAGTATAAAAACTGGGAGCGCAGACGGGGACGGAGCTGGATGGTGCTGTCAGCGTCTCTGCGGCGTGTCTGGGCCAGATCGTCTATCCGTCTGTCTGAGGCACTGAACCGTGTTTGTTTGGCTGATTTGAGCCAGATGATCCTCATTGTCACACCCTAAACCGAATCCTCACATGAACATGGCCTGAGGGCGCGGGAGCAATCTGAAAGACTGTGGCCTGTCTCTCAACTCCAAGACGGCTGCACATGATGATCGCAGACAAGAAATGTCATAGAGGAGGACTCAGCAGAGGCGCTGGCGGTCTCTGACGTCCCCCTTCAGGGACCGCCACTTGCTAAATGAGAGCAGTTAAAGCGGAATCAGATTAAAAGGATCTCATGCAGTGAGTTTGGTGTATTTTGGATGGAGAGGCAAACAAGATTCAACCCTTTTGGCAGCTTTGATTGTTTCAGTAGAGACCAGGTGTTGCACATGACTCCTCAAACCTCATTCCCTACAATAAGAGACTCCTTTAAGAAGCTAAGTGCCAAAAGTGCCAACCCAGACAGGAACGGCCTTCAGAGGACAGGAGAGTTTTCAGGAATTTTCATGGCTCATAATCTAATTAGAAAAGCCCAAAGAATGAGGGTCAAGTTGAGGTTTGGAAAACCAAAAAAAAAAAAAAAAAAGCTTTCCAAGTGAACTGTCTGTAGGAGAAAAAAAACTTCCTTTAGGGAGATTTATTGAACATCAGATTTGCTGCCTCTGCAGAAACATTGCCTAAGATGAAGCAGAAAAGCCAAAACAATCCATCGGAGGTTTTGATAACAAAGGTAATAGTTCTGTAGTTTTTTACTTTACTCATCAAACTTACCAAGACTGCACTGATGGGTAAAAGTATTTGGTTCTGATAACCTGAAATATTAAATAATCTTAAAAATCTCGTACAATTACATAAGATTTATGTAATAATTGCCTATAAACTACATAAAATATGCATAAACTGCTTAATTCTCACCCGATTAAAACTTTTGAAGAGCTCAAAACCAAATTCACGTCAAGATCCGTCGGCCAAAAGCCTCAACGGACATCTGTGCACATCGAAGAGTGATGATCACAAAAAAAAACATCTTGCGATCAAACAGAAATTATCTCACACACGGGTCACGAAAGGCCGAAATTTTATACTGTGGAAATGTACGTAGTGGCTGTGTCACACGGCCTTCAGGCTACAGACGAGTTTGATGTGGACAATGTTTTCATGGACATACGTTTTTCATAGGTTCCAGTTTCCATAAGTCTATTGTTCACAATAAAATAAAAGACAGATGTAAAATGTCTGTAGATATTATTAGTCCAGTTCCAATTTACAGTCAATGGACCGTGGACTAGCTTCAAGGGCAACATTAGCTTTACACTCAACGGTACAAATATTTATACATTTAAATAAAAATATCATAATCAAATAAATTATTCACATTTTTATCACATGAGATACTTTTTGAGTGCAGGATAATTTGTTGAAGTCCCCTTGAGGCTAACTAAAAAATCTTGGGAATGCTAAACATTGAAAAGTTATTCTTCTGGTTCATTTTTGGGCAAAATATTTAAGAGCAAGTATACAGAAAAGGAGGTGATTTACTGACTATTATTATATCAACATGAAGTCAATCGTTGTATTAGATGTAATTGAAATAACAGAAAAAATGCCTTAATGGTATCCTTAAACAAATTCAAAGTAGTTAGAAAAAGGGAGTGAACATGGGAAAGAGTAACCAAACTTCTGGTTTTCCTTCAGTGCATTTGTTATTATTGGTGCTTTAATGTGTTGTTTGTAAGATATCAAATGACTCCTGTAGCTAGCATCCCTGCATGCAAAGCACGCCTGGTTACACGAGCCATTTGCCTCCAACATGCAAAGTTTGTACTCAGTTGGGTCGGATAAACTTCCGTCCAGCCACAAGTGAAATCTCTGCAGTGTTTGTTAGGACCCAGACCGAGTCTGCTCCCTGTAGAAGAGGGACCCACTGAGGTGACAGGGGGAAATCAAACCTGGTGGAACTGGATTGGCCAGTTTAGGGAGGCCTAGATTAGTTCTTTTTTAACTTGAAACTAAAAACCTTACCAAAAAAACAAAACAAAAAAAACAGAAAAACTGTTCTTTGACGGTTTCCAGTGATGCACTTTCTGAAAACAATCATTTTGGATCATATTCCAGATTTTAGTTCATCTAAGCCAAACAAAGCACTGAAGACAAGAGCTGCTCTCTGCTTTACTTTAATCAGCTCATGGTCTTCAAGCCAGATCGCAGTAAATTACAGTTTATAAAAGCTGCGCGCCAGTCGTAAATCATTCACTGTTGCAAAAGACCCCCGACAAAGGAACGGTTAACGCCGTTTATCACCGTTCTTTCAGCTGCTGGAAGGTGGGAGGAAATCCAGGCAGCCTCGCAGGCAGCCAGCAGGTGTTGAGTCAGAGCAGCAGAAACAGATGTGGAGCCGTCAGTTTTCACCTCATCCACGTCTGCGAGGATTAAAAATCAGGAAGAGCCGACTCTGTCTTCTTTAAAAGCGAATTCTTCCAAAAGCAGAGGTTTTTCACTTGGCCTTTCATCAGGGTGGTCTCTGCTGCAACCGTGTCTCGGCTCAGAGCGTCTCGGCTAAAAGTTGCGTTTCTGCGGCTGCTGGTGTCTTCAAGTTTCTCTCAGGTAATTTATAGCTTTCAGTCCTGCAGACTTCCAAGCAGAATGCATGAACTCTGCAGGAATCCAGTCCAAAGCCACATGCTCATGCAGCAAGTGTTTCTAAGGCGTAAATGGGGAGATTTTCCACCTCAAACGCTCAGAAACTATTTCTTAAAGCCTTTATTTCCTGTCTAACCATAAATAATTATAGATATAGACAAGCTTGTGGAGAGCTCCCTGCTTGGAGATGACAGCTGCATTGAAGCCATGTGTTTTCACTCTTCACTTTGACCTAGGGAGGTCTCCCAAAATCCCTCGCACAATCCCCAAGCGGCTGCCACCAAGCGTAGAATCAACAGCTCGCTCGGCGGCCAGCTTCAAACCAGATTTTCTACTTCCAGTGCCAAGCTGCTGCCATATCCCATTTCTCATCAGACCTTTATGAACCTAATGTGGGAATCTATTATGACGCTCGCACTCTTTGCAGCTTCACTGCGCTCTTTCTTCGCCCCTATCGGCTGTCATGGATCCACGGCTCATGCCTCCGGGGCCCCCAGCTTTGGTTCTGAGTCTGTGCTGGCCCGGCCCCGGGTCATCCTCCGCTTTAGTCCCGTTCACCCTTGTCAAACGACATTCTCGTAGTGTCAGCGCGCAAAATAAGAGACAGTAGGTTCAATGTAATGTGCCGCAGATGAAATAAAAGAAGTTTTGTTGAACGGCCACACTTGATTTTTGAAGGTTTTGAATAGATGTGCTTGTGCTGCTGCGGCTTGACCTTTCTGTGCCCAATTTGGAACAATCCCGCTTGTGTTTTGCAACTTGCCGAGTGCTCATATGCTTCCTTTGCTGTAGCTAAAGAGTTTCACCACTGTAGGAAAATGTACCCAGGAACAGTAAATCTAACTGCTGCTGTATGTGTCTAGTCTTTGTCTTCTTCTCACACAGACTTAGCCTCCGTGAACTTTTCACCCCAGCTGCCACCAGAAGGCTGTCATGCTAAATTATACCTGTGTTGGTTTTTGGCAGCCTCTCCCATCAATTGACAGGCAGGCGGTAAGTTCAGAGATACAGATTAACTTGCTGTTCAAAGTTTTTCCTTCCATACTTCATCAGATTACAGCTCAAGGCTTCGGAAAAGCTGAACAAAAAAAAAACAAACAAAAAAAAAAAGGAGTTCAGTACCGCCCCTGAACATCTGGTAAGGCACTGGGTGTATAAATGAATTTGGACTTTAACTTGAATCCATCTTTAATGTGTTTACGATGTCAAACTGAAAGCAGGTTGAGACTTCTGTTTCTGCTTCCAGAGTCGTCTTCAAAGTTTTAATTATGGGTCAAAAAGCCGCTGTGAGGTTCAAGTCGACAGAAAACGCCTTTCCCACATGTTGAAAAGCTTTGACAAGTCAAGACATATTTTGCTGATATATTGGAAAAAAGAAAAAGTGAATGCAGAAAGCACAAGAGTATTTTATGACAGTTAGGATTCGTCAGCTAAGGTAGTTTTAACTTGATTAAACCTCAGTCACGTGCACTCGTACGAGAGGTTGACCTGTATAGGAGCTGTGGGATTTTGGGTTGTCCAGGAGGGTCATAGACAGTAGTGGCACATGTTAAGGGGTGTGTCTTGCAGTTTCTTCGTGGCTTGTACAGCGACCTTAAGGGATGTTGTGAAAAAGGAAAGTACCATTGTCGTGCATGGGGTAAGTGTATCATGAAATATTTGTAAGGCTAAAGGTACAGGTACACACTACAGGCACAGGTGATGATGTCGTACGGTGTCCTTATGCAACACTCTAGTCGTTAGCTAGGTGCAAGCACTGACCCGCTACAGACTTCACGTGAAAACGTCACCCGCCACAATTTAGTGACACCTTTTGGTACAAATAAGCGAAGCGCCTTTGTAAAAGTCACCACTGATCATGGGTCCCCATCTGTTGTTGGAGGGGCCAGCTGCTTGTGCTTGATTGGTTGGTTGGTTGGTTGGTTGGTTGGTTGGTTGGTCGGCTGGATTAAACACTGACTGCATCTCAGACCTGGACTGAGTGACGTCACCCATAGAAAATGCTTTACTTCCAGCTCCAACCATATGAAGTCAATCCAGCAGCCATTTATTCATGATACGGACACCGCCATGTTGGAGCCAAATGATGTCAGTAAGCATTCATTGGTCCGAGTCGATCTGTTTCATCGTTTCTATGGCAACCACTCTCCCTCAATTGAAGGCGAGCTTCTTAGAAATCCCTTCCACTTGACAGCGGACTTGGGAAGACCTGTCAATCAAAACTTTTGAACATTGGATGTGGGGGCCAGGAGGCACCACCTTTTTAGGCGTATGATTGGTCAGTTTATAACTTGAATTACTTGGAATAAAAATAAAATATCGTGAACAAATTTGAATCAGCAAGAAGATGTTAAATAAAGGTATCAGTGCAAGAATGGTTATTCTGACAAACAGAATGACTGAACAGCTGTTCATTTCTCTAGAAAAAGTCTATGGAATTCTGGTTTGTTGGAACCAGCAGGCACGTTTTGTTTGGAACGTCAGGGGGAGGAGTCACTCAGTCCAGTTCACATATACAGTCAAAACGCACTGTATTTATTAAAGGTGTCCAAGCAACCAATGAAAAGGCTATGTAAACACGCATCTGCACTCGCTTTGGACTTCTGTGTTTAAAACTCTCGCATCATGCTTTTAAGTACGTTTTTGGGTTTTTCGGTGAAAAGGTGTGCAGTGGTGAAAAGTTAAACCAGTTGGACTTTGACCCATCTTTGGATTTTGTCGTGACGTTTGGGGACGGTGCTTTTCAAAACACGGAAGTGCCAACTGCAAGTCCGTAGATAAAAGTAATAGAAATATCTGTTCCTGATGTCCTAAAAATAATTTCATCCCTCAAAAGCTCCAAAGCTAGAGATGCATATGGTTTCTCTAGTCATTTTAATAAGCAACATAAAGATGTTCTTGCACACCCAATTGTACATTTCATTAATCTGTCTATGAAGCATAGGGTGCCTGTCTCATTTTTAAAGTTTTATTAGATTTTATAAGTGAAAAAACAAATGTTGGAATAGGCACCAAGGCTTTAACTTGAGGGGACTGTAATGTACAAAGGCCGCAGGACTAAATTCAGCCAAACTGTGGTGTCAATCAGAGCCACAGGGTTATGGAACACGCTGCCACAGCACATCAGAAACTGGGAAAACTATCCTACCTTCCAAAAAGCTCTTAAACCAGCGGTCCCCAACCTTTTCAACGCCACGGACCGGTCCGCGGCCCGGGGGTTGGGCCCGGTGTCTTCAACAACGGCTGAAAACAAACCAGTCCTGCAGACGTTGATGATATTGTTGTTTTTCTTTGGTTCTTCAGACTCGTGTTTTATTGTAAATAACCTTTGTGAATATCTTTATCACTGTTGTGCCTTTGTATTGTGTTGTAACCTTTTATCCTGCCTTTGGACAACGGATGAAATTTAGCTCCTGTGCTCCTGGCATATTTCTGTTGAAGCAGCCGTTTGAAACATTGATTAAAATGCACTGTCCTTATTTAAATAAATAAATAAAATAAACTGGTCGAAAATCTGTGACCTGTGTGAACGCCATGGGGGTCAAAGCCCCTTCAAAAAGCTGTTTCAGCGTTCCTGAACGGGCCACACATGCCCGGTGTGAACGTAGCCTCAGATGTAATCAGCTGCTACCATGTCCATGCTGTTGTTTGTCAAATGTAGAGACTGGTGTGACCAGACCACAGTGGGAATCCAAACAAAGACACTTTGAGTCATTTTACTCAAAAGTGGAAACAGTGACAATTTATCATCAGCAGTCAGATCTGCAGCTTTTAAGTCGGAGAACAGGTTTTACGCTACATGAACCAAAATACTAGTTATATACATATTATATGTGGGTTTGCCAAAGTTATTTTTTTCTGACTTTAAGAACAGTTCCTTTGTATCTGCATTTGTTTCTCTATTCTGATGTTTGTGTATTTTTTGGACACGCATCCAAGCAAACTCAAACACTCGGCAACACATTCTGAGGACTGCGCCCTAGAGCATTTACAAACACTTATAGAAAATAAGATCCAGGTGGACCAAAAGAGTTTTTTTTTTCTCCTGTTGCTCCGAGCAGGAGCCTCTGGGGAATTAGCGAGGTGAAAACAAGGCCGCACGCACAAGCTCAAGACAAAAGTGAAAAAACAGTGACCTTTGACTGTGTTTGCGGTCTACACCCAGGCGTGAACCTCCAGCCGGAGGGCATGCTGGGAGTTAAACCAGGGGGACGGGGTCATTCAGAAGGAGCGAGGTGAGAAAGATTTGAAAGAGAGACATCTATGGGATTCCTTCAGCTGTGCCGCATAAACCGGCTCAATGAATCATTTGTAGTCTGTGATTAAGCGGCTTCTGTTTGGACTGAGATGTAAATGACTGTAAGACAGACGGCAGTCGTCAAAGAGAAGTCTACATTGATATTTCAGAGAAAATATTTAAAAAAACAGACACATTTGGGCTTAATTTGGACAACTTTTAAAACTTTGTCTTGGTCCTCCTCAAGTTTCATGTGGACCATTGGTGGTGCACAGGGTCAGGAGTTGAGCTTAACTTTGGTCTGTGAGGGTCAGGTATGTCCTGTGGGCATGAAGAACATACTTAAGAAGATGACATGAGGTCAAAATGTGGACCAAAGATACAGATGTGTGCCGCATTTATGCTGCTAGTATTGCTAACTGGGGAAAACTGGTTAATGATGGCATGGATGGGTCCCAGACAAATGAAGCAATTGCATAATTAGTTAAAGCGGGGGCAGATCTTGGCATGAATTGCTCCGGAAAAACGAAGACTTACTGATATGACACTCAAGATTGTGTTGCGTTAAAGCATTAAGCTGTATAACTTTTACATAATGTATACAGCGCACATATCACGTTCCTATTACGTAATTGATGCACCAATTTGGGGCCAGATCATTTACGTAGTTTAATCATGTCTCTTTGGTGGTTTTACCCTGGGTCATTGTGATAAATCTGTGAAAATTTCACAAAAAGAACCACAACCTTTCTCACTTTTCCATGTATGACCAATTTTCAACCCTGCGATATGCAGAAAATGCGCAAAGTGGCTGTGTGGCATGGCCTTAAAAATCAACATGTTAGGTTCCTTATTTCATAGCTTTTCGTCCACGTTTGGAACATTTCCATTCAGTTGGACCGACTTTTGTTCCTTTTTTATGCTGCATGTTGGTTTCTGTTGTGAACACAGGCGTCTGAAGTCCAGTCCAGCTTTTTCCCGGCCCTGCAGACTCTTTGTGCATGAGATGAGTCAATACACAGACTGAACACGGTCCACGCTGCACACCTCTATAAATCCAATTTATGACAGATTAGAGAGAGCAATGGCTTTTCCACTGCTTTCCCCATAAATACAGCTACACGCTCAGCTGCTTTATGCCTCTCCCTCCTCACAAGATGGAACGGGTGAGCTGATGTTTATAGATGTCATGGACGTGCAGTGAAAATGTCTCCCACTGGCTGGACTTCAAAGCATTAATAAAATAAAGCTGCTCCGCGATAAAAAAAAAAAAAGCAAAACAGCTGTGTGTGATGGGATTCTGCTTTGTTCCCCGCAGAATTTGCGGGGGCAAAAAAAAAAAGGCAAAACTTTGAGGAGAATTTGCTGCTAAATGATGGTAAAGTTCCCACGATGGTTTTTTTTAGGAGTACATATTTAAAACGTTTTAGGAAATGTAAAGATATGGCACGGAGCCCTGCTTGCCTTTGGAGCCAGAGAACAGGTCGGAAAAGGGGGGGGGGCATCAGATGTGATGTAGGCGTTTTCTCCTGACAGCTGTAATTCTCCAGCCTACGGAATTTCATCAACAGCAGTTGCGTTTAAGCTGTGCCGCAGGGCAGCAGCCCTTTTAAGTCTCCCTCCTCTGACAGGTAGATTTATTAGTCCTGAAATTTGTACAGATCAGGCGTCACTCATGGCAGCCTGTCAGCATGTCAGATGGGCCTTCTGGCTTTTTTCAACAACAACAAAAAAACTTCACCCATCTCCTCCTTTTTTTTTCTTTTTCGAGCTTTAACCACTTTAAATATTTGAGGCACAGGAAACAAAAAAAGCGTCCGTTTGTCTTTTTCAAACGGTAGATTAACACCAAAGATGAGCGATGCTGTCAGGAAAACAGACAGTCGGGCTGATAAGGATGGAAACTGCAGGCTGCCTAAAAACGATTCATCAAGCAGCGCAGAGGAGAGGAGAGGCCGCTGTCAGTCATCTGCTTTCTCAGCTCGTTTTGGTCCACGGTGAAAAGCTAACGGCTACTCAGCACACGCTAACAGGACACTGACTGGTTTGAGGGTTTGAAGGTTTTTTTTTTCAGAAAACAGGGCATATTTGACAGTTTTCTTGATCTCAACACCAAGTTAGACTCTTGATTCACGCAGAGGAATTATTTTCCAGGGATAAATGATGGAGTTCTGAGCAGGATATGGAAAAAAAAAATAGGGGAGGTCCAGGATGAAAGCGGCTGCAACACGGACTAACTTCCACTGAGGCTAGAGTTCTGAAATCTACGTCAATGAAAATCCTGAAAACATGAGAGCCAAGTTGTGATTGTAACCAGAGATGTTTCAGCTTCTGTGTTGGGTCATCTGGACCCCACAAGATAGCACAAGGAATAAAAACGTGTGAATCTAAAATGGTACTGAGGGCAATTAACACATCACCGGTTCAGTTTGCTCACCCGGGGGATGGGTCAAATGCGGAGAAGAACTTCCCATTGTGAGATAAATAAAGTATCAATTATAATTATTATTAAATCATTGGTTTTGACGAATTCCACAGGTTCTACAATAGATCTTTGGTTATGTAGAGTCCACAGATCATCTTTTTTTGTAAATCTTTTATTAAACATTCTACTGCAATATTCTGCAGTCCCACAGATTCCACTGCAGATCTTTGGTTCTAAACAGTTCCACAGATTCTACTAAAGGTTGGGTTCTAAAGGTTTCCACAGATTCCACTGCAGATCTTTGGTTCTAAACAGTTCCACAGATTCTACTAAAGGTTGGGTTCTAAAGGTTTCCACAGATTCCACTGCAGATCTTGGGTTCTAAACAGTCCCACAGATTCTACTAAAGGTTGGGTTCTAAAGGTTTCCACAGATTCCACTGCAGATCTTTGGTTCTAAACAGTTCCACAGATTCTACTGCAGATCTTTGGTTCTAAACAGTTCCACAGATTCTACTAAAGGTTGGGTTCTAAAGGTTTCCACAGATTCCACTGCAGATCTTTGGTTCTAAACAGTTCCACAGATTCTACTAAAGGTTGGGTTCTAAAGGTTTCCACAGATTCCACTGCAGATCTTGGGTTCTAAACAGTTCCACAGATTCTACTAAAGGTTGGGTTCTAAAGGTTTCCACAGATTCCACTGCAGATCTTGGGTTCTAAACAGTTCCACAGATTCTACTAAAGGTTGGGTTCTAAAGGTTTCCACAGATTCCACTGCAGATCTTTGGTTCTAAACAGTTCCATAGATTCTACTAAAGGTTGGGTTCTGAAGGTTTCCACAGATTCCACTGCAGATGGTTGGTCATTAACAGTTCTACAGATTCATGACCTGTTCATTAAAAACCCAAGACTAAAGATCCTGTTATAGATCTTACTGAAGTGTTCCAATGGTTCTACTGTAGATCTTTAGTTTCTGTTCATTAACTTGAGCTTTGTTTAATGAAACTGTAGGAACCCCTGAAGAAAACACCTTTCTTTCCCGCCACTCTAGGTACTTTCATGTGATTTCTTTTAAAGGGCGTTTCATTTAAAAACTTGTGTTATCCGCTGTAATAATGTGTGTAACAAACTCCAACTGTGGGACCAAAAAAAACTAAAAAGTATTCCTTCGAGGCAAAAACATTTACTTGAACTGCCTTTAAAATCCAAACCATCAACTGTGTCGTTTGCTGATTCAGTCTGTAAAACATTTGCATTCCCCCTAAAACACCCTGTCATATTATCAGCAGAATTATGGCATGTGTTCAGCACTGAGAGGGAGGAAAAAGCAGGAAAAAAAAGCAACAGTTAGAAAAATGAAAGAGTCAGGTTGAGCAAGAGAAAAAGCACTCTGGGGTCTGTCTTTTAGTTCCACATCTGGCCCTGATATTTCAGAGTTAATTAGTCATGCAGGGGTTGTGTGTAGATAAATCTATCATCCCGCGCTACACAAACCATTTGAGAAATGAAAGGAAGTGAGGAGATATACACAGTCCGGGCTCCTTCATAAATCACCGGCCCAGATTAAAAACAGACACTGGCGTGATGGGAGCGAGGGATCAGGACGGGGCTGGCCCTGGACTCCTTCACACAAAACCACACTTCCACGCATGCGCTCACTGTATGTAAAGGATATACCGTTCTGTGGTCACGCTTGCTTTGCTGCAGATGTGAGGAGATGATCGTCGTAGAGAAAAATGAAGTATTCTGATTTACCTGCAGCGTGTCGTTAAAAATGATTTGATTGTATTTCATTGGACTCCAGCTAAATTATCCCAGAGTTTAATACCAGATTTGTAAAAAAAAAAAAAAAAAAAAACAGTTTTACTTTTTACACATGAAACTTTAAGCTATAATTGTATTATAATTATTTGGTGTCGAATCCAAGAATGTCAGGTTAACTTTATAAATAAAGCTTGCTCAAACTGTTTGAGGCCGTTTCCCATTTGCGTCATTAGCAAGCCTGCTTAGCATTGATTGGGTAAACTTCACTTAATTGTTTTTAAAAAATGCTTCAAACTGGAAGTTAAAGGTATTCATTTTTTATCGCTCTGGAACTCCCAACCTCCTCTCAGGCTCAGATCTGTAGACTCAGTGTTTTCTTTTAAAAAGCTGCTAAAAAGGTATCTTTTTTAAACTGCTCTTTCATAATAATCTGTACATTCTGTGTTTTACTATGTTATAACCATGTTTTAACCGTGTTTTACTGTGAAGCACTTAGTGAGTTTTATCTTGAAAGGTACTATCCAAATAAAGATTATTATTATTATTATTATTTATCCGAAGAATTTGCACAGACCTTTTTAATTTCAATTGGGCTCTACAAAAAAACTTTATCCTGATTTCATGCGTTTCTGTTGCGTCTTCATGAAGGTCCAGTTTTATCACAACACAAATATTAGATCTTTGGTCATTTCTCTTGGTGCGTGTTTTTTTTTTTTTTTTTTTGCGTGTTCATCTTTAACCTCCTGTCCTCATCTCTCAGCTCCCTCCTGTTGTTCCTTTCCTCCCACTCCTTCCTCTGCTGAGTGAGCCTCGTAGGGACGGCGAACAGACGCTGCCATGAGTTTATGAACCATCTGCAGACCCACGGTGAAAACATTGGGCTCCTCTTTCAAGCGAAAACCGCCATCAGAAGCGCTGAATAGGAGCTGAGGCGGCTCGAGTGCAACTTTGAGAAAGTTTTTCAAACGTCCTTGGACCGGTTGCATAATTACAGGCTAGAAACTCAGCTAGTTTGACTAATAGCGCCATTAGATGCAAAAACAAAGCAGAGATGGGAAGGAATGTGATTCATTACTTTAATTTGAAGTCTACCAAATTTGTGTCTTTAATCTGGGCGCATGTCTGAGTCAGAGTGGCCGGGCTCGCCGGCTACCAGTGTTTTCATGTTGTTTCTTCGAGGTCAGTTTCTGCGGCGCGGCTAAACAAATATGCGGCGTGCCAGCCCAGATCTGCAGCAGTTCATAACCCACTCGGTAATTACAACCCTGACATCAACAAACACTAAAGCTTTTTTATCAAGGATGGCAAAGCAAAAATAATATTTAGGCCTGAATGATGAGAAATCCGGCGCTCTTTTGTTCTGTGAAGATAAATTGTAGCATTCAGATGTGATTGCTTTATGTTAGTTTACTGTTACGTCCTTCGTTTGAACCAAGTTTATCCACTAAACCTCTGACTTTTTCATTTGATTTCCTGGTTTCCACAATAAAAACAAACTATACAACAACGTGCAGTATTTCAGTTCTTGTTTATATTTATAAAGGACTGTCGAAAAGATCCAGTAAACCTCGGTTAGCTTTGTTTAGGTCTTCTGTAAAACGTGATTTTTGTCTACAAAAAGATGTTTAAAGTTATTGTTCAGGGCTCAGATTTATCAGCACACAGTAACAATTGTGCTTAGTATGCAGAATGTGCAGACAGTCTGTGAAGGAAAATGAAAGTAAAACTAGTAGAAACTGCTGAAAACTCCCTGAAAGACTAAAGAAGTTAAAGAAACTGTTGTTTTTCATGGATTTATTGCATTTTTTACATTTGAAAATTGGTGTTTTTACAACTAAATTGCCAGCATGACCAGAGTTCATGATTTGTTTTATATATTTTGTTGGTTCTTCATATAATAAACAGACGTGAAATGTTTGCTATGGTTTCAATTTAAATATGTGCCAGTTTTTCAAATAAACTATTGGCTTGAAACATAAATTTGGTCTTGTTTTTTTAATGTATATTTTTATCTGTGTTTGAGAAACATCCAAAGAGTAATAAATGGCGTTTGTAATAAAACAAATGGATTCAAACTCCTTGTGCTTCAATTCTTTGTGAGTTCAACCTTTGGTTACATTTCTAAAAACATTCCTAAATGTTTAAAAGAAGAATATGTCCCATATATTCAGAATAAGAATATAATCTGACCAACCAGACCTCTCTGGTCACCTGCATCAATGAGATATATAGGTTAGAGTCGCTACGCCATCTTGTTGCATATGCAGAGTTGGACGCCATATTGGATAGGCCGAGATGCCGGCTCACTGCTGTGCTACACTAGTAAAAAAAACAGGTTGGTGTGACATTTCACACAAAAATGATTACTGTCAGCTAATAAAGGAGAACTTATAGAAAACATTTTAGGAAGATTTGAGTGAGTTTAGTGAACATTTAGGCGGATCTTGTACTCAATGTCAATCTTAGCGTTAGACTTCGCACTATTTTCATGCTTTCTGCATGGCAGGACTATCAATCTTTTTTGTTTTTTGGAAGATGGCCAGCTGAACTGAAGCATAAGCAGAGGAAAAGAAACCGGTCATTTATTTGGAGCAGAAAGCACATTGAAAAACCACAAGTTGGGCTCACTCATAGTGTCAATGCAACGCGATGGGGTGAGTTACAGGAGTGAGAACATGTTGGCTACAGAGACCGGCTTAAGGCTGACGTCAGGAAAATGGGCGGCACCCACAAGGAGCGAAAGGCGGCGCCTCAGAAATCGAGTTGTCTGACTTCTGGGTTGAAAAAGAGCTGCGAAAATACCAAAGGTAATATAAAATCATAAATATGGATGTAGTTTACTCCAGCATGACATAAGCCCTTTAAGACACTTTAAATTCCTTTGAACTTTATTTGAATGTCTATTTTAAGGATTTATGTAAAGCACTTTGAATTGTCCCCTCTAATAAACCTACATTTCCTACATCATTTTAAAGGAGATCTGATATTTTGTGGTGAAACGTTCTAACAGCAAACGTAAAAATCAGACGGCTGAAGCGCTGAACTCTGAATCACCCTTGCTTTTAATTTTAGAGCGCTTTGGGATTTATAGGTTTAAAGAATTACGGCAGGGTGAGGGTTGGGCTGAGGGTGAAGGTTAGAGAAGGGGCAAGGTCAGAGGTCAAGGCAGGGAAAGTGCTGAGTGTTAACAGGAACATGTGTGTTACAGACTGGCAGCAAATGGTGGATAAGATAGTTTTAGATGTTGTTGGAAATGATTAGTATGAATAAAAAAAGGTAAAACTAAAGTAAAAGTACTGAGCCAAAAAACACATTTTTTAATTAGATTTTGGAAAAACTTTGACGAGGTTTTCTTTAAGGTCCAAAGCCACTTTTTTCTGTTCCAGCGTCCTACAGGACCAGAGCGGACATGTAAGGCGGCCGATAGCCATCTGACCAGGAAACACTAAATCACAGATGAAACAGCAGGGAGGAAGGTGTAAATCACACGTTACAAAGAGCCCGGTGAAGGCGCAGCAACGCCATTCTGCCATGACATCGTCCCTCGTTCGCCGCCTTCAAAGCCCGCTCAGGCAGGAAGCAGTCATTCCCATTTCCTGCCTGCGCCGCCCGCGGGGACAACGGCACAACTGAGGTGTGAAGGAAAATCCAGCGTTTTTCATGCTTTGATTTATTCTTCTTGCCAAGGACACGCGATTGTGTTGAGACTTCGCTCACGACTGTTTCTGTGAGCTGATGAAAAGAGATTACAATGTCACAGGAATCACATTTGTATGAAGGTGAACTCTGGCCATGATCACGCATGTTGTCGTGGAAACACTGATGATGGGTTTGTTGGTGTCATGGCTGGTTTGGTTGAAACTTGAACAATGAAGACAAAAGTCTTTAAATACTTTCTCATCTGTGGCTCTCAGAAAAAAGACCCTTTGAAGACCTAAGAACACGTCATGACAGAAATGTTCAAATGAAAAGAAAACATCTCATGTGAAAAACATCATATGCAATGAGTGTGTCAACCATGAAAGTTTTAGGTGTTAAAATGTAGCTATAATTCTAAAAAAAAAAAAAATGATGACTTTTATTTTGTTAAATACCAATCTCTAGCCAAAGTACCCATATTTATGTATTAACTCACTGCTAGTGCTAATTATAGTACTGAATATGGCATTGCTATACTAATTATATAAAAAGGATATTCAAATACATAAATATGAGAAAAATGTAAGTCATATGTAAATATTTATAAAATAATGTAATATCAATTTTGTATCAAACTAATACTTATCACAGACTGTATAACTGGGTTTGAAAAAGCAGTACTGTGGCTTTGTGGTAGTATCCGCCTTGAAACTGGGAGGTCGTTGGTTAAAATCCTACAATCAGGTCACGCCCCAGCCTCCCTGTTTGACGCTCAGCATTAGGGGTTGGATCGGGGGGGTCAAACCACTTCCTCAGGGGAAGGCTCGAATTCAGACATCCATTTCACAGCAATTTTCACTTCAACCTGGAGCGGAAACATGCTAGCTTTTTATGCTAATGATTTTTTGTGAGATTTTGTGTCATGAAGTGTAGAATGTGTACTCCCTTTTAATGCGGCTCCTTTGGATGCTCAGTTATCAGACTGAAACGTAAAGGCTTAAGTCAGAACATTATGTCTTCCAGTGGAAGACTTGAAACTTGGTATTGGAGCAATTTACCCGTCAGAAGACATTGTCGTGATCAGCTTCTTCCACAAATGTAACCAGCTTTTGGAACCGTTTATTTGTCCATTTGAGATGATTATTTAACAGATATAGGATCAGCATCAGCTTCACGTTGAACCTGCCGCCCCACTGTGTCGGCGTAGCAGGCAATGTGGCGATCTGCTGAGGCGCCACGCTGCGTTTATGACTGCGATGATGACAACTACGCTCATTTGGGTGCGTCTGATTTGTCATGCTGCCAGGATGCCGTTGGTGAATGTGAACCTCATTAGCCCTGGATCACCAGACTTGTTAGCAGCAACACTGTCTGCAATAATTTACAACCCTTTCATCTTGAGAGAATGTGTTTCTTGTAGAGTGTAATGGAAGCAATCCATTCTGCCTGTCAGCGCCTGGAAAACACTTTGTTTTCAGGAGAAATAGTTTGGGTGGAAGATGCTCATTGGGGTGGTGATGGAGGAACAGTGGCAGGAAACTCTGCCGTCGGCATGTCCGATGCATTCCAGTTTGGAAAAAAATTAATGGAATGAAGAACTGGTTGAGTCCAAACATGACAAATCACTTAAAGAGAAAATAATACAGCCATGACTGAAAAGCTGCAAAAACATCTGTGAATGATCTAAACTTTTTTATAGTCTCTCAGAGTGAAGACAGAAGACCATGTGGAAATTGTCAGGAGATCACACCTGAGTACTTTGTCCAAAAACATACAAATTTTAGGTTTGATAATCCAAAAATACCTCACCCATTCTATGACACCCATAACAGAACCCTAAACAAATCTAAGTTTAGCAAACGCTCAACATGAAATGATTTACTTTTTGCAAAATATTTTCATCAATGATGGAAACCTACAATAAACAACCTCTCCTTTAGTTTTAGCGATCACTGTTATTCCGAATTCCACAGCGATATGATATTTCATCGGAATTTCATTTTAAGCATTTTCAGCTGCTTGGTTTTCCATTTGTCAGAACCAAAGTGCACCAAATGCAACAATCCATCTCTTCAGCATGTCTGCCCACCCCCTCCTCCACCACCTTCATCAACCCACTCTTCCTCATTTCTCTTCTTCTGCATCTTCTCCAGCCCCCCACAATAAATCCTGGGACAGCAGCGCTTTAATGGATAATTAATTGATGCCGCTGCAGCACTGTAATAAGACAATAAATTACGACAGGGCCCGGGCTGCTGTGTTAGTGTGTGCTGCTAATGGCCCTTCAGAGTCGGGGCAGGAGGCTAATAAATTAGACAGGTATTAACTGTTGTGTGCTAAGTAGCCTTCAACCACGGGAGAAAAGCAGGGTGAAGAGAGCAAGAGGAGATGCCTCCGTTTTAAAGAGTAGTTTGCCGTTTTGGATATTGAATAGATTTTTAACAGGTACAAAGATGGATGGATGCCTGGATGGATTCATGGTTGGATGCGGGATAAATGAGTGGATGGTTGGATTGGTGAATGAATGGATGGGTGATTGGATGCACAGATGAATTGATGTATAGAAAGGTGGTGCATGGATGCTGGTTGATATTCATTGATTGGATAGTTGGAAAAATTGATGGATGCATGATTTGATTAATAAAGGGCTGATTTGATGGATGGTGGAATTGATGGCTACGTAGATAGGTGGATGGAGGATGAATGAATGGATGGCTAGATCTTTAGATGGATCGCTGGGTGGAGGGATGAACGGCTGAAAAGAAGGGTGGATAAACTGATGGAGGTGTATAAATGGGCAGATGGATGGATGGATGGATGGATGGAGGGATAGGTAGATGATAATGGATGGGTAATTGGGTTGATGGATGGATGAATAGACTAATGAGTGAATGATGGATAAATTGACAGACGGATGGGTAAGCGGATGGATGGATGGATGGATGGATGATAGATTGATGGATAGAAGGATAGTTAGATGGATGGATGGATGGATGGATGGATGAATGGATGGATGGATGTTTCAGAGACCGGGCTAATGCGGTAAACACTGGGACTTTCCCAAACATTACTTTCTTTTCTTTACATGACATGATCGCTGCATTCAACCCTCTTTCCCAGATGAGCAGAACAAAAACACTGAGGAGAACCACAAAAAGCACATCCTTCATCTAAGCAGATTTGTCAACACATTCATTAATGTCCTATGAATCTATACCAACAGTTTCCTCGGATGTGGCTGTAAAACATACCTTTTTGCTCAAACTGGCACAAATCAGAGCAACAAACCTTCAAAGATTACTCTTTTAACCAACCTGTCAAAGTATTTCATCTGAAAGTACTTTTATAGTTCATTAATATAGACACGATTGGACAATAGACGGCTTTACTATTTTATCTACTGTATGGAAACTATAGTCACATATTTAGACACACTGAAATTTTTGACATCAAATTTGAGGATTGTGTTGCCTCCCAAAGAGGAAACGCATAGATTAGTAAACAAAGACAACACATTCCGCTTGGAAATATGGAATCTGAGCGGAGAGTTGCTAATCCCATTTTCACGGTTGTCTGATTAAGTAGAAGGAAGGATGGGGATAAGCATCCATGTGCAGAGTGTGTAAAATGTACCTTAAACTATATTTGCTTATTAGATTAAAAAATACTAATAGAGAAAAAAAATGCAGCCAAAACATTTTGCAGAAACCAGACGACAGCGGGAAAAGAAAAATGTCTTTTCAGTCACGCTGTTCCAATTAAAAAGGCTACAAATCTCTCCTCTCCCACCGCTAGGCCTAACGAGCCCGAGTAGTGGCAGTTATGTAGATAAAAACTCTTTCTGATTGATTCCAATTGCCCATTGAAATTTGTTTCACTCCACCTTATTGATCGCACCCGCTGGTTGAAAACTGCTAATTAATAATGATAATAAAAGTGCCACAGCTCATTAAAATCAGCCACACGAGGCTGCATTCCGGTCCCGTTTATGTCCTGCACTGCTTTGCTTTTTATCTGCCCTCTTCTCACACCACAAGTTCTGTTTGTGCAGCATTTCCCTGCTCTGAAAATGCCCTCTTTCAGCAGCAGCCGTGACATCTCAAATGTTGCATGAACCGATATTAACTGCACACTTGCT
Organism: Oryzias curvinotus; assembly: GCA_023969325.1. Taxonomy (NCBI): domain Eukaryota; kingdom Metazoa; phylum Chordata; class Actinopteri; order Beloniformes; family Adrianichthyidae; genus Oryzias; species Oryzias curvinotus. The sequence continues at coordinate 27,406,123 of CM043717.1, forward strand.
GTGAGACTTCTTGCTATCGCTGCAAATTGAAAGTGATACTGGCAGATTAATGTCCTCCCCCTCCCACTCCCTCCACCCTAATGATAATGTGTTTGCTCTTCTCTGCTCACAATCACTCTTGTGAAGTTAAGATTTCTGTCTGATTGGCATGTCACACACATGTGACTGTCACTTAAAGCTCGCTCTGAACTTGTAGGGTTTCTTGTAGGACAGGGATGCTTGGTCTGGAGCAGAGATTGTTTCACCATACAGCTGATTTAAAGGTTTATTGAAGTTTGAGGTGGATGAAAAATGTAAACGCTGGTTTTTGGGTTGTCCAGGCCCGTGGAGGATCATAGAGGGGAGTGGCCACGTCTTAAAGGGATGGCAGGTGTGTCTTCCATTCTCTTGAGGCTCGTACAGACACCTTAAGGGACGTCATGAAAATGGAATGCACCATTGTTTTGCGTGTGGTACGTTTTTTGTGAAGTACATACTTTACATAGTATTTAATTTTATTTACTTCAGTGGGGCAGAAAGGTATTTAGTCAGCCACTGATTGTACAAATTCTTTCACTTAAAATGTAATTTTCATCATAGGTAATTTTCACCTCAACTACTGATTTTTAAAGAATTGATTTGTAAATTATGGGGGAAAATAATTAGTAATACCAAAAGTTCAACTCAATACTTGGTTATATGTCCATTTGTTGGCAATGACAACAGTCAAACATTCTCTGTAAGTTTTCAAAGGCTTCCACAGACTGTTGCTGGTATTATGGCCCATTCTTCCATGCAGATCTCCTCTAGAGCAGTGAGGTTTTGGGGCTGTCGCTGGGAAACACGGACTTTGGGCTCCCTCCAAAGATTTTCTATGGAGCAGAGAGCTGGAGACTGGCTAGGGAATTCCAGAACCTTGAAATGCTTCTCATAAAGCTACTCCTTCATTAACCAGTCATGTTTCATTTTCAATGCCTTTGTTGATGGAAGGAGGTTTTCACTCAAAATCTGACAGTACATGGCCCCATTCATTCTTTCCATGACACTGATCAGTCGTCCTGGTCCCTTTAAGTAAACAGCCCCAAAGCATGATACTTCCACTCCCATGCTTTACATTAGGTATGGTGTGTTTTGTACGCAACTCAGTATTCTTTCTCCTCCAAACATGACGAGCAGAGTTCTTACCAAAAAGTTGTATTTTGGTTTCATCCTCTTCTGGATCATCCAAATCTAGCAAACTTTGGACCGGCCTAAACATGTACTGGCTTTAGCAGGGGGACACGTCTGCCACTGCAGGGTTTGAGTCCCTGGCAGCATAGTGTGCTACTGATGGTAGCCTTTGTTACTTAGGTCCCAGCTCTCTGCAGGTCATTCACTAGGTCCCCCGTGGGGTTCTGGGATTTTTGCTCAACGTTCTTGTGATCCTTTTGACCCCACAGTGAGATCTTGCGGGGAGTCCCAGATGGAGGGAGATGTCTTCCATTTCCTTTTCTTTTTTTTATTTTTGTTTATTTATTTATTTTGTGCAGAAAAGAAAACACACAAACAGTGCAAAACATTTCACTTCCACAATCAATGATGTCTTCCATTTCCTAATAATTGCTCCCACAGTTGATTTCTTCTCACCAAGCTGCTTACCTATTGCAGATTCAGTCTTCCCCGCCTGGTGTAGGTCAACTATTTGGTTTCTGGTGTCCTTGGACAGCTCTTTGGTCTTGAGCATAGTGGAGTTTGGAGTGTGACTGTTTAAGGTTGTGAACAGGTGTCTTTAATATAGATAACCAGTTCAAACAGGAGCCGTTCATACAGGTAACGAGGATCCTCTACAGAAGAAGTTACAGGTCTGTGAGTAACAGAAATCTTGCTTGTTTGTTGATGAACAAATACCAATTTTCGACCATAATTTGTAAATAAATTCATTAAAAATCAGACAATGTGATCTTCTGGATTTTTTTTCTCATTTTGTCTCTCACAGTTTAGGTATACCTATGATGACAATTAAAGGCCTTTCTCATCTATTGTTTTCAACCAGTTGGTAAATATTCACTAATGTCTTCTTTAGATTCCACTTTGTTAAAAAATCATTTCAAACCTAAAAGTAAACATGGTAAAAACATTCCTGGTTTGTTCCAATTATTATGCTTTACATAGTAATTACAAATACTTCAGTGTAAACTGATGATTTGATTCTATCTGTCATGTTTTGGTAACTCTCTAGATTCCACCGCTCCTCCATGACCCCATTTGCTCCTGCCACTAGGGGGGTTTCTGAGGATAAACATTCGTCATTCTGATGGCCTTCTTTAGGTGATGGAATTTTGGCTGCCATTAAAAACAAAAAGCTTGTCTGTTGCAGGTTTCCTGGCCTTCAGAATCCCTGCGTGACGTACATCCTGCACTCCGACCACAGCGGAAGTGCAGACGGCGATCCCCTTTCAGTTGCCTCTTTGTTCAGGACATTAGTGAAACGGCCGAGGGAGGTGAAGGTGGACGAGGGCATCTGGGGTGGTGCGGCAGCGGCGGTGCAGCCCAGACTGTGGACGGTGATAAAGCTGTTGGGCTGGGTCATAAGCAGCGCCACTCTGCAGAGAAATAGAGCCCTCCATATATTACGGGCAGGACATAACTGACACCGCCAAAGACGGAGCACCCAGTGCAGAGCTTTCGCAGCCTGGGACCTGAAACATTCCACCATATTTTTTCGCCAGCTGTCAGGTCGTCTAATAAAGCAGAGCACGATGGAGGGACGGAGCCGAAGCTGTGGGTGGATGAAGTATCTAGCACCGATGTAATATGGCTTATAAATCTAATTTAATTACCCTGTGTGGGGACGGGCTGAAGAAGCCATGACTGGATTTATTGTGTCTTAACTTGGCATCTTAACGACTTTGTGCTTTTAATATCATTACCTTGTAATTTATTCCTTTTTGTGCTTGTGCATTCACACTGTGTAATCGCAGCAGCCCAGCACCTACGGTGCAGTCATAATCTTTTTAAGCAGGCAGCTTTACAGATCATAGGACACCTGAGCAGTGACAGCAATTGATCCATAAACTCCCACTTTGCCCCGTCCCGGGGTGTCCTCAGCGGTGTCATCAGGGTGACAAAGCTCAAAGCGGCTTCATTGGGGAACCGCGTGACATTTTAGCTCAATCCATTGTGTTTTTATATCCATCCACCAAAGACGCTTAAAAGATATGCAACCTTTGAGGCCTAATGTTGAGTCGAAAGCTCAAAAATAACCTCCACCAGTTAATACGGGTGTTATGCCGACTACGATAGGTGTTTAAATGAAACAAATGTTAAAATGAAGAAGCAAAAGTTCACGTGGTATCATCACCAAGACAGATGATGCAGCCAAACAAAGAGTTTGGAGGCAGAAACCAAAACGTAGGATGTGACCTTTCTGATGTGGAGGAACATGTTTTAGAAGGGGAACTGTTAGATTATTGGTGCCTTTTTGGCCCTTTTTTCTGTCTTAATGGCCTCACACCCATTGAAAGGTTTCGTGTGACAACAGTACCTCTGCCCTAACTGGTCCGTTCTCTTACAGACCTACAACCAACGGGGCCCCAAAAATGGTTCAGTTTGGTCAGACAGTATCGGACAACTCAGGGGAAACGAGGCTTTACAGATACTTTTGCGTAAACCCATCTAACCTTGAGAAAGGCAGTGGGTTGTGATAAGACGGTGGCACTGATGCCAAACAGATCGAGATTCGTTATTCTATGCAGTTCTTTTGATACGAGAAACTGCAAGAAGCAGGCTTCAACGATAATCATCAGCTGTTATTTTTGTTGTGAAAGACTTTATCAGCCGTGTCAACACAAGGAAGTGAGGACGTTAACCCTTTAACGTCAGACGGCAATGGCAAAATAACACTCAGTCTTTTGAACTACCTTCAACCATTTATGCAATTAATTCCAGTGGATACTGACACGGTTCAACATGCAACACTGTACTTTAGTGCAAAGCTGCTTGTCTCTGTCAGAATCAGCTAGTATACATTAATTGCGTAAACACTTCACCAAAGTGTTGCATATCAGCGCAAAGCCGTTTTTCTCCACTTCAGCTTCAATCCGCTGGAAGTAGGTAAATTGTATCAGTGTTAAAGGCTAATTCAAAGAAAGTCTACACTGGAGCCAACGTGCCGGCGTTAAAGGGTTAAGCATGTAAGACTGGTTAGACTAGTGACGTACATGACCGAGCCTCTAAATTTGAGTGGTTGAGACAGTTTGATGAGTTCAACCTTTTCAAAATAAGAGCGACTGACCAACATTGTGGTGACGGGACGAAGTTGCAGATGTTTAGAAACAGTTGCTGGAATTGATTGAATTTGCATAAATTGGTGCGATCCCAACATTGCGAAATCCTGGAGCATCTTGTTTATAGATCATACTGACATGAGCCCTTCTTACAATGCAGGATTTTCTCTAGCATGACTTCAGCAGACTCACAGAGGTCACAGCCCTTAAGTCCCTTCATCCAGCAGCATCCAGCAGCACGACAGACGTTATATCACAACATTCTGGTTTGATGAAGTTCTAAACTTTGAGACGGTCGTTTGAAACCTCAAAACGTTTCTTTTTCTGTTGCAGATGTTTGGCTGTGATTTGGATCCCAGTGACCTGGATTTGACCAGGCTTCACCCCTCAGACTTCACACTTGCCTCTTAGTTACTCTGATACACAGAGGAACCACTGGGACGGCAAGCTAGCGTCAGCCTTCCATCATCATGTTTGACAGATGGTATGTGGAGTTTCAGCTCAATGTTATATTACCAAACATAGCAGTGGTCATTACGCTCAACCAACTCCACTTTGGTCTCCACAGGACGTTGCTCAAGGCATCTCATAAGATGTCCAGTTGGAGTTTTTCTGAACCGCAGTTGTGAGACTTTTTCTTGACAACCCTTTGGTAATTGTTGAGTCTCCTTTTAATTGAACTTTCAATAAACTAACCAGCTGAAGTCTGTAGAATCCGACAGGATTTTAGCTTTTATTTGCAAACTTTGTAGGGAAGTTTGAGTATATTTGCATCATTCTTAAAAAAATACTAGAAAAATAAAAGTTTCCATTGAAAACATGCTTTTTCCCCCCGTCTCTCTATTTGTGCTTAGCCAGATTTTTTTTTATCTTTTAGAGGTATTAAAAAGACACTTCGTGTTGACCACATGGGTTTTTTCATTTGGGCCTCAAGTTTGGGTATTAGATATTCTACATTAAGGTCGTGTCACACAGCCACTATGTACACTTTTTGCATATTGCACAGTTGAAAATTGGGTATAACATAGAAAAAAATAGAAAAATGTATCACACATGCACAACATTAAAACCACGCAGAGAACACATAAATCAATGTAAAAAGCCAAATCTGGCCAAAAATGTGTGCGTCTATTACATCATTTTAACGTGATATGTACGCCTTTATAAAGGTTATATATGTGAAAAGTCAGTTAGACATATGTGAAACGGTCGTGGACAGTCACGAATCTGTGTATGCATCTTGCAAAAGTCATGCACTATTGCAAAAGGATTACGTAATAATTGCGTATAAACTGTGCAGAAAGTATGCATAGTATTTTGCGTAAACTATGCGAATAAGCTCAAAACCAAATTCACGTAAAGACCCGTCAGCCGAAACAATCGATGGACATCTGCACACATCGCCAAATGACAAACGAACTCAAGAAACATTTATGAGTTATGCAAATCCCACCTGGATCACAAGATATAGTGGTTGTGCGGCACAGCCTTTAGGCTTTTAAACACACATGCACAAAAAATGGATTAAAAGAAACCATTTTTGCATAAGACTGTACCTTTCAAAGTAAAAGACTTGGGCTTAAACATTACATTTTGATCAGAAATGCCAACATAATGGTTTTCCAAATACTAATGGCCCTTCTGATAGTTGTAACATTATCTTAGTCGAGCACCAGTCTCCGACTCATTTCACAAAACACTTTTACCTTCAAATTAAAGATATAATGTTGCTCTTGTTCTCAGTTTTAAATTTAGACTAGCACATCCATAAACTATTATTTGGGTAATATTAAAAATATATATATTTAGCCTTCTCTTTTTAAGATGTACCAAAATCCTAAATTAATTTGTGAATATTTATAATAATTTTGTTTATAAGCAGTTTTTATTCTCTTATTTATCTTTCCTCCTCATCTCATTTCATCTGTCTCTTCCTTTCTTCCGCCCTTCTTACGTTCGCATTCTCCCATCGGCAATCCCACGCCCTTCACGCCCTGTCAGCTTAGATCAAAAAAAGACAAAAAGGTGGAAAAATGGGAAGAATTAAGAGATGAAAATAAACAAATGCCTCCCTCAACCTCCCACCACGTCAAGAAAATACTTTCCAGAGGCCCTGCTCTGTATTAGCTTAGCTTGCTATTCAGATGAGCCACTGACTTAATGCAATCTTCTAAATGCCTTCTCCATGCCCTCACTGACAGTGACATATTTGTTTTGCAACTTCCTGCAATCTGATGTCTGCCAATGTAGTAAAGGATTTGATTAATGCCTCTCCTTTTGAGGCTTGTAATTGGCAGCGACCCGATGAGAGAACAGTCGAAAAGTCTTTGCTACCGAACGCCGGTTGGAGCCACGTTGGAAAAGTAGTGAACCGGAAGCTCCATGCAGCTGCTGAGAGCAGAGTCTGACAACAAACGGTCAGTCAGGGACCCTTTAGTTCACGTTCGACTGGCTGATTTGGTTGACTCCATCTTTGGATGTAAAAAACTATCATCTGCAGTCAAAAGTGGATGTAAATGGACTTTTGGGAGGTTTTCTCATGAACCCGTTAACACCGGTGCTTTGTCTCCAGTGGTCTTTGAATAACCGCAAATTTTCCACCCTCACGCAGAACGCATTGGCTTTTCTCTGTGTCAGAGTCAGTTGATCGTGTAAACGGTCGTAACGTCAAAGATATACCCCTACAAGCAACTTTTTTAGGACACTAATTTATAGTTGGAGATTTTGGTCATGAATTGTGCTTTTTAACCCTTGTGCTATCTTGTGGGGTCTAGATGACCCCACCCTTACATGTACGTGTTATCCCTATCATGACAAAGGTGGATAAAGGTGGAGAGGATTTCATGTAATCTATGGCAGTGTTTTTCAACCAGTGTGCCGTGGGAGATGGTCAAGTGTGCCGTGGGAAATTGCCCTCAACTGAAACATTTATGATCTCCAGGATTTCACCTCTTTGTTCATCCAAACAAGCCCTAAAAAAAACACTAAGAAATAAGGAATATGACAGATCATAAAATACTTTTTTCTTTGTGTTTATTTGATTCTATTAAAGACATTTTGATAAAAATGACGGTACCGATTTAGCTGCAGCTTAATCTCCGTTTTAGCAAAAGTCACGCCCCTTTAACTGTCTCCACCAATCATTCTTGGATTCTTAATCACGTGTCATCAGTCTGACCAATCAGAAGTGGTTAAAGTCTTCACTTCCTTGTTGTGCATTCTGCTGATAAAGTCGCTCAGTTTCAAATAAAATACCAGCTAAAGCTCGTCTTTAGCGGTACAGCTTTCCACAGAATCCGGTATCAGACCGTGGAACAAGAGAACAAAACAATGAAGCTCAGAGACGCTGGTCTTTCTGCATTCGGCGGATTATTGAACTACATCTCCCATGATGCATTGGGTTAAAAGTAACCCAACTCGTCTCTCCTCTTAACGTCTTGAAACCACAACGAACACAAATGAAACAGTTTTTAAATCTTTTAACTTAACTTTTATTACATCTGTTAGAGAAAAAAACAGCTGCAGCTTCCAGCTTTTTCTGCCACAATTATAAAAAAAAGAATGTGAGATTGTGGAGGAACTGTTCAAAACAGACTGAGTTTCTCCCGTTTTTTTTTTTTGGTTTTTTATTTTTTTGAATGCTGGTGTGCTGCGAGATTTTTGTCAAGGTTTAAGTGTGCCGCGGCTCAAAAAAGGTTGAAAAACACTACTCTATGGACACCAGTGAAGATCACAAATCATTGAAGAAAAAAGATTCAGGGCACTGTCTAGTAGGTCTAGATGACCCAACTCCCAATGTTAAAGTGCCTAGCATAGCACAAGGGTTACTCATTTAAGGCAATGTCCCAAATGCTTTACAGTCACTTTCACCCATGCACACACACACACATTCATTCACTGATGGCGGCTCAACGAGGTTATAAAGGCTGACCAAAGCTCGGTTTATACTTCACAGCGATCAGCCATCGCGCAGTCCAGTTCATACTACTGTAGGCTGGTTTTGCTTTCGGCTGTCTGCGATAACTCTCCTCTGATAATCTTATGCCTGCTATTGACCCCTACCTAAACTAATATAGCTGCTGCATTTGGATCCAGCCCTCTGCCTGTTCTTGTGAAAGTGAAAGTGGTTTTAACCCAGAGCGGTCATTTTTCCACTCAAAGACCAGGCTCTTCTTTGCGTGTCTTAGCAGCTTATTCCATAGAAATGTCTTTTCCATCGAGATGCCTTTCAGTACCAGGTGTGCAGGTGAGCTGCTTGTCAACATAACTAATCAAAATGTCATTGCTTCTTTAAAGTAGACCCGTCGTGTTCACCTACAGAAGTCACGCAAATATAGATCACGTGAAACTAAACTTCTGTGGGTCTTGAGGTGTAATGACCCTCAGGTCTAAACAGGGTTTGCTGTTCTCTTTTATTCTTTTTTACTTTAATTCTGGAAAATGACACTTCATTTTGCAGCTTTTTATACTACATGCACCCAGAACACAATGTCCTTCACTGTTTTGGGTTGCAGATGCGATTTACTTCCATTTTTCTGTGGTGCGTGACAAAAAAAAGATACTTACAGCTCAGCTGCAACAACAACAACAAAAATCTTACGGGAAACTGAGTAAATGAGCAGCATCAGAAGGTTTATTTCAGAATCATTAATTCCACGGTAGTTCACAATTTTATGCCAGTTTAATCAAATTTCCTCGGCTTAAAAAGCTAAAAACCAGACTTGATGTCTTGATCCACCATGCAGAAATTAGCTACCAGAAGGAAGCTTGATTCCATGACTAGCATCCACCGCATTTCATTCATTATGTCTATAAGGTCAGCCCTTAATAATCACTGAAATAACAAAACACGAGGGCAGCTCCTCTCTGACCCTCTCAGTTTGCGGCTCACTGTCAAGACTTTGTGTCGGCCAAGAGGTCAGGGCTGGTCGAGAAGGATCCGGCGCTCTGGAGAGTTGCGGGGCGGCGGAGGAAAGCTGGAGGTCTGTGACTGACAGAACCCACACGGCGCGAGTGGATCAGTCAAACCTGCCAGCCGCCGCCGCCACAGGGAGACGGACAGGAAGAGCTGCGACCTGCCGGCGAAGTATTACTGGAGTCTGAGCGGAAAATGTAAAACATTCCAGCATGACAGAAATAGTGCTATGAAAACAGTGGAGCAAGAGTCCATTACTTTGGTAAAACCACCAATGAAACTAGAAAAATAAGTCCTTCAGAATCTGACCTTAAAACCAAATACAGAGCTATTAGCAAGAGAACTGAAAACCTTCATTTTTGTAATTCTTCGCTAATAAAAACATTTTTTTAAAGATTAGATTTCCCTTTTGTCACTAAATTAAAACACACTGGATCTTTTTATGTTATAAGTATCTTTGTAATTTCAATGTTTTAGAATGGTTTTGACCATTAATGACATGACAGTTGGATGCATTTGTTATGGGCCGTGATCAAATTCAATCATGAAAAACCTCCAAAATGAGACATAAATTCATAAAATCTGATTTTCTATTAACGCCATTTCATTTATGTCTGCTTTGAAACTGTACATTTTTGTTATGTCAATCCTAAATATGAACAATTAAAAATTAAAAAAAGCAACATCTGTTTTAGTTCAATTCAAAGTTCTGGTTGGATAAAAACTCTTTTCATGGTGAAGCAGAAATGGTCTCTGAATGAAAATGTGTAAATGCAGATATATTTGGAACTGACCCATAGAAAAAATTCAAGACCTTGTGAATGTAAATAATTTTGATTTGCAAAATTGAACATAAACACCCTAGAAACTAATATTATGAGGTATATACATTTATCTTCACGAAAAGCCCAATCATGTATTTTTGGCGCTGTATGTCACACCGGGGGTTTACCTCCAAAAAAAGCAAAATAAAAAGAATTAAAAAGAAAATCACAGACAAGTCACACTGGAGTGTAAGGGTGTATTCAGACTGGACACATTTGGTTGGCTTTAAAGTGAACCACAGTTGGTTTTCCCTCGATAATCTGGAACTAATTTTCAGTCTGAATACACCTAAGCGTACTCTGATCAGGAACCGCTCTTGGAAGAATAAAGCAAACATTGTTTCATTTAAAATGTTAAAGATTATAAGTATAAATATATGATGTCATATAAACAGACAAGTTCACTCATTGACCACTAGGGGATCTAGAGCACCGCCCCTTTTTGCCTTGTAGTAAAAAGTGCTCTATGTTTGTTTTCTTTTTGTATTAACATCAATTCATTTCTGTTAGAGATACCAGAAACAAATGTGGCTACAAAATCCCCCTCCCCCCCGGTATTCTATCGAACCCATTTTCTTGTAATATGGAGGTTCTGAGCAGCCGCTTCTGTCTTTGCTGCGCCAATCCGACTCAGAACCGCCAGAGAGAGTTGGGGACGGCCGGGGACGTTGAGAGAAGCTGCTGCCCCACAGAGACCTGAAGAGACGTGACAGTGAAGCTGCTTGACTCTGAGAGTTCTGGTCTAACTCGCCGCCGTCCACTGATCTAACGAGCTCAAACGTGGTTCATATTTCAGAAAAATGCTCAATATTTGTCAAGGAGTCACTTTTGACTTTAGCCAGACGTCTGAGCGGTGCATCAATACAACACAGAGCAGATCGTGCAGGGACAGGAAACTGGTACTAAGTTTGGAATAAAACATAACAGCTTCCTCACTACAGGTCTGACACGAAAGTTATCTGTTTAACGTAATATGTTCTGATTAGAATCACCTTCTTTAAATTCTATATCATTCAGTTCACAATCTCTTGTATTAAAATCTTTCCAATCACAACAAAAGCCTGTGTTTGGAGGATAAGATGCAAAATAGAGTGTAGCTGTAAATCCCAATCTAGAACTGGAGTCACATTGGGTGCAGCTGATCAGGAAGTGGAGGTGTAGGAGCCAAAATGCAGGAAACTGGGCATAGAGGCAGGAACATAAACATTTAATAAATGAACAAAAACCACGGAGAAAAACAAAAAGCAGATGACCTGACAAGAACTGAAAACCAGACGCTCCTACTCACTGAAGACAATGAACAGAAATGAAGACAGCTGTGGATGATTAGCGTGGACCTGGAGTGACTGACAGAACAGAACATGCCAAAAAAATACTACCAAAAACTGAACTCGCCTGCAGAATCCTCACTGCAACACCCCAGAATGCTGAAATGATTAATATTTAACGTAATCCTATAGGAACGTTGTAGGATATCTATAAACGTTCTTCATGTTGATTATGCCTGCAGCATATGGAGCCTTCAGTGTGTTATTGCTTTCTATGTCTTCCATAAAGGGAACCAACTCAGGTTGACAATCATTTGTTTGCATAAAGGAAATGACAATTGTATCACTTTACCTACAGTAGCTGAGTAGTTAACTATTAAAATTTCACTTTATTTCTGTATTGTTTCAAGGACAAAATGATGTGTTTTTGCTGCCGTTTTCCCACTTTGAGCCCATTTAAAATCCTTTGCACATCCCTGCTGCCAAATCAGGTTGACCCTTTGTGGTAAAGCGCTCCTCGAATGAATAAAACCTTTTAATTATCATTTCTGTTGTAAAAACAAATACAGAAACTGAATTTAATCAAGTTCAATTAAAAAGTGTCCCCTTGTGGCTCACCTTTTTCAACCGTATTTTTTCAGTAAAACTTGGCGTTTGTTGTTTTACAGTGAGTTTGTTATGTCGTGGGGGTTTGTGCAGGACCCGAACGCTGAGACGGGAGGCAGGTGGTTCCTAAAAGCAAGGGATTTTTAATATGACAAAAGCCACTGCCAAGCAGGGAAACCAGAAAACCAACTGACACGGAGGAACAGGGTAGCAGACGGTATGGACCAGCACCAGAGGAAGGCAGTGACCAGACATTGTTACTCACAGGACCGACGAGACACAGGGGAAAACCATCAGGCACAAGGGAAGTCAAACTCAAACTAAGACAGGCAGGAAGAAACCTTCAAAATAAGGCAGGAAGTTGAATACAACACAAACAGGACCCAAACCACAACAATATTGTGTTCTGCATCCTGATTGGTTGTAGACCATTGTAATACTCCTCCATGCTGTGTCTCCATTACAGAATATTTGACTTTTCTTCGAAGTTTTGTACTTTGAGAGTTTAAGCAAGAGAGAGAAAAGTGTGACAATGTCTGTCGGAGAAATGTCCGTAAAGTGTTTAGTGAGGAGGTTTACAGATGACGCAATAAAGATGACGACCGCAAGGATTTCGTCTATTGCAGGTCATTTTTTAGAACGTAACTTTATGTTTGTTTGTAGAAATAGTACACCCTTTGTTTTACGATTGACCCTTATAGAAAATAGATTTTAGAGTAAAGTGTTCAAAAGTATCAACCAGTAAAGTGTAAAGTAGTAGAAGTCCCTCAAAAACCTGCAGACTTCCACAGACAGAAAAACAACCAGATGGCCGGAGAGAAAAGGAGTACCCAGCTTGGCCAAAATAAGCTGTAGGAGATGTGTTTTCTGTGCACATGGAGTTCTGTGCATGTGAGACCATGAATGTGTTTCCCTGTGTGTGTGTGTGTGAGTGTGTGCGCTGCCAAGTGATTTATGGGGCCTGTCTTCCTCCGCCAGCAGTTTGTCTCTTCTAGCATGGAGGATGAATGGCCCACTGTCAGCCCTGCCTCAACCTCCTCTGCTCTCTCTCAAATTACCTTTCTTCTTCTTCGTCCTCCCCTCCTCGTTACGTCCGCGCTATCTTATCTCCCCACATGCTCTTCCTCCGCATGCAGCTTGTCATCCTCACTTCCTTCCACCTCGGCCCGTCCTCTCCCCTGCCCACTTAGCTGATTTGATCCTCCTCCCCGTCGTTGGGCGACCCTGCCTCTCCGCCGCTCCCCCTCATCTGTCAAAGCAAACAGGCGTCCCCGCGGATCCGGGATGTGATTTGACCAAATCCTGACCTCTAATCTGATCTCTGATTTCAGGGACACTTCATTCAGAAAGTGCTGCATCCATTTCAGTGAGTCTGTTCTTTCATATCGCATCTGATGCTTCACAGTCGGCTCCTCCACTTTGCTTTGAGGAAAGCGACTCAGGAGGGAAGCAACACATGTGGAGTTCACTGCAAATACATGCACTGAGGGAGGTGTACACTAGAGAATACCAGCTATGGTAGCTTAACAGAAGAAAGTGAAAGAAATTCATTCCAAAATGTGTTTTTTGTTTGGTTTTACATACAAATAGTCGTAAAAACTGCAGTTTTTCTTGTTTTATACTTTGTTTCTTCTAATTGACAAAAAAATGACAAAAAGAAGCAACAGATTGATTGATTACCCTTCTGAAAATATGTTGTCTCTAGACATATTAGATGTTAGATTAGACAAGTCTTTCTTTAGGAATTCATTGTAGTTTCTGCGATAACTTAAGACAATCAATTCAGGATTTTTCCTAATGGCGGGAACTAAAACAGTTCTCCACATAAAAATACATTCAGCTTGCGCCAAGGATTTATGTCTTCAATTTTCACAATATTTCAGCAACAATTGTGTGAGAAACAAGGAAACGCCACTTTTAGAGCTCATCACACTAACACTGTTCTAAACCCTTACCCTAATTAAAAGACACCCAAACACTGTCCAATACATCAGTTAAACACTAACGCCATTAAAATGGTGTATTCCAGTTTCTCTTAGCAGAGGTATCGTAAAATCTGGCCTTCAATTCATAAAAAGGGATCAACTGAAAGAAAGCAGGAAGTTCAGGCGGACAGAAATCCACATTGTGCTCCTTAAACAACATGAAGTCCCAGCACATCATCGACCCACTAACAGCTGAAGAAGAATGTCTCCCGGTGCCATTAACTGCGCTGTCATAATTTAACATCCCGCTCTACCCTCTCTATCTTTATCACTGCCGATACAGTAGCCATTAATCAGACTTGGGGGAGAAGAGGGGGGGAGAAGCGACCAGGCAGACAAATTAAATCAAAAAATGACCTCTCTATCAATCCCACTTTCAACACATTAGAAAGGAAACACTCTTTTCTTCCACTCCGCTCTTCCCTTTAGCACTCAGCCGTCCTGTGCTAATGGTGGATATACAGTGACATGGTAATGATCCAGCCACGGCTGCAGAGCACAGGCGGTATTGATCCTCTTCTGATGTATTGCAGGTTACAGCTGATTATTGGGCCATTAATCAGTCTGGGATTACCCTATCAATAAAAGTGCTTACGTTTGTTTGTAAAGTGCTCGACGGGGCGTAGGAGAGGCCAGAGTACGACCCCGCTCCAGAAACAAACACAGCTCAGCAACGAGCTGGGTCTAACAGAGAGCATCATGTTTCCAAACCTACAAACCGACCAAATAGGCTCACATGAAACTGAAAAAAAAAAAACAATACGAGGTCATAAATAACTAATTGAATGGAAATAAAAGTTTAGTCTTCACAGTTTATGTGAAATGAGATGCCTAACCATTGCTTGTTTTATTTATGCAACACCATCACATCTGAGTTTGCCTCTTATATGTAACATCAAACCAAACAAAAGTTTGTAACTTAGCCTGGATCATTTTAAAAAGGACAAAATGTACTACATGACAGCATGGCTACAGCAATTACACATTTTTTGAACCGAGATCTTTTAACAGTCCCATATCATGGTGCTATTGCTTCTCTACTTCGTAGTTGAAACTTTGGGTTATCCCTTGTGCTATCATGTGGGGTCAGCTGGACCCCACAAGATAGCACAAGGGTTAAAAAGCACAATTCATGACCAAAATCTCAAACTATAAATTAGTGTCTTAAAAATGTTGCTTGCTGCCAGGACCTTTACATTGGCATGTAAATATTGGGTCTGGGAATAGTAATTAAGATCCGTGAATTACTTTGACACTCTCCCTGGTAATTTCTTTGTCTTTGTAAGTAATATGAAGCAAGGACACACATGTTTGACAGTGAGCTTTAAAACACACTGTGTGCATTTCTGGAAGTAAACTTATGCCTATCAAAAGAAACCAACAGCGAACCATCACCTTGTGGAATTCCCTTAGCTGTTTAGAGTCATACTCAACTGACTGGACCCAAACCTCTGAAAATGTTTGAAAAACACTTACCACAACTGTACGTCTAGGGAGAGTCGGTTTTGGTGCTTCACACTGATTCAGAATGAGTTCGTGTCGAGCTCTGCAGAACTGTTTGTTGTGTTGAGTTAAATAGGAAAAAAAAAGTCACACTTTTTAGACTTCAACAACACCGTCTTACCATAAGACTGCTGCTTTGCAGCGATACGATTCAAACTATGTGTGGGATGGGTTAATAAGACAGAAAAGGATCTTAGTGTTTTGAAAATGTGGCAAAAACAAGTAGTTTTGTACTAAATCCCTTTTGTTTTTGGACATTAAAGTCTAAGACACATAAGTGATAAAGATCAGATTTGGCTGTTTTTGTGACACTGTGCACAGGGTGTCTTCATAAGTCGTATGGCCGAGTCTTGGTCCTTAAAATCTGTTTGTTGTTGATTCCAGGTCATCGTTGTCTGTAAACATCCAGATAATCTCAACAAGTAAATCTGGGGTAGCAGCAGACGGGTGAGTTGGGTAGACT
This sequence comes from Oryzias curvinotus, assembly GCA_023969325.1. NCBI lineage: Eukaryota > Metazoa > Chordata > Actinopteri > Beloniformes > Adrianichthyidae > Oryzias > Oryzias curvinotus. The sequence goes on from CM043717.1 coordinate 27,421,931, forward strand.
TACAATGACCAAGGGCTCCGCCATAGGCTATAATGTATCAGTTGGTGGTTTTCCATTACTGATCATAGAAATGTGTTTTTCTTGGTGATAAAAACAACTATTTTGCCCAGATACTTTTAACAGTGTTTGAGATCAGGGGGTCGCCACAGCAAATCAGCTTTCACTAACTCACAAAATTGGTTTGGTCGAGATTTTATGCCCTTCCTAACATAATCCTGTAATTTATCCGGGCTGTGGACCGGCACAGGGAGACCCAGATCCGGTCCCCCTTGTGGGTACATAGGTAGGCAGTAGGGTGAAGGATCTTTCTCAAGGATCCACACTGTATTCTGCTCATTGTGTCCCCTTGGAAACAAACCCTGGTTTCCCATGCGCCAGTCCTGCACGCAGGCAACTGAGCCATCCAGCGCCTCAAGATACTTGTAACGATGTGGTACAGAAATAAAATGGTGTTAAATACAGGTGTCCAAATATGACTATTTATGTCAACCATCATCCACCTCCTGTGTGTGTTTATGACAAATAAAGTCATCCAAAAGTGACAAGAAGCATGTTGTCAGTGCCAAGCATAATTAGCATCCACTAAACTGCCATTTATTACCCTCAATGTCAAAGTCAAACCTGACATCCTGTTGGTTTTTAATAACACCCAGAATATCCCATTCCCAGCTATGCAAGTCCCAAGTTAGTCCCAATTCAGTCTCATGGGTCGCTCACTCTTTACATTTGTCTCAGACTCCTCCCTCAAAGAAAAACAAACTAACAGCCTCTCAAAAACACATCCAGAACATTCACTTCTTCACAATTTGTAGAGCATATTTTTAAGGCTCCTATTGTACATGAGCAGTGAGTGTAACCGCCCCCTCACTCCTGTATGCAAAGTGCTCATTCACAGTATGGTAACAACACTTAACTAAAACCAGAATACAAACTGAAAACAAAAAGACCAACAAAAACACAGCAAACACACTCAAATAAGTACTACAAACTCCCATAATGCACCTCAACCTCAACCGATTCCCTAGGTGTAAGCATGGACATTGCAATATTAAAATAGCAATATATTGGAAGTGACCAACACAGATGTCCCCCACTGCACAAAACAATTAAATGTACTTTTCCAAATGAGTTTGGTCCAGCAGAAAAAGCCTTTGAAGTCCTAAAAACCCACCACTCCATGCAAGTAAGGGATTGCAGTTCTTGAATTTTACTTCTTCTGAAAAAGTATTAAGATATTCTGAATACATTTCATTATTAAATATTTATGATCTGAGATACAAGCCCAGAAGAAATGGAAAAATAGTGGAACTGACCCACTTGTGAGTTTCTTTAAGGCTCTGTCCTTATTTTTTTTTTACCATTTTGTTCAGGTATCTGAGGACCCTCCCCTTTTTTTGTTTGGATAATTTAAGATGAACAGGAAAATAAAAATTAGTTTCAAGTCTGGATATTTGGTAAAAATAAAGCTTTATTTTTTAATTCCATACAAAAAATTGCCCAAATCTTGGGTGGGGGGGTGCAGTTATAACATATTTTCTTTTGATCTTTTCAAAGGATTTAAACTTTCACAACAGAAACTCAGACCTTGCTCAAACTTTAAATCCAAAGAAAAACGCGAACCGCAGCTGCTCGGGTTTATCAACTCCAAGGTCATCTGGACCTGATGAGTTGGGGGGGGGGGGGGTGCTTTATTTGTTTATGGGCGGCCTGCCTACTGGTGCCCAGCATGCCTGAAACCATACGTGTCTGTGTAAATATTATTCTGTTGAGAAACCAACTCGAAATGACTTGAATAAATTTAACAGTCGGACTCAAGACTTGACTGCATTGACTTGGGACTTTTTTGCTTTGATATAGGACTTGATACAGAACTTGCATGCTTTGACTTGAGACTTCACTTGAAACTAGCCTGCTTTGACTTGGGACTCGACTTGGAACTTGCATGCCGTGACTTGAGACTTGACTCTGGACTTTAGGACAAAGACTTGAGACTGAATTGGGACTTGCCTGCTTTGACTTGGGACTCGACTTGGAACTTGCATGCTGTGACTTGAGACTTGACTCTGGACTTTAGGACAAAGACTTGAGACTTACTTGGGACTTGCAAAACAATGACTTGGTCCCACCTCTGGTTTCAAAATCCCTTTGTTTTCAATGACAAATATATATAAAAAAAACACTTCCATGAATGTAATTCACAACCTCACCCCCCCCCCCCTCCTTAAATTAACAGGCAGATAAAAAGATACTGCTGCTGTCGACCCGCCAACAGCTTTACAGTGCACCGTAAAACAGGAGGAGGAGACGGAGGGTTGCTGTTGCTTAAATCCCACCAGAACCTACAGCCTTAGCCTGGGACACACTTTTACAACAGCCAGCAAATTGAGAGTAGTGATTTTCCTATAAAAGCCTTCAAGAACAGGAGAGCCTGGAGCCTGGAGAGTTTAATGAGAAGGTTTGATGGCTACCCCTGTCAAACAGACCGACTTCCCTGCCAAACACTGCCCCCCCCCGTATTTTATTTGTGAGTGTGTTCAAGTAACTGATTAAACATCCCAGGACCGCTTGGATGTGCTGCCAGTGGTCCCCTTGCTGCCTCCTGGTACCGCGGTTGTAAAACCTGACTTGACAGCGGCCTCGTAAAGCAGACATAATGCTGTCGTAAACATGTCACGACACCTGTCATAAACATTAATGACTGTTTATGAATGAAGATGATGAATCGGAGCGCCTGGGCTGCTCTGGAAGCGGTGTGGCAGCTTTGAGAGTCCACGCTGTGATCTGTTTTTTAGCTCCAAACAGCTCAGCTCTGCAGGGAAACATTCAGAACAGCGAGCTCTTTGCAGGTTATTAAAACCTTTAATCCGCGAGGCTCTCAATAAAACACTTAACTCATTTTTCTAGCTTGTAAAAACAATTTAGCATCTGGTTCTTTGGGCGAGCTGCAGCTCTGCAGCTCCTCTGCAGCTAATAGAAACATGTTCTGCAGAATTGCAGGCTTGGCACTGAGCTCAGGAACAGTTAGCTTTAATCCTATTTTCCCTTCAGGTGGGCCAGTGGGCCTGCCTGCAGTTCTTGGAGATAAACATCAGCGTACACTCTGTGTGACCCCGCACCCACCTACTGAGGCGCACACACATGCGTGCAGGTGCCAGGACAGCAAAGACTGCTTTGTCAAAGTATGAATTATGGATCACGGCGTGACAGGCTGTATTTAAGTGATGTCAGCAGATCCAATAAGGCTATAAGGAACAGATGTATGTGAGCTTTATAAACTTTCTGTGCTGCGCTGTCAGACATCCCTAAGGGGACAGTCTAAGACAAATGTGTTGGTAATTTAGAAGTGTGCTTAAACCCCCATTATTCTTTCCTCTGCACGCTCTCTGGAGATCTGCTGCACTCATTTATCATCAGCTGCGCGGCGGCATGCGCCCACAGAAAAGCAGGAAGAAAAATGAGGGGATGTCGCTTTGGAGATTCCGTCAGACCGGAAGTCTTCAAGGATCGTTCCGATTCATCCCGACTTTTGTGCTGCTTTGGAGGTTGTCGCCGTTACGGCAGGTGGTGGTGCAATTGTGGCGATGAAACACTATAAAAATTCACTCCAATATAAAAATCACGTTTTTATTGTTTTTTTGAAGATGGAGGACATTAAAAATATATATATATAACATCAAGTCTGCATTTCTGAGTATTTCTTTATTCAAATCATGGTTCATCTGGAGCACATGAAAAACACGCAGTGGTGCAAAGCCTGTTGCTATCACACAGGGGTTACAGTCGGCGGGACACAAGCTCCCTTCTCCGCTCCATTCTGATCCATCCACTTGCAGACAAATGGTTCCATGTACAGTGAAGCAAAAAAAGTGTTTAATCAGCCACCAATTGTGCAAGTTCTCCCTCTGTTGTTGGTGTTTTGGCCCATTGTTCCATGCAGATCTCCTCCAGAGCAGTGAGGTTTTCGGGCTGTTGCTGGGTAACATGGACCTTTAACGTCCTCCAAATATTTTCTATGGGTTTCTGATCTGGAGACTGGCTAGGCCACTCAGTAACTTGAAAGGCTTCTTACAAAGCCACTCCTTCATAACCTGGGATGTGTGTTTGGGATCGTTGTCATACTGAAAGACCGAGCCACGTTTCATCTTCAGTGCCTTTGCTAATGGAAGGAGGTTTTTACTCAAAAAGTGACGATACATGGCCCCATTCATTCTTTCCTTTACACCGATCAGTCGTCCTGGTCCCTTAGCTGAAAGCAGCCCCAAAGCATGATGTTTCCACCCCCATGCTTTACAGTAGGTATGGTGTTCTTAGGATGCAACTCAGCATTCTTACCAAAATGTTCTGTTTTGGTTACATCTGACCATTGGACATTCTACCGATCCTTTTCTGGGTCATCCAAATGCTCTCCAGCAAACTTTAGAGGAAGCTGTAGTGGTGTCCAAGAGTGTTTTTTAAGGAGGAACTGTATTGACTTGGGGCTGCCAAGAAACAAGGAGAAACGCATTTCTGCATGTTGGTGTGCTCTGAAGCACAGAAGTTTACATTTAAATGACTTTTCTGTTTTTGCATGACTTTTTAGAATTATAAAATAGATGTTGTAAATTTTCCAAGTGCTGGCAGCTATGCACTGAAGTAGCTGACCGGCGACCATTGATGGCGTCAACAAGTGGTAGTAATGTCCAAATGTGAAGACACTACTTTCTTCCATATTTCTTCATCTGGATGAATAAATGTAGGGAAGTCATAGGGGTGAGGATGCAATTCTGATACAGCCCTAGAAAATGACACAGGGTTTCTTAAATTTGGTCATAAATGGCATAATCATAATTAAAAGACCACTAGGAACGCTTCGGAAATAGATCAAAAAATGCTTGAAGTGGGACTTGAAAGGGAAGGAAACATTACGCCAAGAGTTGAAACACGAGTGTTTCTTACCACTCATTTTATGATCCTAACTTAATTCTAAAAAATGTCATATAAACCGGGTCTTAAAGAAATCCCAGCAGCACTTGAGGTGACGTAAGGTCATATCAGAGATATTAGTGCCCCAAATATGCGCTCCAGAACCTGGATTTTAGTAAGGATTCAAGAACAGATGACTTATCAGAAAAGCTATTCCAGTTTTAAACCTTTAAAAACAGAATGTCGCTTTGCTTCATCTGTCTTTTTCTAATTTCACAGCCTCGACTGTCAGTCCCCCCAACTCCCTAACAAACATCCCTTGAGCTATTCAAAGCTCTTGAAACTGTGCACCAAGCAAAATGAAACGTGTTATGGTGTGAAAATGTAGCAGCACATAATCCTAGCGGGTGCATCTATCACGGCACGCAGACACTGAGGATGACACTGTTCATTGCAAGGTTACAGTAAATCATGCTGTGACGGTTTAATCCCGACGATTGTTTACAGGAAGAGAGGGAATTCAATTTCCAGGCAGGCGCGGGTAAAGGTATGCAAATACCGTCCAGGCGAGGGCACGACGAGAGCCGGCACAGTCGCAGCGGGGAGGCGGAGGGCTTGTTTTCTCTGGGGTCTCGCACCTTTCATGCTGCTCGGAGAGATTACATTTCAGAAAAAACGCCACAGACGAGACGGACAGGATAATCAATCACGTGCGTTTAAAGCACGCGCACGCACACACACACACACACACAAACACATGGAGGGACGTGTGCGGCGCTGTAATGTCTGCTGGCTGTGTCTGTTTGCTGGAGTCATAAATCAATGCTGAGCTGTCAGAGCATCCAACATGAGCCGGAGAGCAAAATAGAGCAGCGGTCCCGTCTGCTGCATGCTCTGCTACACTCTCTTTCAGTTTTGTACGGGGACAAGGCCAAGTGGCCGAGCACAGAGGATGCTGATGATGTGTGTGTGTGTGTGTGTGTGTGTGTCCTTGTAGCTGGCCACTGTGGCAGACAGCAACCTAATTAATGAAACAGCAGAACTGGCTCACAGGTGACCTCATTATTCTCCCCTCCAATCTTGCGGATAACAGGGTGTTGCCTGCATCACCCACACCTGCCCTCTATCCCAGAATGTCTGTCTCGTGCTTTCACGGCCATGAATCAGCGCCGCAGACCAGCATCACACTGTTTTGATAGCAGCTCTTCTGTTTACCTCAGTAATTATAACACCCAGGCTCACATTGCTCCAGTAAATCTCCCAGAAAAATTCCGCAACTGGAAAATACAAGTAAACAAGGGCTGGCGGGATGCAGATGCCGAGGAAGAACATGAAGATTCTTGTTATGATTATTATTATGTCATCTCCCCGTGTTTGGAATTTCCAGATTAGTGCTGCCTCCGCCTTTGTTTATCCATGAACAGAACCAGCATGAAAGGGAACGCAACATCAGGGGAACGACAAATATGTGGGATGCTGGAAACGTTCCGTGTTTGAGTCTGTAAATATTTGACCAAACAGCTGTCAAAACACCCCAAAGACAGGAATCCAGATTTAGATCCATGAGGGACTCCAAGTCAGATTTCAAGTCTTTGACTTGACATGTTGCTTTGAAAATTTGGACGGGAGGAAAGTTGGAAAATGGAGCAAATCATCTTAACTCTTGTGCTACTTCGTCGTCACTTCTACAAACACGATATTTAGAATTTTTATCTGTTAAGAAACACTAAATTCTTCAAAAGCTTAATTTATTTCAGTTAGTTTGTGATTTAGTTTTTACATAGGTTCAACCACTGAGTGAACTAATCACAAACAGTATTTCAAAAACTTTTAGGAAAACCAAAACTAGCTGTTTGGGCCCCCCCCCAGGCCACTCAGACACTGGATAAACCCCATACAAACTCCTGACTTCTAAATCCTTCAGTTTAATGAAAAGAAAAAGAAAAATTCTGACTTTTAAGCTAAATATGTGGAAATAAGTCAATAAGAGAAAACAAGTCCAATTCACTAAAGTGGCTGAATAGTGCAGGACTGTCACACGGAGGACTGTCACACGGTAAATCAGAGTTTGTCTTCCAGGGGGCGCAATGAGCTTCATCCAGTGTAGGTCCTTGGGCAAGACCCTTAGTGCTACTGCCCAACTATGTAGCCACAAAGAAGCCCGGGTCTGGGTCAACCTGTGCTGGTCCCGACCCAGATAAAACAGGGGTTTGTATCAGGAAGGCCATCCGGCGTAGAACTCTCTGCCAAACCCCCTGTGCCATCAGTGAACGCTGATTCACTGTGGCGCCCCTGAAGGGCCTTGCCGAAAGGTGAACAACAAGTCCAATTCATTAATTAGGTGTTTAAGTGTCAAGTTTATTTTAAGTTCACGTTCACACGCCCCCAGCAACACGCGTTTAGGCGACTACTTTCAAAGAGAAGTATGAACGCGTGCGTAAATGTGACTTTCCTGATCCTGCATTAAAAACTCTTGCGCTCACGCGTCGCTATGCAAGTTTCTACAACAGTCTTCGGACTCTACAAATAAAACACGGAACGTGAGTTGAAAGTTAAACCAGGTTGAACTTTGGTTGTGGCGTGTGGATGGGGTCCTTTTTAGTTCTTTACTAATATTGACGTCATGTCTACTCTGTGCTGTTTGACATTGTTCGCAATGTCTACATGTTTCTTTTGTTTCCACATGCCTTAGGCAACAGATGTAATTTGGCTATTGTGCTAACTCTGGTATATTTATGTTCTAGTTGTGCTAAAACATTGATTTTTGTGCATTGTCCAAATGCAAATACAATTGATCATTCTGAGGAGCAAGAGGAGGCCAGAAATGGACAATGTTGCACAGGACAACAAAGATTTTAAGAAACGCCTTTGGAGGAAAATACATGTCCATGACAAGAATGAAAAGTGCTCTGTAAAGCTATAATTGTTTCAGGTTGCATTCAATAAGACAAACTGCATACAAATCTAGAGAAGCGAAACCCGTGGCTTCAAGGCACTGAGGATGTCAAGGGTTTTTTCTCATTTGAGCAAACTGGCTTTTGAATAGCAAAACAGACCTTTTATATGCAAAACCTCCAAGTGCAGGAGCTGTCTGGATAAGTACATGTTTGGGCTGTCAGGGCTGAGATGTGCACAGCTGAGAGCTGCTGTAAGGAGATCTGCTGCTGCTGATGGTGGTGATGATAGTGCAGCTTATTGGCCTGTAACTCTGCTGCCTGCTGTAATAGCTGCACTGACAGATACAGACCACCCACTTTCTTCAGGCCACAAGACATTCATCATACTCCCAACATTTTTTCCCCTCCAGTCCAGCATGTCAACCCGCGGCAAGAAAAGCATATACAAAACACACAATCTGCACATTACACTTTTCCAAGCACGTAATGCTAGAAGTGCGCAGCTTGCCAGAATGGCAAGGTATCATGATAGTAACTTTCTGGTTCCAGTTGAAGAGTCGACCACATTGGATCAGGCCAAAAGTGTGGGCTTCCCTCATTTGTTCATTTTCTCATGCAGGATTTGTCCTTCCAATTCACACAAACAGCAATTTTACTAGAAGATAAAAAATTTGCTAAAATGTGTCCTTATGAAATAACAAAACAGGAAGTGAGGCAATGTTTGAATCAGCTTCCAGGTCAAGTTTTAACCACTGACTGTATATGAGAACTGGACTGAGTGAGTGTGACATCTCCCATATGGCTTCAACAAAACAAAGTCAATTCAGTCGCTTTTTTTTTTTTTTTTTTTTTTTTTTTTGGGTGCCACCATGTTGGGTCCAGACATCGCCAGTAAACAACAAGTTGGTTTGACTCAATGTTTCTATGTCAAACTTTAACTTTGGATGTGACGACCAGCAGCAGGCACCACCTTCTTTTATTAAGGCATCTGATTGGACTTGAACTACAGAAAAAGATATACAGTGAAATAAAATGATTATCCAGAAGATGTTTAAAAAAAAGAGGTATCAGACCAAGAAAGCTTATTCTGACTGAGTAACAGCTGTTTTTTTCTCTATAGAAGTCTATGGGACTTTGGCTTCTTAGAACCAGTGGGTACTTCCTGTTTGGAACGCAAGAGTCCGGTTTTCATATCCAGTCAATGGTTTCATCACGCTGCCCACATTTGATATCCATGACAAGTTTATCATTCCTGCCAGCAGACTCCACTGTGCCAGCTGCTGTCAATCAGCCAGTCAATCAAGCAGTCTTGTTTTCTTTTTTTACTTAAGCTTTGCCAGAACTACTGATACATAACAGCTGACATGCATACCACAAGGTTTATACTATTTAAAAGCATCGGCTGTTTACTTTCATTAAACTCAACCCAACAGCAACTAGGCAAAGTTTGGCTCAATTTGACCACTATTAAAAATGTGCACAGGATCAAAAAAATGAATATTATTCAAGCCGAAATAAAGAAAAACAACTATCATGGATAGAAATTTCACCCATATGGACAGCACCATTTTAAGTCAAAGATTGACTTCTGAGCAAAGATTTGCTACTTAACCTCAGACTTTTGTGTTTTTCTTCAAGGATAAAACATCTACAGACTCATCTTTTGCTTAGTTTTTCAAAAAAGAAGAGGCTATTTAAGATTTAAAAAAATATATGTAAAAAAGAAATAATTTCTCAAAAAGTGTCCATGTGGCAGACCAACAAAGATCTAAAGAGTCATCATAAACTGCACATACTTCCAACTGAAGGCAAATTGTTAAATCTGTCCAAAGCTGTAAATATTTACAGTGGAGGAAAAACCATGTCTGCATATTTCTAAGTAAAGACATTTGTTTTTATTGCTAGGAGTCTATTCTGTTTAGACAGCAGACCTGTGGCTTTTATTTTGAAGAAACAGGAAGGAAATATGAAGCCAATGCCAACCCAAAAAGTAACCCTTTAAAACAGCTCAAGCTTTAAAAACAGAAGTGATTGGTAAACTATTATCACTGTGAACTCTTTCCTTTGGAACATGTCTTCTGTCTTTAATCAGCTGATGTCAGGACTTTTGGTTTCTCTCTACTGGATACACTAATGTGTAAAATCATCCAATAATGGAGGGTTTAACTATGAAGCAAATTTAACCTTAGACAAAAGAGCAATATTTATTTTTTTCCCTAATACGATAGAAAAAAGTAGCTCCACTTTACTTCAATGGGACTGAAGGGAAAAGTTGCACATGTTACAATTATTCTGATCATTAGCTCCTCGCGAATTGGTCTTCTGCACAAGTTCGGTCCTGTTGGTGAGAAGAGTAGTGTGCTCAGTGTGTCAGAGGGGAACAACCTCAGTCATAGTGTAAGAGAACTGTTAAAAAGGTATAGATCGATTTCCAAAGACTTCATTGCTTTTTTACAAGTGGAAACTCTTCAGGATGTTCCAGCACATTTCCCATAAAGCAGTTCAGACTGTTCAACGCTTGGTTAAAAAAAAAACAAAGAGAACATGTTTGATTATATGAGCTGTTTACGAACTACAATCAGTTAAAGTCAACATTTAACAGAGGAATGGGTAAAATTCTTCCCCCCTGATGTGAAAAACAGAATCGAACAAAGATGATTACCAGTACCTAAAGTGGATCTACAAATCTTTAAATCACTGGGGTATAAGTATGACCTTTGAATTTTATTATTTTAATTAAAAAAATTGTTGTGTTAACCCTTTAACACTGGTGACAGCAAACTCAGACTTTGGACTACTGTAACTCTTCAACCATTAACACAGTTATTGTTATTCCAATGGATTCTGATGCTGAAAAAAGCAGCCTTGTTTTTTTTTTTTTTTTTTTTTTTTCTTTTCCACTTGTTCTGTCCAACAACTTAGCAAACAGATTAGAGCTGCAGGCCTTTTGTGTTGGACAGGTTTTACTATCACAAAAAGAGGTTGTAGAACTTTAGAAGCCAGAGTGTAGATCTGAATTAACCCCTTTTTGTTGAATTATTTATTTCTTTATTTGTTATATTTAGTGTGTGTGGGGAGGAAGAGGGAAAATGTGTGTCGGGGGGGGGGGGGGGGGTGGAAGAGAGTAAGGGAAGAAGAAGGGTGAAAAAAGGGGGGATACAAGCACTGATTTGGATCAGTTATTCTTTTAAGCTGTAACAATTATACTAGATCTGCTGGAAAGACAAATATTTCATCATGGGTAAAAATCTGACACGAAGATGAGTGGAAAATATCTGTCCATCAATACACTGTAGGTCAGAAGGAGGGATGAAGCAGACAGGGAGCAGTGTGGCAGTGTGCACGTGCACGTGGGGGTGGAGATACATGCATGCTGTCGAAGTGAACCTTGTGTTGTGGGGAACCAGATCCTACCCAGCCAGAGCAGCCAGACCAGGAAAGGGGAGGAGAGGCCCCCCAAGGCCAGCGCCCCCCCCACACCGGACCCAAGCAGCCCGGGAGGGGGGGAGGCGGGGACCGCCCACCCGACCAGCCAGGCGCAGAGAAGGCCCCCCTACAGGGGCCCCCACTACGCCCAGAGGCATAAGCGAACCCGGCGTCCGGCCCCCAGGCCACAAGACAGGAGCGCTTAGCCGTACCAGGCGGCAGCCATGGGGGCCGCCGGGCGCCGGACGCCGAGACAAGGGCCAAGGACGAAGCCAGGGCCCCAGAACCCGAGAGCCGCCCACCACCCGACCAGTGCCCCGTGTCCACGAGCCAGCCGCGGCACGCGACCCGAACAACCCAGAGATCGCCACGCACCCACAGCCACCCCCCATAACCCTACCCACTACAATCCCCCCCCTCCCTTACCCTTAAAGTGCCCTACCCCTCTGTGATGGGAAGGGAAAGCCCCAGAGGGTTCCAGTGAGTCAGCCCCCAGGTCCGTCCATCCATGCACTCACGCACACATACAATCATCTGGTTACCTCCCCACCCCCCGCCGCCACGCAGTAACCCCCCCCCCGCCGACCGACCCCCAGCACCGTACGCCCGACCATCACCGCAGCCGACATGATACCCCCATGCCCGGCCGCCCTGAGAGGACCAGGCGGGTGAAGACCGGCCGCCCCCCCCCGACCCCACCCATGTATGGAGGTGTGGCAGTGCTGTGTGTGTGCTGCAGGTAAAAAAGGAGGTCTCCAGTGTGGGGTCCCTACCGCTGCTAAACCGCAGAAACCCCACTCCGGGAAATGGCCTACTGTAATCTTCAACCATTAACACAGTATTGTATTCAGGATTCTGATGGAAAAGCAGCCTTGTTTTGTTAGGTTAGTAAAGTTGCATTGTGGGTAAAGCTGCTCTTCTTCACGTCAGTCTCCGCTGGTTTGTGTTAATTGCGTAAACAGGTCACTACTATACAGTGTTGCATATGAGTGCAAAGCTGCTTTTCTCAGCTTTAGAACAACGTGAATCGTTGAAGAAATGAGGTAATTCAAAGAATGTCAAGACTGAAGTTCTGGTGTTAAAGGGTTAAAGATGTTTGACGTTTCTTTACCAAAAGTTGAGTTAGGCAAACGCTAATATCCACAATGATCAGCTGCTGGGTTTTTTTTGTTTTTGTTTTTTTGTTTAAAAAAAACTTCAACTGGGGGTCGAAAAGTGAGGACAAATTACCATGCATGTGTTAAGAAATATTTTGCAACTTGTAACTAGCAGGACAAACCATAACTTTATTTTGTTTATGTGTATCATTTTTCAATGCCCAATTTGGCTGGTTAACGCTTTAACACTGAAGATGTCATAGATGACAGCAAAATAACACACAACCATTGAACGACGGTCATTCTTGAAACGCAAAAAATAACATAATGAAAACCCATTCTGAGGCTGAGAAAAACGACTTTGGAAGTGTTGGATATCAGTCCAGAGCCACTTTTCTGCAGAATCAGCTGATTTAGTTGGACCACTTAAACACTACTACTGTAGTGTACACCCTAGACAAAGGGTGTCCAAACTATCTGTAATTAGGGGCCAAAAGCTCAAATTCAATTCAATTCAGTTTTATGTATAAAGCCCAATTTTAAAAACACAGTTGTTTCAGTCTAAAAACATGCTTCAAAGTTTCATCTTATACATTGTTTTTTGGACGTGACTGTGAGCGTTTATGTGGTCCTGCCACAGATAGGTAAACTGTCTAGTGCATGTCCAACTGCATTTAAATTTCCACCTATCCAAAGGCTCCAGTCATAAAATCAAAAACATGCAGCCCCCCACCACTTTCTGTAAACTGTGTGTATAATTTCTGTATTGTGATTGGCTATATTCCATTATTAATCAATGTAAACCTGTAGCTACACCGTTGTGTAACACTTCTGTCACTTTTTCTAGCTCGTTTTAGAAAACGTCAATTGTAAATAATAAAGAAATGTTCACAGCGAGAGCCGCCACTCCTAACATTTACAGTAAAAATGGTAAAAATGTTTTTAGCTGCAGTTCTCAACTGTGTGAAAAAGTATCCCATTGCAACAAAGGTTTTTTATTTTTTACCACTTCATCCACATTTAATGTTATTTTTAGGGTTCAAAGTATGCAGGCCGATTGATTGGCGCTCACAAATGTTCACTTCACTAAGTCTGGTCCTTTTTGCAGACCGTTTGGACCCCCTTTGGTCTAATGTGTGCCCCGCTTCACTGGTTACTAGATGGATCGGTTCCAGCTACCGTCAAACCCCAACTGAAATCAAGCAAGTTTAGAATTTTTGGGATGTCGCATGACTATGAAGTTTTCAGAAAACCAAAGCGTAAGTACTGCAGCTAAGGCCAAATGCAAACCCCCTACAGTCACTTGTGGCCATATATTTTTATATGACCAGTTTCCATCTCAAAATGGACCTTTTGGGATGATAAAATGTCAAAAGTTAGGATTTTGGCTGTAATTCAGTTTAAAACTCAATTCAATTTTATTTGTACAATATGCTGCAGCAACGTTTTGGCCTTGCAGCAAAAGGAATGTCAAAGCAACGTGTGATAAGAAGCCTTCTTCCTCTGTGGAATACTTTTATGGTCCATAACTCGGCTGTCTTTATGATATATTATGAGATATTCTGAGCCTTTGGGAGCTGCTGGACTGGCAGTAATTCAATGCACAATCCATACACCGCTCTGATTGTGATGCATTTGCCTCCCCTCCTCTCTGACCAGGTCGCTGGGCTCCTCTGACTCCAGGCACCTCCCTGTAGTCGAGCAGGATGTGACATCACAGACTTGCCCCCGAGAACAAAGCGAAGGCCGCTGAATGGGCCAATTCATCTAAAAAGAGATTCCCGTCGTGTCTGCTGCGCGCCGGCTCACGTCTTTCATCCTCCATCTTTCTCCGTCATGACAGAGATTAATGACCCTCAGCTGTCGCGTGCTTCCTCCCTGACACTCCCATTCTTCTGCCGCTCCTCTCACAAGAAGAGAAAGAATGGAGCCAAAACTAGATTGATGCCACATGTTCTTAGATGGTAGAAAAGAAAAGTGGAGAAGGCCAGTACTAGTCACAGAGCCAGAGGAAAGGAATCATGGACGGATTCAAACTGGAGTGTTTGCAAACCGCTCGTCTGTCCAGAGAAATGTCTCTGACTGGTGTTCAGACTGTGTGAAGATCAGCAGGTCAAACAGTCACCAATGCAGAGTGACACCCAGCATCAGCAGTCAGGAGAAAGTCACTGACAGAGAAACGCCTATTGAATACTGCTCAAATCAATGCCAACCTATCGGCAGGTTTTTATTAACCCTTGTGCTGTCTTGTGGGGTCCAGATGACCTCACCCTTACATTGACGTGTTCTCCCTACCATGACAAAAGTGGATAAAGGTGGAGAGGATTTCATGTAATCCATGGACACCAGTGAATATCACAAATCATTGAAGAAAAAAGGTTCAGCGCACTGTCTAGTGGGTCCAGATGACCCCACATGCCTTGGAGGCATGTCAACTTTGGGAGTGGGGTCATCTGGACTCCACAAGATAACCAACATTTTTATTTACTTCAGTTTGATTCAGTTTACTGTCCAAATCAGAGCTTGTGTTCAAAGTAACTGTTAGGTGCCTCAAATAAAAGTGATACATAATGCACAGTTAATAGAACGGGTTAAGATAACCTTGAATATATATGTATGAATTTATTTTTTTAATAATAAACAGTTAAACCTATAAAACCATTCGTATTTCTGACACCCCTGCCTCATTAACAGGATCCAAACTGACATAGTAGTATTTCCTAGTTTTCACCTGTCTGCTACAACCCACCCTTATAGCTATGCTGCATGTTTCCTCCAAATGACCAAAATATACACCACAGGTTTAAATTTGTTTATTGCCTTCTTTATTGCCTCTTCCTTCTTCCCAGATGACTAAATAGTGTCCAAAGGCCTTCCCCTCCTGTTTGAGAGTCAGGCATGAGGAATTAGAGAGGGGAGGGGTTTGGATTTGTTCAGTAATGATTGAACTTATTATTTTATGTCTGTTTATTCTTTGATTACAGGAGCTTAAATGTAAATCTATACCTTGTGTTGTCTGAATTTTATTGTTTAGTTTAAATGACTTTCTTCCTGGGCGGGGCCGGTCCATTAACTGGAGCCCATAAAAGGGAAAGGACCTCAGTGTGAACGGGGGCTGAAGAGGGCAAGAGCTGATGTGAGCTATGAAGGGTTTCCGGTCCAATAAAGATTTCTGTTCCCAAACTTTATGGACGTCTACCTCCTATGTAACACCAGGCCGCTCTGGTCACACTAAACCCATTTTATAGAACCTGGTCAATGTTTTTTGTCCTGTAGTTCATCCTCATTCCACTAGGGGCAGGAGAAGGGCTTTTCCTGCTCATTGTCTAAACTTTATGGTAAAAATAACTCATTTATTGTTATTCTTTTTATAAAACGGTGATTCGCTTTATTGAAAGAACGCAGCATTTCATGATCATTAATTCTTGATAATATACGTACCCCATGTTAAAAATGTGTGGATCAGATTTGGGACATTTGGTAAATAAGGTGTTTTTTTCTTTTCCTGAACACTCATTTCAATATTTTTGTATCTTAAACTAACATTGTTATGAAAAAAAGCTTAGATCATCATTGATACGATCTACAGTATATCTCATAAAGAAGGTAAAGATTTTTTTCTATTTCATTCACGGATTTTAAAAATGGGATTCCAGGACGTTTGAATTATCTGTATTTTTTTGTTGACATTGTGGGCTTTATGGGGTTAAAATGACTAATGGGTAGTACAGGAGAAAATCTCTTATTATTATTTCTTTATGACCATGATATAGGCCAGTGTTTTCCAACCAGTGTGCCGCGGCACACTATGGTCAAGTGTTCCTAAATAAAATGGATAATGGGAAAAATGAAAATATCTTTGAATTTTTTCGTTAGAGTTAATATGTAATATTTTGTCATGGTGCTGCAGGGCATCTACTACTCTTTCTCCCCCCTCCCTTCTCTGCTCTTCCTCCCCAGATTGAACCCAGTTGTTGGCACTCACCTCATCAGCACTCCTGCTTCTTAAAATGGACCTCTCCAGTATTCATCGCCAGTTCATTTTCCCCTCAGTGGTGCAGTTCTTGGTCTCATGTTATCTCGTAACCAGAAATTATACCTATCCTCGCTCTCTTATGTACTCACGTCTACCTCCTTGTCAACAGGATCTATCACTACTAGTGCTGACCTGGGTCCACCCATCTAGTCACTGTCTGGTTACGCCTGAGCTTTCAACCTCCAGCCACGCCACGACTTCACGCCACGCAGCCGCCACCATCATACTTCAAGACAAGCACCACCGGTCCGCTCCGAACGTAAACTATGCATCGCTACAGAAACGGGGATCGCTTCAGTCACTGTCTTGGACCATGTCCAGTTTCCCCACCTGGACAATAAATCAATGACTATATCGATGCTTGTGTCCGTGATCTCTCCAGATTCCAGCATCTGGGTCTGTTTTCGTTTATCAAAAATATGACATATTTAGGCTCTTGAATCACTTTAATAGCCAAACAAAGAAGCAGTAATTAGTAGTGTAATTAGCTAGTTGTCCTTTAGTATAATTACTCAATAAGGTGTTATTTTCTGAAATATCATAAACTCATTAGGTGTTATTAGAGTAAGTGTAAGTATTAAGTAACTATACTCTGATTATCCTCCTAAGAGAGGCCAAACAGAAACCACATTTACGGGTAGTAAGCCAGCTTTGACTTGTGTTTCACCTCCTCAATCACAGCTGATTGACAGCCGTCACTCTTACCTTCAGCGTCTTACACTTCCGCTCTCAAACCAGAGGCATCGGTTGGTCTTCAATGTCACGTCCTGAGTCTCCGTCTCTCCTTTCTGCTGATGGGTCTGTCCACACCTGATCCCCAGGTGTCAGAGCCGAGCGGCGCCCTCACTCAGCGTCCTGACAGCTGGCAGACAGCCGAGGGCGGCCGGCTGACACGGCTGATGCTTCCCTCTCTTTGTCTCCATCATTTCTTCTCCGTTTTTCTGTAAAGAGTGACAGAGCCATCGTGCTCCGTTTGAGCCCATCAAACATCTGATCTAAAGAAGAATTTCTTTAAATGTTTAAATTCCTTTCTGAGGAGGATCTGAACTCAGTTGACGGTCCAAACTACACGTCCATTTCACGCCACATGAATAAATACACCTTTGGCCCGTTCGTAGAAATGTGGCAACAGTTTTATGAACATAATGTTGTGATTACACTAAACACACTGCAAGTAACAAATCCACTGATCAACACTTGTCTAAAAGTGTGTCCACTCCCGCCACGCATGGGAAGATCTACTGTCAAACGTTTTTAGCCTCATCGCTACACGGAGGACACGGATGACGTTGAGAGATCAGGTTTATTTTTGAAGAGCTCTACGTAGGTGTTTGTAAGCTGTCTCCATGTCTGGGCTCATGAGATCATTCACTATTATTTATTATTGTCTTGATACAAATAAGAAAAGTATTATAAAGTTCAGGACAAGAGCAAACGCCAACGATCAGTTTCTCCTCCATGTTGGTTTTGGACTCCACCGCTGATAACATCTTCAATACGTCTCAGGCCAAAGCTGAGTTTGTCATTGTTTGACTTGACAGGAATTCTTCGCTAAGGTTCAGATAATTGAACTCTGGAATGGCGGAACATGGCGGCACGTCAGAATCTTCGCTGCTGTTGGAGAACCGTGCCACGCCCAAGGTTCAAGACGCATCACAGGACCTCTGATTGCGTCTCTACATTGAAATAACCCTTGGTAGTTTAAGTCTGCCAATCACATCAGTTGTTTACAGCGACATAGGAACAACACGGACCACCCATCAATATAGTTTTTCTTCAAAGTTTAACCAGAGGTTTTAAAAAAATCTTTTCAGCTTTTAGTTTTATGGTTTCCAACAAACATAAGAGTTACAACACGTTAATGTAAACTACTTGGAAAATATCCATAGAATTTTGTATGTAGCTACATGACGCTTAGCCTGGTTTTGGGGGTCTTTTTGCTTTATCTTTGGATATTTACATTATTATATTGTCTCTGCGCGTTTGATCTTTTTCATAAAATATAAAAACTGGTCTAAATTTGTGTGATTTTAGAAGTTAAAAATAGTGACATCTACAGCTCAAAGTTACGTTTTTTAGAAAGTTTCAAGATGTTTGTGAAATTATTTTTTAATATGATGAAAATATCAGGTAAAAAAAAAAAGCTGTTGTACTGAAAAGAAAATGATCTAAAAATAAATTACAAGAGCAGATAGTAAAGTACTAAAAAATGCTCTAAAAAAGGCCCCATACTACTAAAGCGATGCCCCCACTGCCTTTGGCAACGCCTGTAAACGGCCACTTCCAATAAAATGTCTATTTCTGACTCTTGAGTTGACGTGTAGCTACGCAAGTTTTTGCGATCATTTTTGTGTGACCATTGAACGCACGTTGCAAGTTAAAGCAGGTAGAACTTTGTCCAATCAGGGACTCGGTGAAGTAGGGGTTGGGTTTATCTGGTAAACGCAGACACAGTGATGAGGATGATGATGATGTCTGTGTTTTTTTTATAAATAAAGATAAACCAAAAGACACTCTCCTAATATGATGGTGATCTGTATCCACCATTGAAAGGACGCTAGCAACGAACAGAAATGTTTCCATTTTGTGCACAAATTGTGAGATTTGCACCACCTCAAAATGTAGCACCAAGCTTCTTCCAACTGTAGGTGGTGGCCCTGCACTAGTAAACAGTAGAAATAGAAGAAGAAGCCCCACCCATTTGTCCACTGTGAACTCCATGGGCTGAACACGCATGTAGTATGTTCTTGAACCCGTGTCAAACGCCCCGCGTGTATGTAGCTTAAAGGTTGACATAGAACTGGGCGCCCCTGGCGGATCGCATTCGATGTGAAGTATAAATTTGAATTCAAATAATGTCTTAAATAACCAGGGACAAATAGGTGAGTGGGTCTTATATCTTTTCCAAAATCAGTCCCCCGTGTGTCATAAATAAGAACGAAGGGAGGTTGAGATGCGAGCACCTGCCTGCCGTTGAAGAGCCAAGTCCTGAATAAATTACAGAGATTAGGCAGCTGAAACAGACACGAGCTCTGACCTTGGGATTATCTCAGTTCACAAAACTCCCAATCACTAGGAGCTGTTTTCTGAAGAAATGAGTCCCGAGGAGATTAACCTCCAATCACCAGAGCGCGTATTCAAAGACAGCCTCACACTGTCAGCCTTTTATTTTCCCTTTTCAACAACTAAATGCTAAAGTCAGAACTGCCAGAACAGATGAAGATGTCCTGATTTGTTTCCTGCCCCTCGCCGTTGTCTCCGTGACTCTTTACGTACTCTCAGCTGTTCAAACACAACACTTCCATTTATATGCATTAGCCTGAGAATACATTTACTCAGGTCCAGTGGAGCGGTCCGTCCCTGAAGAGCGTCGCTTTAGCCTGTCAAATTACTGTGTGACCGGCCTGCGCCGTCTGATAACGACAGATAATTGAGCTGCTGGCAGGTTGGCCCGCTTCCTTTAATGTGGAGATCTGAGTCCTCGGTTGGGTCTCTGGGGGTCACGCTGGTTTACTTTGAATGTGTGTCAGCAGGGTTCAGCTCCGTGTAATTTGGGCTTCCTCTGAGCTACTGTTAGCTTAAAGAGCTGTGTAGTGCTCTGTTTTCAGAGGATTGTGGAAAGAAAACGTTTGTCAACAGACAAAATGATCGTGTTTTTTTCCCGCTAAGCAAAAAGAGCTAACAATCAAACAACATGATAGATTCCATCGACTATATAAATTGGTGAACATGCAATTGTAATATTGATGCACCATATCATAAATATGCTGTATTTGTTCTGGAACAGATACGGCAACAATTTCAGCCATGAAAAGTATTAGCATACTAGCTACAGGAAGTATACCACCTGACGTTTTGTGAAGTTATATACAAAACAAGGGAGTGAAAAATCCCAAAGTAGAAATGAGAGGGGGAAAAAAAAAGACAAACTTTTGGGCTGTAGGTTCGTATTAAAATGAAAAATAAAAAAATACAGCCTACAGTCACAATCCCATTCACCCACACACACATTCACACACTGATGGCTGCCCAACACTGGCGCCAACCCTTTAACCACCAGGGACAATTTGGACTTCAGTGTCTTGCCCAAGGACAATTGGACACACATAACCCCTAGATAGTTATGTGCACCTGAAAAATATAAAAACTCTTCATTAAATACTATTAGGCATTTGTTAAATACCTGCGTTTGCAGACACACCAGCTGATAATATGAAAATCTCTGGGCCAACCAAAAAAATAAATCTTAGGGATCTTTTAGGCAGGTATTACAATTCAATTCAATTCAATTTTATTTCTATAGCCCAAAATCAAAAAAGTGTCTCGATGGCTTGAAGTAAAACTGAGCAAAGATTACAAGAGTATGGAAATATAAATAAACAACAAACTGCAAGCTATAATCCTGCCTTAACCCCTTCGCGTAGGAAAACTCCTAAAAAAATGAAACCTCAGGGTCACACATGAAGGGGATCTCCCCAGAGGCAGGCGATTTCCAGAACTCTTAGAAAGAAGTACTTATCTAACTTATCTAACTCTACATCTACATATTACCTTGCAGACTTGATTTGTTTCAGCAAAAAATGTTTAAAATGTCAAAATATTATTTGTTTTGGTTTTTTCTCTTCAAGGACTGACTTACAGCACGCCATTACTTGGTGGCAAAGATAAAAGACAAATGGTTTGGTAGTTGTAATCGCTCATATGCAGGGATTACATTTTCTGGAGTGCCAGGACTATGGTCCTTGGACCAGAGCAGTATTTTTGTGCTGATATCATGATGTTATTTGCCAGTGCAACATGCAAAACACAAACAAGGAGATGATTCATGTTAGGACAACACTTTCTAAACATAAGAGCGATCTAGCTTGACTTTAGCGGACGTTAAGTGTCTGCTAATAGAAACAAAACATTGTTTGACAAAATGCACCAAAACTAGCACATGTGCTCCAAAATCTACTTCAAAGTAACTAATATGCCGCTAAAAAACCCCAAAAGAACTTCATCCTGCTGATGTGCACAAGCAGTGACTTGACTGACAGTTGACATAAGGAGCCAACATGCTGTGTCCGCCTTGGCAGTGCACCGGCATGGACGGAGAAAGGAGTTTTGAAGTGAAACCAGTGATGGTGATTACTTTACCCTTTGCTGCAGCATCGGTACAGTGCAGAACAAATGCTGTGAACCCGGTTTAACTGCCAAGAACCTTCTGCCAGCGACATTTGCTCATTTATAGTGGAATGAGCACTGACCAAGAAGGCAGAAATAGCTTGAGAACAAAAACTGACTTGACCCATTTGACATGCAGCATGTTTATATGACACATTTCTCAATTGCCTTGTAATTACCTTAATCTGGTGCGGGGGCTTTTCAGTAACTCATAATCCATGGTATTTATGGTTTTTCCCCCTCGTTTTTGGTTATTTGGGTGGTTCATGTGCATTCATACTGTAGTAATCTGTACCAGGGTTCAATTGCAAGTAAATGAAGGAGGAAAAAAATCTGCTGTCTTTATAGTTATTTACTGTATGAACATAAACTTTTTTTGCTTTCTAGCTAAAAAAAAAAGTAAATGTTGAAAAAATGATGGTCAAAATAGCAGTGATGACAAAAAAGTATCATTCAACGATCAAGAATATAGGTTGTGAACCTATAATATTTTATTTATAAATATTGCTTACGTCTTTTCTTGACATTAAAATAAATTACATAAGTGGACTGAATTAAACCATTAAGATGATGTTTCATTGTGTTTATCGCTCCAATTATCCATCTCCCAAACCCCAGTTGGAGTTATGGAGTTGCTGGAGCCTATCCCAGCTTCTACTGGACGAAGGGGCGTACACCCTGGACACGTCACTGGTCTGTTGCTGGGGTGTTAGAAATATGAGTCTAAAGAAAAGTCTGCAGGGCCGAGAGTCAAACTACAGAAACAGTAATAGGCACAGGTGTCGAGTTTAAAAGTAAAGTAGCAGTTCGTGAACCAGTTTGATCAGGCAGAAACAGGAGCTGAGACATACGGTAAAAAAAAAAATAATTTCTGTTGTAAGGCCTCTGAAAGACTCTCTTTGTTAGCTGGCACTGAGGTTTCCTTCGGCTCACTGAAAGACAAACCAAAGGCTGAAGTGTTTCATATCCTAAACCCAAGACATACAACACTGCTGAGCCAAAAACATGCAAAATGTCACTTCCAATGTGCTTAAAACCTTAGAAATGAGCCACAAACATTTGAAACGTCTCAATGGTGAAAGAAAACTGGACTTTTTTAGTCCGAGAAATCAGGAGTAAATCTGAAGGAGAACTAGAGCATGGAGGGGGGCTTTGTAAGGCTCCTGGGGTTAAGTCAGTCCCACTGCAACTAGAAAAACCAACATGTGGAGGACAGGAAGGATTTAATCTGGAGTCAGATGTGCAGTTTCTAAGAAAAAGCTTGAGATTTGGAACAGGACATTATAAGCTTTCAAATGTTACATTACCATTTTAACATGCTGTTCTGATTATTGTCCTTCTACACTGCAAAAACTGTGTCTTAAGTAAAAAAAAAAAAAAAAGACCTATGTTTTAAGGAAAATAGTTTTTTTTGTCTTACCAGAAAAATTACCCAAAAAAATTAAGCTGAAGAAAACCTGTCATAAGAATTTTTTTCTTAAAATAAGAATTCTTGGTAAAACCATTTTTTTCTACTCCATTGCCTGTTTTTGCAGTGTAAGGTCAAATTCTGTATGACACATGTTGATGTGCTAATATTAATTAGAATATTGTTGCATCAAGATGGCTTATTTGCAAAAAGATTTCAATACTTTTTCCATCAACTAATGAAGATTTACTGAGTAATACTTACTTTAGTCAGACTTTTAAAGTATTTTAAAGTATTCCAAATCTTCCGGCCAATCAGAACATGATTACTGAAGGTTTTTGCAGCTGGCATCAGATGATTTTTGCTCCAGGCTTTGTTTGTTACAAAAAAATAATAAAAATGGTGAGGAGTGTCACGTTTGTCCATCATTTCAACCAAAGTTTCATTGGAATGAAACAATTCTGGATATAATCCCAACTAATCATAGAACTTTTATAGTATGTGAATATTAAAGGCGCATTTGAAAAAACTCAGAGATCAAAAATTAAATGTTATCGTGCAATCAGTAATGTCCTTTGATACCTACCTTTAATGTTTTATTTGGCATTTCATCTTGATTTCTGCAAATTATTTTTGTTTTCTGTTTTGGTTTTCTGTCATTTTTTTAATTTTATTTTGCTTTTTAAATTGTCGTTTTGATATTTAATGTTTTTGCGTTGAGTGTTTTGTTGTTGTTGCACTTCAGGGCAATTTGCGTGTGTAATAATTTGTGTGTGAAACGTACTTTAGAAATAAAGTTTGATTTGAAAAAAGTCACGAGGTGTGATCGTCAGAGTTACGTATAGGCGAGTCTTTTGTACTGCAGAGCAGGAACCTGCTTTTTGACTCTGATGCAGTAAACATGCAAGCGTAGCTGCATTATTTGCGACACCTGCTGTCGCTGTGCATTTTCCCCTAAAGTGTAAGCTCTCCACCAGCGAGGCCAACAAAGGCCAATTCATGGTTAGTTTGCTCATAAATCCAGCGTAATTTAATTCATTGCCAAGAGCCTGCGAAAAAGTTTAATGAAGGTATAGAACAAAAGGAATTAGCCATACCGAAGGAAATTAGAGAGGCATTAGGATCTGGGACGCCCGGTCGCGGTGCTTAACGACTCCTCCGGCCTGAGAAAATGCGTTTTCCTAAGCAAGGCTGCTCTCAGCAGAATTATGGCCTCTGTTAGCCTCCCCTTATTGCCTGCCCCCATTAAATGGGCTTTACCTGAGGAGGGAAACGATGGAATAACACCATCAATTCTGGCCAGACTAACAAGTTGCTCCCTGGAAATAAAAGGTTCCCATGCAGTAAAATAATTGCCCCGGTGGTTACAGTGGGATGTTCTTTTTCTGTGTCTGCTGGGAGAACGCTGTCAGCGGGGATCTGTGGAGAGCGTCAGCTGCTCGGACCACCAATGAGGTCCCGGTTAGGACATCTCATTAAATACAGGGTGGACCGCCACGCGACCGTGTGCAGAATAAACCAGTTTCTTTAAAGCACAGCAGTGGAAAAAACCCAAATCCTGTTTCTTTTTGGACAAAGGTCCAAGCATTTCAGAGATGCTGCGGCCCATTGAAGCCTTTTTGACCCAAACTCAGGCCTTCATGTGTCATTTGATGGTCTGATCAATACTTAAGGGTTTCCTAGAAACACCAGAGAATTGTGGTCTTTTCTTCTGTGACTGGAATGAGACTACAAGGAAGCCCAATCAAATGCACGTCCAGATAAAGGATTAAAGGATTGTGTCAGAACGGGCATCCAACGTTGGGAGGAGAGGTTTAGGTGGAGACAGCTGATTGGCTGTCGCGCCCCCTAAAGGGAACCGCAGAAAGTCAAAGAAGAAGACAACTGTAAACACCACCGAACCACAGACATACAACCCCTTACATTCACACATAAGAGACAACTGAGTCACCAAATAACCCGTCCGACAATTTTCTAAACCCCGGGGGTTGCTGGAGCCTATATTCCAGCCGCTGGTGGGTAAAGGTGGGGCACACATTGGTCAGGTTGCCAGTCCTTTGCAGGGCCGCACAAAAAGGAGAATTTAGAATCACCAATTAACCTATGAAGCATGATTTTGGACTGTGGGAGGAAGCAGGAGTGTCTGGAGAAAATCCACACATGCACA
Organism: Oryzias curvinotus; assembly: GCA_023969325.1. Classification (NCBI taxonomy): domain Eukaryota; kingdom Metazoa; phylum Chordata; class Actinopteri; order Beloniformes; family Adrianichthyidae; genus Oryzias; species Oryzias curvinotus. The sequence goes on from CM043717.1 coordinate 27,447,030, forward strand.
AGGAAAACATACAAACTCCACGCCACTACTCCACTAGGAAAAAAAAAAAGCAAAGAAAGTATGCCATTTGTGTTTGGGTTTTTGTCTTCATACTCTACCTACTCAGGTCCCGTATTCGGATGTCCTCTGCGGATCAAAGTTTGCCAGCTTGAGCTCGTCAGCTCACATCCACAAAGACACAGTGGATTTGACAGCACCTGGGTGTTTTGTGTGAGTGCTTTGGCTTTTGGTTCCACTTACTCAAACAGTAAATGCCACTTTGAGTTTGGATTTCTACAAACATATGAGATGTTCTAAGAATTCTGGGTAAAGTTGAAATATCATCTTCCCAAACGTCTCCTTTGGTCCATTCAATAATGACACGCCGTCCTGTCAGGTACCCTGAAACATGCTCCTGCTCCATGTTTCAGGGTACCTGACAGATGAATGAAGGAAGTCCACACAAAAAAAAAACTGCACTTGAGATGGAGGAACAGGAGGAGGAAAGAGAAGATGTGGTGGAAGAGGAGCAGAGGGGAGGAGGAGGGCGCAGAGGGGAAGGGCTCGTATTGATCATCCGCCAGGTGTGATGGATAGCGCAATAAGTGGCAGCGGCCAGCGGAGAAGAGGAGAGAGTGATTTCTGCTTTTCAACGTCCTGATGAATGGGAGCGTCAGAGGGAGGCCGGCGTCCAGAGGCCAGCGCATGATGGACTGCTGTGTCAGGAGGAGAGAAATTGAAGGAGAAAGGAGAGGTGAGGGGAGTAGAGGCAAAACCAGAGCTCTCTCTTTGGAAATAAAAAAAAATAAAAACGGAGGGCAGACTGAGAGGACGGGGGAGAAATAGAGAGATGAGGGGAAGCAACGGGGGATTTCAAGAAGAGGGTCAATAAAGCAGAGAGAGGAAGGAGACGACGGTGAGACGCAGATAGAAAGATGAGAGCGGGAGGTGACAGCGGAGTGAGTTCATCTTTATTAATGGCCAAAGAGCAGAGAGGGAGTTATTAAAAAGGAAAAAGATGAATGAAAGAATGAGTGAGAACGAGGGGAGGGGTGAGGAAGTGAGATGTGATGTATGCTCCCTCCCAGCTCTCCGAAATCCAATAATAACGCTGAGGAATGGGCCAGCTGGCTCACTGAGGGGAGGAGAAGTGAGGAGGTGTTTTTCAGAGAGCAGCTCCGGCAGGGGGCAGCAGAGAGGCCTCACAAAGGAACTAAACTCTGGATCCCTTTTTATCCATCTATGCTCTGTAACTTCTATAAGTTGATGGGGCATTTAAACGTCACAGGTTTCAGTATTACATTAAACCTTAGAGGGCCCCGCCCAGTGGCCCCTCTAAGGTTTTATAGTGACTTTGATTTGTTGCATTTGAAAGTTGACAATAAAACACACTCTTTGATCTAAAGTAACTCTTTCAACGTTTACGCCGAGCACGTCCAAAGTCCGGCCAAAAGCGGCCTACGTTCAAATTTCTATCGTCCCGCAGGTTCCCGTCATAAAATTAATCATTTTCTGCCCCCAAAATCTTTCTAAAAACTGTGTACGATTTCTTGATTTTGATTGACGAGAATTGTGTTGTGAACCTGTGGCAACAACCTCTGCCTAATGACCTTCAGAGCCTTAAGGGCCAAACGAGAAAAACAGATTCATTTGTTTCCGCGAACAACACCACAGTGGTTTGCATTTCTGAATAAGATATTTATTTGTTCCTTTTTTTCTCTTTACCATGATTTAAATGTAAAAGTTAACAGTAAGCATTTACTTTTGCAAAATATTTACTTTTCTCAAAAGGTCTATATCATGCTTTTCTTGCAGAGTACACTATTTAACTGTATTACCTTTAGCACACTAAATAATCCTTTTTAATGAAATATGAGTTGTTTTTGCAGCTTTTTCCCTAGCCCTAAGCAAGACGACTCGATCTCTGAGGCTCCGCCTTTCGCTCCAGAAGAACTCTGGACAAAGAGCGGCTCAGTCCCGCTGTGCAACTCTTTGCCACTTTTCATTATTAACGTAATGTTTTGCATACCCGTGCAAAGCTGCTTTTCTCTGTGCCAGAATCAACCGACAAACGGCCCGGGGGCTGCATGTGGCCCATTAAACCCGCTAAACTGGAATCAATTATATTGATAATCCTTGTTAGTGTTTTATTGTCCCTGTAATTCTGGTATTTACCCATAGATGGCGCACAATAAATAAAATGACATTTGTTTAGGTGCAGAAAGTTATCCTGCATTCATGTGGCGTTGAAAGATTTGTTGGTTTTCTCGTGTTCATGTGTGTTTTCCAAGTCGGAAAGTCCAACACCACGTGAACGCAGCATTTTTCCCTGGGGGGTTTTGGCACTAAAACGAGAACAAAGGACGCAGTTCTGAAATAACAATGTCAAAAGGTTCTGTTTTAAAGTTAACTTTGAATCAAAATAAAAGCATGTTTTTTGTCCAGGTCCATGTTAATAATTTCTCTTATGGGTGGATAATTAAAATACTAAACGCATTTGCTCCTGGTCCAGCCCTTCTGTCAAATGTTACAACCCTTTGTGGGTCAAAAAGTTTGCCCACTCCTGGTGTAAACACTTGAAGTGTTACGGTATGTCAAAGAGCATTTATTATTCAGGTGTCGCCGGTAACATCTCTGGTGTTAAAGGGTTAAAGGGACACAATAATAGGAAGTTGATATTTCTGCAAATGCTTCATAAAAAAAGATTTTATTTTTAAATCTGCCAGTGGCTTCCTGCAGATACGAAATGAGAATGAACAAATGACAAGTCCCAGACCCCAAATCTCAGGTCTCTGCATGCTAGACTCTGAAGAACTGAGCAGGACAGAAGACAGATACACTGAATGACGAAAAAAAACCAGCATCCTTTTCCTGAATTAGGTCTGGACCTCAAGATGATTGATGGCAGCATATAAATGAAAAAAAATCATTGCTGTTGCTGCTGCTAGTCGTTTAGGTGTCAAATAAAAATAAAAACAAGAACTAACATTTTGAAATACTTGACTTTCTACAGGTAGAGCATTTTAACAATTCAGTACTGGACATACTGAAACACGTCGAGTCCAAGCAAAATTGAAACTAAACAGGCGTCTAATGAACCTCCCTCGAGAAGAAGAAATAACCAGCTTCTGTGCCAATGCAGTACTGGTGCTGATCCCAGTTAAGGTCACATTAGCTGCATTTTCATTTACTAGGAAATTGAGATAAGTGCAATTGTGATCATAATAGAAACACGACAATATAGAAAAAACACATTTATGGAAATAAAGTCTTTGCACTTGAAGGAGGTGGTTTTTGAGGCTTATCGGACTTAACATATTTCACAATGGAAATGAATGGAATGAGTCACATGGTGCAGCCGTGGTGCAGCGGTCAAGATTGCAGGTTCAATTCCCACCTTGCCTGCCCATGTCTCGAAGTGTCCTTTGGCACTGAACCCCACCTTGCCTCTGGTGAAAGGTTGGCGCCAGTGGGTGAATGGGACTGTGACTATAAAGCGCTTTGGCCCTTAGAAGAAGGTAGAAAAGCACTATATAAGTACACGCCATTTACCATTTACATAACCATAGGTAGCCAGTTTGTAGATAGCGATGGCCAATGCGCTTCTTGGTAGGAACTGGCTGTCTTGGGCGCTGCACACCGGGCGCCATAGGAGGTCACACAGCGTCACACAGCTCCTGAAAAGCTGAGCCCGTCAGGTGGAATTGTTGGATCCACAGCTTCTCTGTAAAACCAGCATTTTCCAAAATGGCTTCTTCCGTAGCCCCTCCCAGGCGTAAGAAGCTCGCCGCTCCATGGCCTGAAAAGATGCAGTCGTCTTCTTTGGCAGATGATGAGCGCTGCAGCCGTGGCAGAAATTTGAAAGTATCTGCTGTCAATCAAAGTATTGTTCACATCCGTTACCACATTTTTGAAAGACTTTTTGCGTGAGTTGGTTTGTGTTTATTCGCATAATTACGATGTAATGGAAACTGCGTAACCGCCAAATTGTGTTTGTTTTTTACAATTCTATAATTTGAATAAAGTTTTGGGCATATGTGTAATGGAAATGCAGCTACTTATGTCTCTTCTCAAGTTTCCATGAGCTTAAGTCACAAAAACAGCCCTCAGCTGGCAGGATTTTATATCACATTATGCTGACATTGTGCTATAGACTTTGTTAACATCTTTGATGGTTTGAAGCTTAAATAATTTCTATATTTGTGAGCCCTACGCTTAAATGTTTCAAACAAAAACTGTAAGTAAGCTTGAAATACTTTCCGTCCGTCTATAAGACAGAGAATTGTAAATATAGCTTTACAGAGAAGCAGTGTCATTTCATTAGAGTGGCATTAACTGCCCCCTCCAGCCCTACGTAGAGCGGTGCTGATAGAAGGGCTTATCATAAGTGAATTTAGAGTCGACTGAGCTCCTGAAACATAAACAGCAGGGCAGGATTAACAAGACTTTGGAGATGGATTGTTGAGTAATCAACAAGAAGAATGGCACACATTTATAGGCCTTCATGCACAGTTGATGGCTTTAATGGAGATAAATGCACCAATAAATATCAAAATGGTTCCAGGAAAAGCTCTTTCAATCACCTGTCTTCTTTTTAAGCAGCTGTGTGGCGCCACAAACATTTCCTTGGCCAATTCAGACTTTAAAGTATATTAGTTGAGCCTTCTGCTGGATTCTCACCCAACGCGATATGACGTGTGGGGGCGGCAGTCGGAGGTCCTGCATGGCGATTTGAGGGTCGGGTAGCGTATTTCGGGCATTGCGGCGTGTCCAGGGTTCAAAATCTGGCAAAGAAGATGGGTCGCGTCACCCAATGAGGGACTCTGTGACGTTTTAATATCGTAATCGGCAGGTGGAGTTCAAAACCAACATGGAGGAGAAGCTGATTGTTGATGTTTTTCTTTTTTTTCTATAAAAAAAATAACAAAAAAGTTCCTCTAATTGTATTTTGATTTTTATTCTTTCCCTCCTCTGACTAATGGGGGACAGCAAGTCATCAAACTGAGTCCCAGAGAGATGGAAGTACCGCAGTTAATGCTTCCATTTAACGATGTGGCTGAAAACTTTCCTCTCACACGCGTCTGGAGTGTCAAGTTTATATAGTACGACTCTGTATGGAGAAAAAATTGGCAAACTTCTATTGAGGTCACCCACACAAAATATCAAGGTCCTAGACCTAGACTGAGGTCATAGACTGCTCAATGAGTGAGTCAGTGCAGAGCCAGTACATGCACCTTACTTACTACTAGAGCACGCCATAAGGGCATGAAGAACAGCCTTCACCCATCATAAGTGTGTGCAACTTAAATTACCTATACAAATACTTCACAATACATTTACAACAGGCACGGCAATGGTACGTTTCCTTTTCACCTGCATCCCTTATGGCGGCAGTACCGGCCTCAAGGGAATAACAAATCACACCTGCGTTCCCTTTAAGCTGCTCCGGTCTACGATCCTCCACAGGTCCAGACAACCCAAAAATCCACAGCACCCGTACGGGTCAACTCCAGTATAGGGCTACACTACTGCTGCTGCTTCATAAATGGTTCCTGCTGGACTTAAGTGACAGCAGAGTGTAACTTCCATCCCTGCTCTTTTACAACCAGCTTACCACAAAATGTGCTCAGATGGACCAAGCTGGAACCAGATGTTCCTCGAGAATTCATTCGAAAGAGCTTTAAGCCTCAGAAAACCTGTTCAACTTCCCTTAAACCCACTCAGCTGTAATACGAGCTGTGGCTGTATTTTGAATAGCAGGTTCCCCTTTGTGGCGATGCATTTGTTCTCTGCACAGAGATCTTTACACAGCTGCAGAGGGTAAACACAACCTCAGAGTTTCAAACGCATCAAGTCCGTGTGGAGTTCACAAAAGTCTTCTGCTCTACACAATAATCCTCTCCTGTCACTCCACTTATGTTCAAACTGGATCAGGTAAACAAAGGTGTGTCCTGTATTGGACAGGATTATTGGGTAAAGTCTGCTTTAGACAGAATTAGTCCTGACAAATATGGTGGCAAATACTGGGATGCCTAAATTGGATCAAATGGATTTAATGTGAAGGGGCTTTTTGTAGATAATGACCTTTGTAAAAAGAAAAAAAAGCACAAACGTCTGTTAAAGTTCTCCTATAGTATGAAGATTCTAGAAGCTGTTTCTTTCTAGCATACAGCAGCTTGTAGTGAGGTTCCATATTTTGCTCAGATTGGGTACAAACTTCATGTAGTTGTTAGGGATAAATTCAGTTTTCAATTGCAAAAACTTGGTGAGGTTTCCTAACTTCCTCACTGGTACCACCGGTTCCGGAGGGGATGAACCAGAACACATTTTAGGTTCTTACCACACAGCGGAAGATGAGTGAAGCCAGGTTCATATGTGAGTCTAGGATGTAGCTATAGAGTGTGCATATGAGATGTGACCCTTCAGTTTGTTCAAATCCACGGTTATCCTGATTTTGACAAAATATTACAATTCAAAAACAATATTGCCAAAAATGACCCAACATACTGTTTGGTTTTGAAGACAACTGGGGCTCAGAATTGGATGATCAAACAAGCTACTAGTTTTAGGCAAAACCGATTTGATCAAAAAGTTTTAAAAAATCACCTAAGTGCAAATATCTTAGGTATAAAATCCACAAAGAAAAAGGAAATGGGCTGGTAATTTGGGCCATTTTTTCCCAAAGTGAATTAGACCAGTTTGATGTTGTAACAAGCAACCTGATGGTTACATTATAAAGTGTAGGGCATTTACCAACTATTACTCCACTTTCCACCAATTACATGGGTGGAGCACAGATGGCTGCAAACAGGACTGTGTGGTGGATGCTGAAAATTATTGTTAGGTTGCAGACTAAAGTCTCAAACGTTTGTTGACATTGGCAGAAAGTTGTAGTTCTGCAAATCAATCAAACTTAGAAATTAGTTTGAGCTTTTTCTCATTTACCATCACACACACACAAAGTTGGGTTAGATCTTAACTTTAAAATTAAACTTTAATGTTTTTTTAACCTCTATGTAAAAAAACACCCAATTTAAGCATTAAACCTTCACTATCTTTTGAGTAACATGATTGCCTCAACACCACAAAAAACAACTGACCAGGAAAAGCCAAAGAAGCCCCAAAATTGTCTTTTCCCCCTGGCCTTTTTACTCCTGAAGCCCAAAATAATAATAATCATGAGGGTTTTCTGCTCCAAGAAGCCAAAATCCCAAAGATTTCCATAGAGAAATAAAGAGTTAGTTGTCAGAATAACCATTCTTGCTCGACTACCTTTTTTTTAACATGTTCTTGATGATCCAAATTTTTTTTTCATGATATTTTTCCTGTAGGGCAAGTTATTCAAGTAATAAACTGGCCAATCAGATGCCTCAATGGAAGTCAAAACGTTTGATAGATTTCGTATAGCCTGGTTTCAAGTTATAGGGGTGTGGAATTCCAACAAGCTCATTCTTTTTTTGATGAGAGTGGTTGCCATAGAAACGTCGACTCAGACCACTGATGATGTCTGGCTGCAACATGGCGTTGTCCGTATCACGGAAAAAATCATGGGACCTGGAAACAGCAACTTACAGGTCTGGTTTGCTCTGCCATCGCAACTTCTAATCGCTCAAAATCAGTACAGGTTAAATGGCGCAATATGCACGCAGTTGGACAACGTCAAATTCCAGTCGCAGAAGATGCCATCAGCTTGTGTCACATTTCACAGATTCCCCTCCGATGGCCAGTCAAGGACCAGTCAGACCAGAAAGACTACAAACCACTATGAAGTCTACAGTGGGCCTTAAAGTTCATAAAACCCTACATACATGAGTCTCCTGAAGACCAGTCATGTTAGCAGGGACAAAAATATCTGCAATATTTGCCTTCAATCATTTGGAAAGGTTTTACTTTGCTTGCTTTACTTTGGAGTTTACGCCTCCTTACATCCTAATAGGTTCCTTCAACCCACAGATACCATCAACTTAACCTAAACAGTGTCAGAGGTGACTGACAGCGAAACAAGTGAAAGGAGAAGTGTTTCCGGATGCTTAACCGCAAGATTCAAACGGTCAGCTGAACAAGGAAGGAGTGGTGAGGTGGGAAAAAAGGAGAATGAAGAAGGAGGAGGAGGAGGAGGAGGAGCTGGAGCCAGACAAGCTCATTAAGAGGGAGGACAGCAGTGTGACAGATGATGCTTGGAGCTGGCAGCATTGATCTCCCTGCTCAAACGGCGAGTTTCTGGGCAGAGAGATGCATGGAAAAGTGTGTGTGTGAGCAGGACTGAGAAATACTTGGGTACCACGGCTCTAATGGAGAGGCCAGGCCTGGCGGCCCGCTGATAGATGACTTGTCAGTGGGGGTAGAGGAGAAAATTGAAGAGAGGAAGGGAGAATAGCACAGCTAGTGATTAGATAGTTGTATTAATGCTTGACCTCTTCCTAACTAGAACACGTCCTTCACAGAGGATGAAGACGAGGATGGACAACGGAGGGAAAAAGGCAGGTACGGGGGAACCGCAGCAGGCAGAGGACGGATAGATAAAAGAAGAAAGGAAGCGCTGCTTTTGGCAGTAAATCTGCACTGACTTTATCTCAACGTTTTCAACATAAATGGGTTTACATCCAATCTAATATCTAAATGATGAGCATTAATGCTCTTTGCTTGAGTGGTAATGCCATGTATTCATCACTATAAAAGCCAGGCAACTTTAAATGGACTCATTATTGTCTCAAAGTAAAGATCCAGAATTTAAAGCAAAACTTATGCATTTAAGAATGAATAATGACAGGACAAAGGAACACTATCTTTCAATTCTAAGCTTTAACTTTCAGGGACAACTTAACCCTTTAGCATCGGAGCTCTAGTCCTGACGCTCTTCGAACAACAAAAACTTTGACCGTCTCTGCAATCAAGTCCAACATCTTCTGAAGTGGAGTAAAGCAGCAATCATGCCAGAGTTTGACCCACCCACTACCGTAAAGTGTTGCATACCGGCGCAAATGCCTTAGTCACATGTACCTGTACAGGGGTTGACCTGTACAGTCGTGAGTTGTCCGGGCCGTGGAGGGTCGCAGGGGGGAGCAGTTGCATCTTAAGTGAAGCGCAGATGTGTCTTGCAGTTCCCTTATAGTTTGTTTGGCCACCTTAGGGGACATCATGAAAATGGAACTCTCAATTGTTGTCTGCATGTGAAGTACATCGGGAAGTGATAGTAAGCATAATGTAAGTTACACTGACTTCTAACGTACGGGTGATGCTGTAATAATGTTCTTACTCAGCATTCTTGTCCTTAGTGAGCTCTTTACTGACCACGGAAAAATGCTGCATGTAGGCGATGTGCACGTGATGCATAAGTAAGATTGTCGTAGGATATCCACACAACGACACTCCGATTGTTTCCTTATTTCTTATGGAAAAAAATGAAACATCTGTACAAAACCTTCATGTGTTTCGCTACAACCGGTGACCCAAAGAATGACCATAAAGATATGGCCATTTTTGCTCAACGGGTTCTGAGAGATCTACGATATTCAAATTTGGTGCTGGCCATTTGCATGTCACGTACAGGCGTGTCCATTTTTCACCCGCAGACAGTCCGTATCCACCAGTAAGGGCAGTCGTGACTAAGGCAAATGCTGCGTTTGTCCTCTTCAAAATCCGTTGGAATCCATTTCAAAGAGTCTACTGTAGCTCTGTAGCTGTAGTCCACCAGTGACAGCTCTGGTATTAAAGGGTTAAAGAAAACCATCCAAGTCCAAAATGAAGTAAAAACAACCTCAGTTGACATATTCTTCTGTATAGCTGGCCAAAGTGAATTATAAGGCAAAAAACAGGACCTGAATGACCATAAACAATCTAGACCTGAGCAATGATACTATAGTTTTACAAACAGCACACAGAAAGTAACATTATTCACTCTTTTTGTGTGTTTTCATTCTTCAAAACGATTCACAAATGGACGTATGGGTTTTCTATAGTCCATTCATTGCATTTTCATTGACTTTGTGGTTTTATGCTGAACTGGTTGGAGTCATTGATGGAAAACAATTTCTCGCATATTTAACAATTGTGAAATCATGCGCAGGTACACTTAGCAGTCTCACCGAAAACCGAGTTCACCGAACCACGCTCTGGCCCAAATCTGCAAGACGAATGCACGGTTTGCCTAAGTGTGCTGGAGCATGAAACCGAACCTGTTCTTTATGCTGAAACATACTCGGACGCGGTACAGATTATCGTCCAAAGTCACCTCACTGCTAAAATTGTATTCCCTGCCTTTATTTTTTATTTCTTTCATTTTCTGTCAAAGAAGAAAGGATGATTCGGTAGAATTGATCTACTTTTGTATTCTGCCAACATCCCAAATTCCCCCGCAACATGATGGAGTTAGTCAGAGCTACTAATAGAGAGACGGAACAACAGACTGGGATGGAAACTTGTATAAATGAATCAAGTCAGTAGGACTTTCTTTATAAATAATTAAAAGTCAGATCCTCACAAAGTTGATATTTTTGACATTAATTGTAGTGGCTGGCCTTGTACCCCAGATAAATGAAATATAAAAGAATTTTAGCTAGATTTAGGCTAGCTCCTGATTGAACTGCACATACAATTCTGCAAACCAACAAGAAATCCTCAACTTTTGACTTTTAAAGACAGTTCCACCATAGACAAAAGCACGTCAGCCTGCAAAAGAGTAATGACTTTGAAAAAAGGAACATAGCATCTGATATGAGAACAAAAATGTGAGACTTCATGCTACAGACAGAAGCCTTAGGCTAAAAGAAAGAAAGCTTCTGCTAGCACCAGTTCTTTGAGGATGACCACGTTTTGATAAAATGTCAAAAAGAAAAGTGCAAACATTTATTTGGTTCACTGAGAATTTTGCTGTTTCATTCATTTTTACTGGTGGGATGTAGAACAATGTTTTCTTGCTGCCCGGACCTACCTTCAGTCTCAAATATTCTTATCACATTTAGTTGTACAGACTCTCCCGATAGGTCAATCAACCTTTGTAGGAAATACATTTTGAAATAAACTTGGGGGAAAAAGTGGTAGAAAGATGCACAAGGTGAGCAGTTTGTAAACAAAAAACAACAGACTTCAGTCACAAAAGAGCTCCAACTGAATGGAACTATTTGCAGAGCACCAATAGAATAACTCCAAAAGAGGTAAAGATAAAAGGAAATGTCAGAAAAAAGAAAACGTGAGCTTGTTGCAATGCAGCCAAGCTCGCTCGGACTATCATTACCATACATCAGAACAATAAATGAGGCTTTCAGCAGGCGGTAATAAGAATTTGATAAATCATGAGCCGAGAATTAACTAGATGTCAAAACAATAAGAGCACCCTGATCGATGGAGAGAGGATGATGGCATCAATTAGTCAAAGCAGCAGAGACAGAGAGGGCTGAAGGGAGTCTTCAGGGTCAGGTGAGATCTAAGAGAGGAGTAAGGAGAGACAAACTGCAGGAAAAAGGGCTAATGGAAGAAGAAGGGAGAGGTTACAAAGCTCAAAATCGGGAGGTCCACGGCTAGGACAAAAACAAATGAGCAAACCAAAAGATATTACTCCACAATATAGAGGAACTTCATATATCTGCAAATGTTAGTTGTTAGATAAAATGCAGTTCAGTTTATTTATAAAATGCAAATTTACAACCAAGGTCATGTCAAGGTGCTATAGAGAAAATGCAAGAAAAACATCAAAACTGTTTCCCATGACTGTTAAAATCCAATTAATTACAAGATATTACAAAATATTTGCTGTGTAATTTGGTCCAGATTGTTTGATTACAACAGTTCTTTAACTAAAGACCAACCAACAGATTGAAAGGGTTTTATTCGACCACAAAGTATAGTATTTTTCGCACTACAGGGCGTGCCGGATTATAAAGTAAACTGTCGATGAATGGTCAGTAAATTAAGCATAAGGTGCACCGAAGTATAAGGTGCATTAAGTGAGACGAAAGAGTCAGCGATGAGTCTGTCAGTCAGACTTTATTAACTGCATTCACAGTAACTCTAGAACTCGTTTGGAACATACTACACGTTAGCCACATTAGAAGTCTCAGCCACGTCAGTGTATTACCAACACCTGGAAATACCGACCCTGTTTGCAACACGTAAAGAAACAGGCTGATACCGCTAAAACAAACGTTAGTGACTATGCTTACTCCCAACCTTGTTAGTAAAGGCCCGTACACACCGGGACGAATTTCACGTGCGATATTCGCAGACGTTTAACGCCTCCTGACTAAACAAAGGGCACCAGTGTGAGTGTGCTCACCGACGCGAAAAAACGCCACGCGTCAAAGCGTCACTTTTTAAAAAACGCCTCGGGTTCGTTTTTTTGGTTTGACGCGCCGCGTCAAAAACTATACGACCAATGAGAATGGCGCTTTTGCACACGTAGTCTGGAGCTTCTGAAGTTACAGTAAAACACAACTTGGGGGCGCTCAAACACAACACTGCCTTTCTGAGCACACATACCAGCAAAGAAGATAGACGCCAAGTAGCGGCTACACTGCCGCAAAGAAATAATGACGGACATTCTAAAATATCCCCGAAAACGCTCATGAGACATTTTCAGCTCTTGTACCAGTCGATAAAACTCACCATGTTCTTCTCTTCTCGTAACTATGGGATGTACCCAAAATCGGCGTCTTTACCGGCGTCTTTCATCATTCAACAGAACAATAATGTCTTCATCATTGGAACTGGAGCTGGAGCTACTGGTGCTTGAAATATTCATGTTTTCTTTGTATGATTCTGACAAGCGCGTAAATACTGGCTCTCTTCTTCTGAGTGAAAAGCGACCACCTTGTGTACAGGAGTATTTCTGTTTGACATTAAGCGCCATCTAATGTCAGGGAATGAAATTGCATGTTGGCTCGGCTCATCGTCAGCGAAAATCGCCTGGGTGTGAACACAAAAGACGTGGCGAATAACGCTGGCGAATATTCGTCCCTGTGTGTACGGGCCTTTACACGTACAAAAAAAAACTGTCCCCAACACCGATACAGCTTAGCTACAGTAGCGTATTCCCAATAAAATCCAAGCAAACATATTGATAGAGTGCTGTATGAACCTCAAAATCACTTCATCACTAAGCACAACCAGAATAAATCCATACGTGAGGTCGTCCGAATTCTAAGGGGCACTGTCCTGCTTTTGAAAGAAAAAAATGTGTCTTTTAAGTAAGCCTTATAGTGCGGGAAATACAATATAGGTTGAAAGAATGTGTATATGAATAAATTGTAGAGACTTTGTAAAGGGGATGATGAAGACTCCAAAGCTTGATCTAGTTAAATTAACTCCAAACACTGCATTTTTATAGTTTACCCAGTTTAAACAATATTTTTACTCAACATTTCATGTTTTGTCGTGGTATGCCTTAGTCACAACTGTCCTTACAAGTGGAAACGAGCTGTAAAAACTTGTATGTGGAAGAATAAAGCGTGGCTTGTACAAAATGTCAAGGTCGTATAGGCCGGACGGTGAGCCCGTAGAGGGAAAATCTTCATGCACATTTTTCTATGGGCATGCTCGTAGTGAACACTCATACAACACGTAAAGATGAAGTTGATGAAACACAGGCGTATTGCACAGACTTTTAATTTAAAATTGTGCATTCCCCTTTCATCAAGCCTCACAGTAGATGTGGTCGCTCCTGTCTAACAACCCTACACAGGCCCAGAAAACCCAAAAACCTGAAGCACCAGAATAGATCAACCCCTGTATGGGTGGAGTTGATAAAGCTTTAAGTCAAACATTTCTTCTCCTATTTGATTTGGTCTAAAATCTATCCTTCAACACCATTAAGATAACGCTGATAACATTAAGGTGAAGTTAAGGCCCATCAAAGCAACGAAGTCCAAGTTCAAAAACTAAAGCTAATACTGTCATGTTTTTCATTTGTTCCTGAGAGTATAACATTCTGAAGGAAGGCAGACAGGTGTCACACAGCCACCACGTACAGTTTGAGCATATTGCACAGATGAGCATTGGTCATAAGTGAAAATACGTTGACACAGGGAGAAAAGTTTTGGTTATTTACGTAAAGTTTTCACATATGTATCACGAATGAACCACGTTAAAACCATGAAAGGTGTATCAATATACTGCGCAAAGAACACGTAAATCTAGTAAAACACAAACCATGCATGATTACGGAGCTGAATATATAGGCAATTCATCAGTGATTTATGCGTCGTACACATGATATACAAGTTAAACATCGGTGGTAGAGGCGTGAAAAGTCTGCTAGACATACGTGGAACGGTCAATGAAAACCAAATATTTGTGTATGCATCTCGCTAAAAAACTAAATAAAATATGCGTAATTGATACCCGACCAAAAATTTTAAACTTTTAAAAACAGAATACAGGTTAAGACCTGTCAACCAAGACTATTGACGGACATCTGCGCACATCAACGAATGACGAACACAAGAAACACTTATGAGTCACGTATATCACACATGGATCACAAAAGACCAACATTTCATACAAGGACAATGCGCAAAACAGATATAGTGGCTGTGTGACATGATCTTCAGAGGAAAAAAAGAGTCTGAATGAGGGAGGTGGCTGGTTAGTTGCCTGACCACGAAGACACAAACAATCTACCTTTGTGTTACAGTTGATCAGTACATGAAAGTACTGCAAAAGCAACAAGTAAGACCTTTTGTCTTTGCTCTCTGGCTGTTTTCTGTCTACATTTGGATGTTAGTGCCACCATGGTGCCATTACTCCTCCTTTGAATCACACGATTTCATGAAAGTCTAATTTTCTGAACATTACATTAGAGCAAAGCTGCTGATGGCCACACAATAGCCATGTAAATGAGATGTGAGAGAGGCCCATCAGTCATCGTGCCAGATGCGTTTTCCCATTATTATTTATGGCCATAATTGGCTCGTGTTTCCTCAGGCAATGACTCTGCAATGACAGATCTCATGATGACTGATCAGCCCCGACCGACAGGAAGCAGCAGGAAGTTAGGCAGGAGCAAAAAGTTTCCATGCGAAGTGGAGGGGATCTAAGAATCATTGAATGATAAAGGCCAGAACAGAGGAGCAGCTTTATCAAGATGAAAGAACATTAGAACCTAATGATCTTGAAGGACTTAACTAGTCTCCACCTTCTGTTCCTGAACCGTGAAGTTGAAATATTGCAGCAAGTGACCAAAGGAGGCTGGTTTCAGAAAAACGGAATTATTCATGGTCTCTCATAATAAAAAGACTTGTTTCTAATCAAAGGTAAACTATTGTACAGCTTGATTTCACAAATGTCTTTGTCTGTCTGCTGCTCCCTTCAGAGGGCACCACAGAGAATCATCTGCCTTCATCTAATCCTCTCCTCTAAATCCTTCTCGGTCTTACCAACTAGGGCTTGGCGATATAGAGTTTTTAACATCACAATACAGTTTTCTTAATTTCGGGCGATAACGATATACATCACGATATAAACCAAGTAACTATATGTCGAATTTGAACACTCTACTCATTAGGCAAATGTGTAATCATCAGAAGGTTGTTTGGATTTCAATTTTTATGTCCTATTATACTTCAAACAACAGATGCACTGAAAGAACATAAAGTTTCAAAAGAGAACAAAAATAAAACAGAATGCTAAACCTTTTGATCGGTTTCATTTAAAAACAAAACCTAGATTCTGTTGCCGTCTCGTCCGGCCTTGGCAGATTCGGATGGCTCAGGACGTCCAAAACTGAAATGTGCAGTTTGGGAAACGAAAAGACACACAAGAGTCTGCATGAATTTTCAAACCATTTGCAAAACGGGAGAGGTGGAAAAGCACAACCTGTCAGGCTTTGTGGCTGTCCGCTCTCTCCGTCCTCAAGGCAAAAAGGCTTTTTTTTTATTATTCAGCAAGGGAAGAGGAAAACATACAAAATATGTCATTAGACTGATGTTTTTATGTCTAGTCAACCTTGCAGATGTCGTGGCTCCATGGACACTCCAGTACAGAAAGAAAACAGAGACCACAAGTCAAAAACAGGCCTACTGGTGACTTTGGCACATATCTGTTACTGAAGGCAGGAATCAAGCATATTTCAATATACATGCATATATAGAATCCATTACACTACACGCGTGTGAAGCGACTGCAGTAGTGTACAGTGGCTTGCGTGCGTTTGTTTAGCTCGCGTGCAGACAAAAGAAATTCACAAACAGCAAAGCAATAAGCATGACTAAGTTTACGCAAACATTTACGGTACTCAACATGCAGTGACTAACCCTCTAGTGCAGTGCTTTTTAACCTTTTTTGAGCCACGGCACACTTTAACCATGACAAAAATCTGGCAGCACACCAGCATCCAAAAATTAAAAAAAGGAGAAACTCATAGTCTGTATTGATCTACAGCCCCTCCATGATCTGACATGCATTTTTGTGATAATTGTGGCAGAAAAAGCTGGAAGCTGCAGCTGTTTTTTTCTAAAAGATGTAATAAAGGTTAAGTTAGAAGATTTAAAAACTGTTTGATGTGTTCGTTGTTGTTTCAAGACATTTAGCAGGAAAGACTCGTTGTGCGCTGAGACGCTGTCACTTTAAACCAATGCATCATGGGAGATGTAGTGCAAAAAGCCGCCGCACGCAGACAGACTTGCTTCTCAGAGCTTCATGGTTTTGTTCTCTTGTTCCACGGTCTGACACCGGATTCTGTGCAAAGCTACACAGCTAAAGACGAGCTTTAGCTGGTATTTTTGTTGGAACTGAGAGACTTTATGAGCAGAATCAGAACCAGGAAGTGAAGACTTTAACCACTTCTGATTGGTCAGACTGATGACGTGTGATTAAACCTCCAAGAATGATTGGTGGAGACAGTTTAAGGGGCAGGACTTTTCCCAAAACAGCTGAAGCTACGGCTAAATCGCGGTACAGTCATTCTTATAATAATAAAAATAATAATAATAATAATACATTTTATTTAGAATGCATTTTACATTTTAGATAAAATCTCAAAGTGGTACAATGGAGGCAGGAATAACAATGGTTTACAAAGAACAAAGTAAGACAAAAAAACAACAATAAAAGTACTAAAAAGCATTATTAAAAAGGAAAGTTTTTAAGCCTTTTTTAAATGTGCCAAGGCTTTGTGGGGCTCTGAGGGATTGTGGAAGATTGTTCCAGAGTCGAGGGGCAGCAGCCTGAAAGGCTCTGTCTCCCATAGTGGTTAGCCTGGTCCTTGGCTGATGAAGGCAATGTGTGAAATAGGAACTGAGGAGTCGTGAAGTGGCTTGCGGGAAAAGGAGCTCACTGAGGTAGGCAGGGGCAGTTCCATGGACACATTGGTAGGTGAGAAGACAGAGTTTGTATTGAATTCTAGAACGAATGGGTAACCAGTGAATCAAAGTGTCTTTAATAGAATCAAATAAATACAAAGAAAAAAGTATTTTACGACCTTTTATATTCAGCTGATTTCCTGGAGATGGGAAATATTTTTAGATCAGTAAATGAGTCATTTTCCACGGCACACTTTACCATCTCCCACAGCACACTAGTGTGCCGCGGCACACCGGTTGAAAAACATTGCTCCAGTGTTGATTTTGCAGCCTTCAAAATAAAACTCTAACGCAATAGACTCATTCTTCTATCGAGAAAAAAGTTTATCACAATAAATGTTATTGTTTTATTGCCAAGCCCTAATACCAACCGTCCTTGTGTTCTCCTTCTCTACATCCATAAACCTCCTCTCTGGTATTCTTCAAGGCCTCTTTCCTGGTTCTTCTTGTACCAGCTTCACTGTCTTCTTCTCAACATCTCCTAAACATCTACATTTGCTTCCCTACATTTGTGTCTACAACATCTACAATGAGCTGTTTTCTCTGATTGGATTCATTCCTGATTCTATCCATTCTGGACAATCCCAAAAGGAAGCTCAACTCCGTCCCCTCTGCTCGTTCACACACAATGTTCTTGCTGCAGCTGACCTTCATTCCTCTCCCTTCCAAAGCAAACCTCCACCTCTCTAGATGTTCCTGCTCTCACTATAGGTCACAATGTCATCTGCAAACATCAGGATCAAAAGAGATTCCTGTCTAACCTCATCTGTCAGTCTGTCCATCACCACAACAAAGAAGAAGAAGCTTAAAGGTGACCCTTGGGGTGCAGTCCCACCTCCACCTTTCACTCCTCTTTCTGAGCTACAGAACATCTCACCACTGTCTCCCAGGTCTTATACAAAAACAACTCCAACATTATTCTCTGTCACTCCAGACTTCCTAATACAAACTACCGCTCCTCTCGTTTGAATTAGAAAATCTATAACACAACATACTTTCAAAAGAAAAGTCCAGAATTTTGTGTTTATGTTTGAGACATTAGTAACTAATTTTGTACATTTCTATCCGTGTAAAAACTTGATTTTCTTTAATAGTTTATGGTAGGTTTAAAAAAAAACTGGTAGTTATGTTTGATTAAGAGACTGGTTTTGGTTTGGTAGAAATGTGGAAAAACCAACAACAACCCTTAATAAATCCCCAAAGTAAAATGAAAGCTATCGGAGAGAACAAAGGTCTAATACCGGTAGTACAAGTACTTCTTTACGGACAATATTTCGCTGTTGATCAAGAGATCTAATCGTTGTCAGCTCCAATTTTAAAACATGGTCTGTAGAGAATTGCAAAACTTTGCTTCTTTTTTTAAAGTGCAACATGTATCAGTTAGGTAGTTGCAGGGAGTTAAGCTCCAACAGTTGTGTATTTTTGTCCATTTGTCATGCAAATCAGTAGGTTGTGGACACGATCGGCTCGCTCCGTGTCTCCATCCATCATTCTGGTTTAATGCTCTCGGTCGCTGGGCTTCCAGCATGTCAGAAGCAGAGAACCACAGACATAGCTCATCTGGGGACCAACGGTGGATTTGGTTGGTTGAATCAACGATTGACAAGACAGAGCTCAGAGGTCACTGAGGAGGTTCTCCTAAAGCTTTTTCTTTTTTTCTGTGAGTGGAGTTTTATCCAAGCTGAGGAAATGTTGTTTGACAGTTTGTTGTTGGTCCTTGTGGTTGTGTTGGCTGGTTCAGTGTGCCTGTTTTCACCTCCTTGTGTTGGCAGGTAGGACACTTGTTGGCAGCTCTGCTTCTCACTTTATATTGTTGCATGTGTGGGGGTGCAGGTTAGGCAGTGAAGATGATGGATTCACTAAAATATCACCAATTTGTGATTTCACATAAGTTTCTTCCTTTTTTGGGGGGGGGATACACAGATTTGGAGGTCAAGTATGAAGTAACTGCATTCACGTGGAAGTTTGAGTCGCATGACAACAGCCCTAAAGTCGGTGCAACAAGCAACCAGAGTGAGGATTGGCCTGTAATGAGAAGATCTGGAGATGGAAAAGTAATTGTCCCCTAAGCATAATTGATTTGACCACTTTTGACAGCAACATCTCCAAGTCAATGTTTGTGATAAGTCCATTACTGTCACAGAACCTAAGTGGTGTTGATCTTGAGTTCATGTGATTGAAGATAGCTTTCTTCAGGATTGTAAGTGAAAGAATCCTTAAAGCTGCACATCATTCCCACATTATTACATTACTGTCACCATGTCCAACTGTTGCTGACTTTCCTTTTTTATTTAATGTTTTGACGATGTCTTACAGGGTGCACAACATCCACGAAGTTCCTCTTTTGTCTCATCAGACCACTAAATTTTTGTCCAGAAGTTGGGAGATAATCCAGATTTTCTTATCAAAAATTTCTCCTTCAAGTCTCCCACAGGTCCATTTTTGTCCAGAAGCGGCAGCTGAATCATGAACCTTGACTAAATCCAGGCCTGCACTTCTTTCCACATTGTTCTGCTACCTCACTAATGAGTTCTAGTAGTCGTCTTGGATTTGTTTTTTTGGTTCTCCACTTTGTTTCCAGTCTAAAGATAGTGGCTCACACTTTGGGGTCTCTGGAGTCTCAAAGCTGCAGGAATGTCTTAGTAGCCTTTGCACATCTGTGCTGGTGCTGATTCTTTTCAAACAATCTTTCAACTGCTTCACTTGGTCAGAGAGCTTATGTTAAAACTATTTAGTAACATAAAAGATCTGGCTCTGCGACAGACTGAAAACCTGTCCAGGGTGAACCCCTAGCCTTTTGCCCAACAGTACCTTGGATAGGCTCCAGCAACCCCACAAGGGATTCATTAGGTTTGGAACAAGGTTGGACGGACATAAAAGATCTGACGGTAATCATCTCAAGAAACCTGTCGGTAATCCAACAACTTGTCTAAGATCAACTTAAACATTTCTATGTGAAGAATGAATATTCTGTAAAATAGGGTGAACAGTGGTTAGCACTCTTGCCTCACAGCGAAAGGCCCTTGTTTGAATCCCGGCTGGGTCCTTTGTGCGTGTGGAGTTTGCATGTTCTCCTCGGGCATGCGTGGGTTCTCTTCCGGTTTCCTTCCACAGCCCAAAAACATGCTCCATGAGTTCACTGGTGATTCTAAATGAACTCTAGGGGTGAATGTTTGGTTCCGTGACCCTGGAAGGGACTAGCGACCAGGTTCAAGGGTATACCCCACCATGGATGGATCAAAATGGAATCAGTAGCTTGTTTCTCCAAATCAATTAATTTTTTAAAAAGTACGTGGTTTTTGGCTTTGCTTTTTTATACTAGTAATTTCTGAGTAATATTACCCTTTTCCTGGCCTAAATTAATTTGGTCTGTGTGTGTGTTGGTTTAATTTCTGCATTGAACTTTTCTGGCTTGCTCTCTCCACCTCCTCTCAGGCCAGCTCTGTGGGTTTCACGGATGGAGGATGTCTCTTTGGCACAGCGCGCTTTCCAATCCTTCCGAGAGAGGATTGATTCATCCTCCATCACTGTGACTGACAGGCTACATAAACAGATAAATGCGGGGCTCGGAGCTGTCTGGCAGCTGGGCCTCATGTGCAGGCAGAGGCTGTACTTGAACTCATGTCCTGGGGGCCTGCGCGGGAAGACGAGACTTCGTCCTGGCAGCGTTCTTCCACGCCTACATCCCAGATATCGATAAGTGCTATTCTGAGCCGCCCGTGGATTGGGTGCCATGCTCTCATGGTATTAACTTGTAATCTTAATTAATTCAGGAACATTTGGACGACATTTTGGAAGGCTGTGCAGTGATTTGTGCCGTCTTGTCAACCGGTTTGTTTGTGAGACGCAAAGCGTGTCGCTGCTGGAAAGCTATGGTGTCATTAAAGGGCTCTGGTAACTCTGGAGGACAGGGACCGTACATGGAAACACAAAACTTCCAATCCCATTTTTACATTTTTATTTGACTACAAATATTTATTTTCTTGTTATTTTCAACTAATATGAGTATTTATAAAGCCATTTTTGTGCAATCTCTAATACATTTATTTGAAAGATTTTCCATGTTTCTGACCGTGGAAGGAACATTTTTACCTCTACTAACTTCTAACTTTTTAAACCTTTCTCTCACAAACCCGTTAAGTGATTAGTAAGTATTTACCTGAAAATATCTAATCCTATATTTCAATGTATTGCAGCTTGAGTTCATTCCAATAAAAACATTTGACTTTTGCTCTGTCAAAAAGAATATTATGACGGTACTTTCAATCACAAAACAATATCTTGTTTTTTTTACTCAGAATTGTTAAAAAGGATCAACCGACTCAACATGACACTATCTCTTCCTAACTATTTTTTACAGTTTTTCCTAAAGAATGTTTTTTTTCCCCATAACTATGGATGTCAAACTTTACCATCAACTTAGATCTCTGGGTTTGATCATCACGGAAATGTTTTTATGCTTATGCGTCGTCTATAATTGAAGTTTTTTTTCCCCTAAGGCCTTAAAAAAACACAGACATATGGTTACAACTAAAATAAGGGAGTTTAAAATAATTTATATCTAAACGTATATATTTTCGTATCAAACATGTTAGTCACTTTGCAGAATGTCACTCTTTAGGTTTCCTGGATTGGTTTCCAGTTTGTAAAAGAGAGCGTTTGCTTCCACCTGCTGGTGAATATTAACATCTATAAATGTTGAAAAAGCAACAAAAAAAAAAAACAACTTTTAATGCTGGAGAACACAAAAGCTACTGTCTTTTGTGCTTTTAAAGTTAATTTAAAAAATGTGTTTGTTCATTTTGTATAGCAGGAATTATATTAAAAAAAAAATAGGGGGAAAAAGTATACATCAAATATATATTCAAAACTAGCCGGCAAATTTGACCCTGTGCGTGAGCTGTGTTAAAAGCTGGAGACACTTTTTAAATGCTAATGAAGATAAATGACTTGTTACATTTGCAGTACAGCAAATAATAATACAACAATAAGTGTTAATTCTTGCAAAAGACTCATAGGTAGAAATAAAACACAGAATTTGACCTGCAAACATTTTTAGTGTAGAAAAGGGGATTGCCTCAGAAGTTTTTATCTTCAGTTTAAACTCAGTTTGGTGACAATTGCGGAGTTAATTTGATTTACATTTTCAGATTTTTTTTCCACCTGTCTTTTAGGGGGGATTAATATTTAACCTTAGTTATGAATGAACTTGACATAAGACCAATTTTTTCCCAAAGTTCTGCTGTTTGTTTTCACATTTTGAAGAACAATTAGCTGATTAAACGCGGCAGTCGTAGTATTATACACTTCTCTTCGTATGTTAGCTAATAAACCTTTGCAGTGCAGAAGAAGGAATGATGGTTGAGGTTTGTGGAACCATGTTGAAAATGAAATCCTGAACTAAACCCTGTAATCATATGAGTGAAGTGCTGATTTGTTTGTTTTTAGTGACATCTAGTGGTAGATGTGGCATTTTCTTCATGTGATCAGTGCAACTGGGATTGGAGAGGCTCAAAGTGCAAAGATATGAACAGATTTGAGTTTTTCTGGGCATTAAATGAATCATTGATGTTAAAACTGAGTGATCGATGGGATGATTTTATAAACACTGACGACAGATCAATAATGTCAGTAGAAGACAACACACAGACTGACAAACAGAACTCCATAGTGCTTTCAGATCTTCTTAACTGGCGGCAAATGAACGAATCAGTATATCAGTATCCAATATACTAGCTTGTAGTTTTTAATCGGGTACACCATCGACAAACATCTATTTCTCTTACATTGTAGAAATGGCTTTTATTTTTATTAAACAGATCATAAATAAAGATCATTAAATTATCGCTAGATTAAAAAAAAAAAACCCTCTATCAACAGCTGCCCGTCTGATGCTACTGAGGAGGGAAAAAGTGAAATGAGAAAATCAGAATCAGAGGACCTT
Organism: Oryzias curvinotus; assembly: GCA_023969325.1. NCBI lineage: Eukaryota > Metazoa > Chordata > Actinopteri > Beloniformes > Adrianichthyidae > Oryzias > Oryzias curvinotus. The sequence goes on from CM043717.1 coordinate 27,470,244, forward strand.
TTTAATTTATTATTGTCATGATACACATGAGAAAAGTTTAGACGGAGAACAAACTTCAACCATCAGTGTTGGTTTTGGACTCCACCCACTTCCCAACACGTCATACACAAAGCTGAGCTCTCGATTGGTTATTTGCACAATTATTTGCATCAATTCCAATATTTAAACTCTGGAAACAATGTGCCGAGTGGCCAGAAATTGCAACATGTGTCAGGAGTTGTTGTGCTCCCCGTTGCCACCTGTGTGGAACCCGTTGGTGCGATGCCACACGCCTGCAGGACCGTCATCACGCCGCAGGACCGTCATCGCGCCGCAGGACCGTCATCGCGCCGCAGGACCGTCATCGCGCCGCAGGACCGTCATCACGCCGCAGGACCGTCATCGCGCCGCAGGACCGTCATCGCGCCGCAGGACCGTCATTGCGCCGCAGGACCGTCATCACGCCGCAGGACCGTCATCGCGCCTGCAGGACCGTCATCGCGCCGTAGGACCGTCATCGCGCCGCAGGACCGTCATCGCGCCGTAGGACCGTCATCGCGCCGCAGGACCGTCATCGCGCCGCAGGACCGTCATCGCGCCGCAGGACCGTCATCGCGCCGCAGGACCGTCATCGCGCCTGCAGGACCGTCATCGCGCCTGCAGGACCGTCATCACGCTGCAGGACCGTCATCGCGCCTGCAGGACCGTCATCGCGCCGTAGGACCGTCATCGCGCCGCAGGACCGTCATCGCGCCGTAGGACCGTCATCGCGCCGCAGGACCGTCATCGCGCCGCAGGACCGTCATCGCGCCTGCAGGACCGTCATCGCGCCGCAGGACCGTCATCGCGCCTGCAGGACCGTCATCACGCCGCAGGACCGTCATCACGCCTGCAGGACCGTCATCGCGCCGTAGGACCGTCATCGCGCCGTAGGACCGTCATCGCGCCGTAGGACCGTCATCGCGCCGTAGGACCGTCATCGCGCCGCAGGGCCGTCATCGCGCCGCAGAACCGTCATTGCGCTGCAGGACCGTCATCACGCCGCAGGACCGTCATCGCGCCTGCAGGACCGTCATCACGCCGCAGGACCGTCATCACGCCTGCAGGACCGTCATCGCGCCGTAGGACCGTCATCGCGCCGTAGGACCGTCATCGCGCCGTAGGACCGTCATCGCGCCGCAGGACCGTCATCGCGCCGCAGGACCGTCATTGCGCTGCAGGACCGTCATCACGCCGCAGGACCGTCATCGCGCCTGCAGGACCGTCATCGCGCCGTAGGACCGTCATCGCGCCGCAGGACCGTCATCGCGCCGTAGGACCGTCATCGCGCCGCAGGACCGTCATCGCGCCGCAGGACCGTCATCGCGCCGCAGGACCGTCATCGCGCCTGCAGGACCGTCATCGCGCCTGCAGGACCGTCATCGCGCCTGCAGGACCGTCATCGCGCCGCAGGACCGTCATCACGCCGCAGGACCGTCATCACGCCTGCAGGACCGTCATCGCGCCGTAGGACCGTCATCGCGCCGTAGGACCGTCATCGCGCCGCAGGGCCGTCATCGCGCCGCAGGGCCGTCATCGCGCTGCAGGGCCGTCATCGCGCCTCTACATCCACACTTAAAGTTCCCGAAATGTGACTCACATTCAGAGTGAACTTAGCTTTTTTTTTTTTCTAACAGCCCGTCTGATGGAAATTTAAAGCATGAAAGAAGAGAATGAAGCTCACGAATATTGAATCCGTTAAATGTTTGGTTAAAGAAAATGGTGTTTTTGGTATTTCTAACATGTTCTGGGGACATTTTTCTGATGATGGAAAGAAAACTACACTTAAAGTTGCATGTCTGAGCATTTCTTTGTTCAAATCGTTGGGAAAAGCCTGTAGTTTTGCATGCGTTATCATTTTATTTTTTTTCCGTTTGGTTTCTAAAACTGGAAAATGTTCATATGTGAAGCACTTTGAGCTACATTCGTGGGAAAAGTGCTCTAAAAATAATTTGTCTTTTGCATTGAAGTAAGTCAGGACTGCTTCAACCCAGTGAGACACAACCACCCAAAAACATGATCTATGCATCTATCGGTGAGTTTGGGAACATTTCATTTAGTCTTACTTCTCGTTTGACCTATAAGTTCAGTCTGTTTAGTGTTGACGTCGTAGAATCCAGGAATAAAAGCCAGGCCAGAAGGAGAAAAACTCTTTTCGTAAATCTAAAAGGACCTCGTGTGGGGACTACCTGCGGGATCTCAACGGCCTTTTAGCCGGTAGCTTGGCTACAGTCAGGCCTGCCTCCTTTCTCTGCCGTCGCCTTTCTGTCGCTGTGATCCGGCTGGCCGCTCTGCTGGTGGCCGAACTCGAATTGGATCCTCAGCTCCCCCATCTGGCAGCGTGGCAGAACGTCCGGGATCCACTCGATCACAAACGGACGGGCCTCTTGCTGCTCTGCCGGTCCTGCCGGAGACGACGGCGTGAGCTCGGCCGAGCGCTTGGCTCCAACGGGAAGAGGAGGAGACACTCACCCACTCTGAGGAAGGTGCGCAGCTCCATCGGCCGGATGGGCTGAGGCCCGTCTGCTCTGTATGTGTGGGCCGACTCCTGCTTGGGCTGCGCGTCGGGGCACCGAAACCGCGAGAATGAGCCGTCGGCGTTCTTAACGAAACTCTGAGTGGTCTCCAACGGCAGCTGCAGGACAGGCGGGGAGGAAAACCGTTCAGTGCCGTCAGTTAGGGAGGCAAACGCTAAAGAACAGAGACCCCCCCCCCACACGCTATTCTCCAGCACAAATGAGTTTTCACCTCTGGGGTGTCAAAGATGCGCTTGACCTGCTGCAGATTTGTGATGTGCCACGTGTATTTGGAGAAGGAGCCCACAGGAGCATCATCGGTTCTCACAACGGCTGCAATCCACAAACCCACAAGAGAAACAGTCAGAGCTTCGGTTGGTCGTCCCCACACCCTTTGACGCTTTCCCTAAAGAGTAAAAAAAGTCAACATCTTTGGATATTTTAGAAAAGGAAATTCAAGCTGAATCACTAAAGGCTTTTCACTGATGTGAAATCTGAAATGTCTCCACAAAAACTCCAGACGGTTCGGTCAGGAACACCCCAAGACGCTCCCAGGTCAGCTGGGGGACACAGTCCCTTCAGCACATCCAAGGGGCTTCCTTCTCCAGCAGGAGCATGCCCAGAAAACCTCTCCATGGGCGTAAAGCACCCCTGCAGAGGAAACTCCTTTCCGCTGCGACCACACTCTGTCAATCATGACCCAAAGCTCCAGACCGCAGACGAGGGCAAGAAAACATAGATGGACCAGTGAGTTTAGAGCAACCACTCGTGAACAAGGTACTTTAACTCCTCCAATTGGGGCAGGAGCTACCAACCAGAGAGGACAACCTCTCCTTTTCTGATGGAGAACGTCCACACCAAACGCTGAAGGTCCTGGTTTGATGAAACTATCAGGACAACATCATCTGCAAAGAACAGAGATGAAACCCTGCAATCCCTAAACCGGACCGGACCGGTCTGCATCTACAAATTCACTTCATATCAATTCTGAAAGGAACTGGTTCCAAAGGACATCGTTGTTGAAGTCCAACATGTAGTGGAAACGGACGATGCTGTTTTGAGACTAAACTAGATGATCTGGGGTTTTTTTAAAGGTGAAATATGTTATGGAGAAACAGAGACTTCCTTTGAGTTTGCTGCTGTGTTGATCTGCAGTTTGGATCAAGCCACCAATTTTCTACGTACTTCCTATGAAAAGCAGGGTTTTACAATAATAACTGCTGGACCTGTTGTGAAGTTTGGCAGCCTCCTTTTCTTGGATCCCAGCGACAGTCGCTGCTGCAGAGCGTTGAAGAACTCCTGAGGGATGTGATAGACCAAAGGCTCCGCTTTTCCTGCGCAAAAAAAAAAAAAAAATTGTTTTATTTAAGGTTCAAAGACAGAAAACTCAAGAATAATTAAAGCTACAAGCCAAAAAAAAAAGCCCCTCACTCCCCCCTTCTGCCCCTGCCAGCCAGGTCAGAGCTGAACGTGACGAATAAAAAACAAAAATAATTACGCTTTTTTTTTTTTTTTTTTTTTAAATAGAAGCTTTTTGTTGTTTTTTTCTCCATAGCAACCATTTCATGTTTTGGTCGTCTGGGGGGGGGGTGGACAGGTCTTTGTAATTTTTGGAAAAATTGGCAAAAGTACATTTCTGGATTTCCCTGGCAACGGATGTTAGCCACGCTCACATTCCGAATATGGTCATATATATATCATACTGTTTTGTTAAGCCTGAGCCAACCATCCATTTGTTACATTTTCACATTATTAAGGTTAAAAAAAAGTGGGAGCAACAGGGGGAACGCCAGTTTGCGAGCTCACCAAACGGACAAAATCTACAAACTCTAAATCCCACACTTTTTCACCAAATCACTTCCCAATAATGCTGGAGGAGTTAGGAGAAGGTGACAGATCAGAATCCCTAGTTTTAATTTGTAGAAGATACGAAGGGGGATTTTTTTTTTTTTTTTTTTACTCAAGATGATGGTCTCTTCCTGAGGTCGAAGGTCAACTAAACTTCGATTGTGGTTGTAGACTTCACCTGGTGGCATGTGTTTGAAATTTTGTGAAGATCGCTCAAACTTTTCTGTTATTCGTTACATTTTACACTTTCGAATGCCCGCCAAGCTGTAGATCCTGTGGCCATCCTGTGTCGCGGAGATTAGCCCCGCCCACCGCGACCCGAGTAATTGGATTAAACATGAAAAAAATACAAAGTACAGTGGGACAAATAGTGACTCAGGTGTATTTCACTGCTCTTCAGACTGAGCCGCTGCATCCTGACTCCCCTCTGCAGGGTTTTCTCTCTTTGTAGCCGCGGTGCAGCTGTGTTTGTTCGGGAGAAGAACACAGTGATAGGCAGATGTTGTTGCTCTATTTTCTATGGGTTTTAGAGAAACTCGAAATTGTAAGAGAGTTTGCACGTACGTAATGTAAATTTGGCGAGCTGTTTTACCTACATGCACATATGAAACTGCAACGTTATTGACGCACAGGTAGAGAAGAAGCGGAGTGACTTTTTTAGCCAATCAGAATGCAGAACACAATGCACGATGCAAATCCGTGAAGTAGGGAAACCGTGAAAAGTAAACCGCGTTATAGCGAGGGATCACTTTTTTTTTTTAAGACCCATAAGAGATTTTGTCCCCGTTCACTTTTTTGATGGTTTCTCCCCCTGTGATGTCATCTTTTTTGTGTGTGTGTGTGGGGGGGGGGGGGGGGTAAAGAATAATTGCGAAAACATTCTTGCATAACTAACTTAACATGTAATTAGTTATGTTTAAGTCGACCAAATGCAAGAAAGAGACGACAAAGTGTCACCTGCGTCTTTGTGCTGCCCTCTTGTGGCCACATGAATAATTAACTAAGTCAATTATTAGAGGGGGCAAAAAAATTTTAAAAAAAAGAAGTAAACCCTCTATAAAAAAAAAAAAAACAACCCATAAAACCAATAGAAATACATTTCGGAGATGTCCTGGCTTTACCGTCAAACTGGTAGTGCATGGCCTGGTGGATCCGCTCCGTCACGCCGGCCAGCCACTGCTGGAAGCTCATGGTCAGCGTGCGCTCGTCCACGGCCTGGGGGCTCCCTGAGGAGACACGGGTTAGCACGGGTCAGCGGCCGTAGGGGCAGAATTTCAAATCTATTCTAATTTAGCTTTACTAAGAAGTATTAACTGAACTCAGGAAATCATGAATATGTTACATTCTGTAGAGAAAAAGCTGCTTTTTATTTATTCTATTGTAAGAATTCATCATTTTTCAAAAATAAAAGTTTCGCCTTTCTTTCAGTAAATTGCTGGTACTGACAAAAAAAATAAAGATATTTAAAAACCAAGACAAAATAGAATATTTGATCCTTTTCACAACTTCTGGATAAAATCCAAATAAACTCAGGCGTCTGACTATTTATCAGAGACCAGGAGAAGGTCAGGATTCCTTCGGAAGAATCGAGCAGCAGTGGCGACACCTGCAGCCTTGACGCCGACAGCTTTCCTCGCGGCGGCCTTCCTCGGACCGGAGGCCGACGCCCCCTCCCTCCACGCTGCAGGTGGAGCTCTGCCTGAAGCAGGGAGGTGCAAACACAAGTTGAGCAGGAGGTGAAGGAGGCGCTTGGCGAGGCGCCGTGCAGACCCACCGGAGGACGACTCGTCCGCACAGGTCTTCATGGCTTTAGGGTGGGGGGGGCGGCTGTCCGGCTGCAGCACAGCTTCGTCCTCCGGGATGGAGGATTTCGGAGGAACACCTGAGAGGAGGAGAACGAAGAGGAGACGCACTTCAGCAAAGGAAAAGCCAATGCAACAGCAAAGATACCAAGAGTTTAGCATTTTCTACTTTCACAGTTTAGTTTTTTGTTTATAAATGTTTTCATTTATTTATGTGTCTTATAATTCACACAGGATGGTTCACTTATTAAAATCAGTGCTTATTTTTTGACAGAAAATTATAATTGGAGTCACAATTTCTTAAAGACAAAAGTCTTTTTAAAAAAACTTTTAGAATAATTTCATTTTCTCTTTTTCCAATTTGATATTTTCATGCTAATAAAAATGTAGAAATATTGCTCTCACTTTTTTTAAATTTAATATAGTTAAACTTTATGCTTTTATTAGATTAAAATGCTGATTTTAGCAAATAAAATGTCCCTTTTTTTCTTCCCTGTATATTTTGAGTCTTGTGTTTATCTTTATTCTCCTTTTTCCGTGCTGCTGCTACTACGACTACATTTCCCTTCGCGGATTAATAAAGTTGATCTTGAATCTTGAAAATATATTTTTTATTTAATTTATTTCTAACTTACAGATATAAAAGATTTCTAACTTAATCAAAAAAGTCGAGTTAATTTTTTGTACATTTTCTAAAAAAATAAATGCTTTTATGTCTTGTATTTAGTCGTTCGATGAGCTCATTAAAGACCCACTCTGATAAAAATGGTGCATTTAAAATGTTTTTTGAGAGATTTTTCTAATAAAAATTTGGAAAACTAAACTCAAATTTGAATTTCTCAGTGTTCATTTATTCAAATAGTAAAAATAGGCGTTTGAAAACGGCGTAGAAAATAGCGGGCTCCCTGTTTCAAGCTCTCAGTAATGGGGAGGGGAAGAGGGGGCGGAGTTGCTCCACACACAACTCAGAGGCCAATTTCTAACGAACTCCTGCTGCTCTGCAGAAACTACGTAATAGAAAACGCCACGGGTTTTTGATTTCGCCTAGAATCAGAACTGAAAACAGATCAAACGATGACTTTAACGCAGCCGGCCGGGCGGGTCACTGTACCACAGGAGGAGGAGCTGAGGAAGGCTGCAAACTCGGAGTCCAGCTTCTCGCTGCTGGCGAGGGCGCACACACAGGCGTAGAAGTGCAGGCACGGCTGTGGGGGGGTGGAGCTGGCGGGGGCCTGACAGCCGGGCCCCCTCCCCGCTCCGTCTGCTCCTGGCCTGCTCCTCCTGGTGCTGATCTGACACGCACAGTGAAAGACGCTCCTGTCGCCTTTGGAGGTCTGTGGCGGACACGGCGAGCCGACGCTGAAGTGCAGCAGCCCCAAGGGATGATGGGAGTCCGTTTGGCACTTCACCACCAGGGTGTCTTTGGAGACCTGCTGCACCAGGGGCCCCGGGGAGTCGATGGCGAGCCTCCACAGCTCCTCCCGCAGCTCCACCGACACCTGCAGGCTTCCCAGGACGGAGCTCTTCACGGTGAGCGGCTCTGCTCTGCTCTGGCACTCGATGGCCTGCCGCATGTGGACGCAGAGGCTGTCGGACGCCGGCTTGGCCGCCGCCGCGCCCTCACGCTGGCCCGACCTCTGACCCTGCCTGCAGGAGGGCAGAAAGCAGCGGCCCAGGTTGATGCGGGTGAGCAGGGTGGAGCCGTCCCCCGTGGCGATGGCCGTAGCCGTGGGCATTAGCTCCACAAAGCCCCACTGCGTGGCCACGCCTCCTCTTCCTCTGTGACACACAGAAAACACCTCTGCCGCTCCCCCCGAGGCCCCCCCCAGGACTCCTCCTTCCTCCTGACCCTTGGCCCCTTTCTCCCCGGTGTCCGTGACCAGCCTCACCACCTCCACCACATTCTTTTTGCCGCTTTTGGCCACCGCCGCCGCCGCCGCTGCCGGGGCACTCCGGAGGGACACGCCGCAGGCCTTGTTCTTGCAGCTGATCCCTCGGGTGCCATTGAAGACGCCGCACTGGGGGCAGCGGCGGATGCCCCGGAGGGTGGCCTTCCCCAGGTTGGAGAGGAAGGGTGGGGTGCTGGAAGCTGCCTTCCTGGAGTCCCGCTGCTTCGCTGCCAGACTGACTTTGGTGTTTGTGGATGGAGTCCCAGAGGAGGTGATGCAGGAGGTCTGTGCTCCTTCAGCGTCCATCATGTCAGGCGTCCAGACCTGAACCCCACCTGACACAAAGGAGGAAAGAGGAGGTCAGAAGGGGGGAGAAAATTTAAAAAAAAAAAAAAATTAAAAAGAAAAGGCGACAAGGAGGTGAAAAACATAAACACACCACACTGCACTCAGTAAAGAAAAGGAAAAAAAACTTGAATAAAAGCTGCCATGTCACTCTTTACACATTTTAAATATTTGTTTCATTTGTGTGACGCGACAGTTTAAACTCTACAAACACACGATAAACATGACATGTAGGAGAACATTACAGAAACAAAACCTGAAACTTGCGAGAATCCGCCGCCGTTGGGTTGAATTCAGCCTCTCAAACCTCCAAAAAGCGCCTCGACCGTCGCCATTCCTCCTTACATCCAGAGAGCCGCAATGCGCCTGTAACGAAACTCCTGATTGGTCGGGCGAGGTCACGTGGGGCAGGAACGTCCACAACGCGTTGCAGGACGGGGGTTGTAGTTTCTATTTCTTCGTTTTTGTTGTCTTTGTCCGTCAAAACATTTTTTATTCCCTTTTGAACAGTGAAAATGTTCCAAATAACTAATTAAATTACATTTCTAAAATTTAATTTAACCTTTTTTTCACTAACGAAAAAAAGAATGAACAATTTAACCTTTTAGCAGAAATGTAAGACTGTTTTACATCTAATCTTTGATTGTAGTGAGTTTATTCTGACACTTGTAGTCATTTGTTTTACTTTTTTTTTTTTATAAGGAGCTTACATTTTATTTTCTTTCCGTTTCCCTAATTTGGTGGAATAAATAATTTTATATCATAAAAAAAGTAAAGCAATTTATCCATAGAAGAGAATTTAAGAATTTTCACCAAATGTAAAGTAGTTTCCGTTTAAAACATTCTCATTAAAGTATCATTTAAAAAGATAGTCAAATATTTTATGGCATAAAATTTAAAAAGTAACTTGGCAAAAAAAACTCAAATTACCATCTACATTTTGATTTTTTTAGTGTGGATTTAAAAAAAAACTTTTTTTGCAGATGCCAACATTTTTTTTGCAAATATTTGTATTCACTATATGAATCGGTTGTCCTTTGTTAGAAATTTACCATAAAAGCTCTCCTTTTTTCGAGGTAGTCCTGATTTTTTTGTGTTAACTCAAAGTACTGCAAGTTGGGTCTAAAAGTTGAAATATGTTCAAGACCCACTCTGATCAAAATGGTGTTTTAACATGTTTTTGTGACACTTTTATGACTATGGAGGACATTTCTATAGAAAATGAAGCTTAAAAATGCATCTTTGAGTATTTCTTGAATGAGGTGTAGAGTTAAAGAAAAAAGAAATTTGAAGATCGTACTTGTGCCACACAGCCACTACGTACATTTTGCATAAATGAAAACCTTTCATAAATAAATGTACGTGGAAAAAGTGAGAAAAGTGGTTTTAACCATTGGGCTATCTTGTGGGGTCCAGATGACCCCACTCCAAACATTTACGTTGGTAGTGGGGTCATCTGGACCCCGCAAGACAGAGAGCTGAACCCTTTTTTCTTCAATGATTTGTGATCTTCACTGGTGTCCATGGATTCCATGAAATCCTCTCCACCTTTATCCACCTTTGTCATGGTAGGGAGAACACGTCAATGGAAGGGTGGGGTCATCTGGACCCCACTAGACAGCACTTAACGTGAAATGTTCACAGATGCATTAGGAATGAACCACAATCAAACTATTAGAACGAAAAATCCACGCATAGAACACGTAAATCTACGTAGAACATGAACCATGTGATCATTGCGACGCTTATATGCAATTCATTAGTGATCCTGAGTCAATTATGACATTTTTAAGTGATGTTTGTGTCGGATGTGCGATATAAAAGTTATACATTTGTAGTACGAGCACGAAAAGTCCGTTAGACATACTAACGGGCGTGGTATTTTTGCGTTGGTATATCTCACCCAAAAAAAAAAAAAAAATAATAAAAAATAAAAAAATAATCACACACAATCACTTAAAGTTTAAGCAATAATTGCGTAAAAACTACATCAAATACGCGTAAACTGCGTAATTCTTGAAAATTTCGGATAGTTCAAAATCGAATTCGCGTAAAAACCCAAAATCATCAACGGACACTGAGGGATGACTAACACAAGAAACGCGTATGGATTACGTACATCACGCACGGATCACGAAACAGCAGAGTTTCATACGTGGAAAGTGCGCGAAATGTACGGAACGGCTTAAACAGAGAACCTTCATACCGGGGTCGGTCCGCGCCAAAAGTACCGCCAAAACTCAAGAGGTGAATTGCGCTCTAGAGAACCACAAGTTTAGGCTAAAAATGGAATCATAATTTAAAAACAAAACAAAAACACTGCTTTGAAAATAGATCAAAAGATAATCGGAGCAGAGCTTTAAGTATATAGACACTTTTACACAAGTTTATACCAACTACATCCTTGAAATAAATGTTACAAATGTAGACAACTAGTAAAGCCAGAGCTATCAAGAGTAAAGTTTTCAGAAATACTACAGTATTTTAATAAACCTTATCAGTACCCACCTGTTTGAACCAAGCTGTCAGACAGAGAGCAGTGAAGTTGGCCTCTGCTTTGAATGAAGCAGCTTCTCTTAAAAATGACATGGAGGGAAAATGGGGGGCGTTTCAAACATCAGCGTTTTTTAATGGGACAGAGCAACAAAAAAAAAAAAGAAGAAAAAAGAAAAGAAAACAAACCATGAGAGCGACGCATTGCCATGGTCTTGGCTGAAGAACAAAAAAAAAAAAAAAAACATTCATAGGCACTGCCTAACCCCCCCCCCATGACTTTTGGTTAACTTAAAAACTCCCTCAATAAGGCAATACAATGGATTCTCCGACTATAATCGAGACGTTAGCGGCCACAGTGTGAACGTCTGAGTCTCTACAAAAACAGTCCCTACGGAGGCCGGGCCGGGCCGGGCCGGGCCAGGCCGGGCGTGGCGGGAAAGGACGTTCTACCGCACGCGGACCGGCACTGGACAGGGATTCTACTGTGTGGAATTCAGCCCCCAACCAGTAACAAGCAGGTTTTCTTCATGAACATGTCTTTATACAGATTTAGTACATTGTGACAGACCGCTTGGGTTATTTACATAAGACTGGCTCCCGAGTAAAATAACGAATAAAGTGGAATGCAAAAAAAAAAAAAATAATAAACCCAAGTTCTCTCATTTCAAATTTTGTGAAGACCGGCTTTACTATATATGTGCAACATTTGTCTGCCTATTAGGTTTGATGACTGGCAGTACTCCCTGCAATCATTTAATTTGAGATATATACTAATTAAAAAGAAAAAGGTGGCAGCCTCGGTCACAAACAAACTCGACAAGGTCTGGCATGATTCGATGGTTTCGCAGACTTTTCTTCAGTCCTGAAATGAAACATGAAAAGTCAAAGCTCTTTGTACAATTTCCGCTATTTAAGTACACCCCCCCCCCCAAAAAGAAAAAAAAAAAAAAACAAGAAATGTTCTCTATCATAAATGTAGCAAAAACACACAAAAAAAACAAAAAAACAACAGAGATGGCATAGTCCTTTTGGGTTCAGGAGACGTTGACCAGGACGTCGTCTTGGTGAGTAAAAGCATCAGTTCATGCACACACAGAAGCAAACACACGCTTCAATCCACAGATCTCCGTCTGTTCAGTCCGGTCCCAGAGATGGCGGGGACACGCCCACTTCTCCTCCCCCACGCCCCCCCTCAACCCTCCACAGCATGACTCGACAGGACCCTGAGAACTGGCTGGGACTCGTGTCGCTATGGAAACAGAGCAACGGTGAGAGCGACGGCTCCGGCGCGGGGGAGGGGAGGACGACGACTGTCGGTGCGTCGCTGAAACGGCGGACTATCGAGCGCTTTCTGCGGCAAAGTTCGCCGCCTCTTCTGTCTGTATGATTGTTAAATATTGGTATAAAATTTTTGCCCTTGCTCTGTGGCTCGGACGGGCTTGAAAACAAAAGGGGGAGGGGGCTGATATTTCCTCCGAACTTAACTGTCTCTGCTAGAAAAACCATGACACGTCGTATAATTTACATTTTGGCCAGTTTATACTCAAAAATAAAAGAAACTAAAATGGGCCCAGGAATGCAAGTTGGATTAGCAGTAGCTCGCAGAGTGTCAGAGTGTGAATCTTTATCTTTACATCTGTAGAGTCGGGCAGTGGGTGAGACTCGGGGCTGGTAGAATCAGGGAAATGGCGTACCAGCTTCACTAACAGTAATTTTTGTGACGTGACAGTCGGAGCACATTTGATGCGCTCCTTCAGAGTATCATCCTTGTGGCCTTTGGACGGGGTGGGGGGGCTGTGATCAGTGGGTGGGGTAGCCGGCGGTGCTCATGCCGGCCTGGTTGGTTAGCACCGTCCCGTTGACGCCCTGCCCGGGCTCCACCATGCCTCCGTTGCTGAGGGCGCCCATTCCCGTCCATCCGGCTCCGGCGTGTAAATGACTGCAGGAAGAAGAGCGGACACACGGCGGTTTGAATCCCTTCTGAGCCAATAGCACAGCTGAGGTTCACGGTGTTATACGGTTTTGGACAGTAGGGGTGGGTGATATATCGTACCAGTAACGGTATTGGCAGATATTTCCATAATTTGAGTTTATCGGTCTCAGTCCAGTATGAAAAAAATCTACCGATAATCTTTTGACTGTTTTTAGAAACACTTTATTTTTTAAATGTATACTTGTTCAAGTTTGGGAAGCTTATAGTTTACAGTCATAGTCAGTATTAATGTCATTTTTGATAGGGTGTGAACAGGTTTGATAGATGTTGTTCCTTATGGTTTACACTTCTGTCCAACATTCAATAAACGGTCTGAATGCTTACAGAGATATTTATATGAAACTTTTAAAGGGATACTTGTTCCCAGGAGATTCTTTGCAGCATGGTAAAAAGCTCAAGTGGTTGTTCAGAAAAAGAAAAGTTGTGCATTTATAATAATGAAACAAAAAAAAAAAATCTAAACTTTGTGTTATAGACTCTGAAGTATTGGCAATATCAGCTATTTATCGGCCATAAATAGCGGTTATTGTATTGGACATAAAACATATCAGCCCATCCCTACTGGATAGGGCTGTAATGAGTATCCGATATGGATACTCATTACAGCCCTCATTATGGATATATTTACAACCGAAAAGTTGAGTATGACTATGGGTGTAATTACCGGATTTTCTGTAGTTTAACGTAGTATTTTTTTTTCATAGTTGGGTCGGGGGTGCGCTTGTACTCAGAAGTGACTTACGTGTGTTTCTTTTTAAACATAGTTAAACTATGTTACCAACAACCTGTTGCCATTTAGCCGTTGTTTCCAACTACAGCTGCCAGAGGGCGCTGTAGTCGTGTGTATCAGTTTTTACTACAGACAGCAACGCGCCGTCCAAACCAGAATCTGATCATTTTCCTCCTGAACCTTTTTCTTATTTTTTTTTGTTTTTTGTACTAATGCGGGACAGGTCATCAAACTGGGTCACAAACACGGAACTGCTGACACTGTCGCTGTTCAGGCGCAGCTCCTGCACCCCAACGTAAAGGACTGATTGATCTCATATACCCAGACATGTAGACGAGCTCATTGAGCTCTTCAAAATAAATCAAACCTGATCTCTAAACATCATCTGCGTCTTCCGGGCATCATGAATGATACATACAGTCAAAGCTTCCATGCAGCGACCAAGTTTATGGTCACAGCGCTTTAAGCTTTTTCTTTTTTAATCTGTCGGCTTTTTGTGGAGCGTCAGTGATATCTTTTTTTGTACAATATTTGACGATAACGTTTATTGAAAAGGGAAAAAAAAAAAACACACTGGTTTAAGTTTTGCCTAAACATGTCCTGGATCTATTTCAGGTCAATGAATCAGACCAACAACCGTGACTTGGGATATAAATTGACTCGTTTAAATGAATCGTGTGTGAATATTGGCGACTCATTTCTGCATTTCTGAAGTTCCCTTTCTCCAAGTCAACCTTCTGTTTTATCTCAGCTTCAGATTCCCTTCAAAGTAATTTGCTGGGTGTGTGAAACGTGACAAGCTCGAGCAGAAAAAAGAAAAATAAAAACACCCCTAGAGCTGCTGATCACCTCTTTTTTACCGAGGCGACGGTGTTCAATTCCCTGGTGTAGAGAAAAAAAAAAAAAAAAGGATTAAGCTACGTTTTTGTTGCGTGCAAACTTTCTTCCTGACAGGAAATGCAGACACAGTGAACATAAACGCCATCTGCTTCACGTAAACAACAGATCTGAGGACGGTGGAGGACTTTCTTCTCAAATAAAAAAAAAAAAAAAAAAGAAAAGATTGGAGCTCCTGGTTTGTTTCTACTGCTGATCCCCCGCAAGCAGGTATTTCATTAATGTGAAACCGCAAGAACAGAAAAAAAAAAAGAAAAAAAGTGAGACCAGCTGGGCTGAACATGACTGGTATTTATTTACAGACATGCAGTGTGTCTGAAATGTGAGCGTCTGTCCATCAGTTGTATTTTGGGTGTTTGGTGTCGGTATCAAGAATGTGCCTCAGCGCTGAGGAACGACCTTCTGGAGGATCAAAACACTTCTACCGATCAACTTTAGATCGATTTTAAAAGGCGTTTCCCGTGAATTTATAAATTGTTTTTAGCCAAACAAAAACCGCCGTCATTAGAGATTCACCTCCGAGTTGTGGGCGGGACTGTTGGTGCGGAGCAGGCCACTCCCCCTTTCCATTGCAGAGCGGAGCAGGGAGCCTGTGGCCCAACCAGCGCATTTTCAACGTCACAACTTTTTCCAAACGGCATTTTTTCCTCCGAACAAAGAAATACTCAGAATTGTAATTGTCTTTTTATGCGTCCTCCATCATCGGAAAAACGGCACAAGAACATGTTAAAAGACCCAAAACGTGGTTTTCTCTACATGTGAGAATGACGGCGATACCACTTTCACTAAATCTGAAGTTTTTATCTTCTTCGTCTGAATGCGACCCCTTCACCCATTTTCTAATCCCACTTCAGAATCGCAGGGTTGCTGGAGCCTATCCCAGCTGGAGTGAACCCTGAGCGAGTGGCTAGTCTGTCGCAGGGCCACATGCGGAACAATTTAGAGTGACCAATCAACCTCTACTTTGGCTTGTATTTGTTTAGGCCGCCTGCTTTTCATTGTTCCAGCCTTTTCTCTGTTCGTTCATTTTTTTTCTCTAACTTGTTCTTCATCAAAGCGTTTGGAGTGCAGGTCATTTCCATTTTGAACCCTCCTTCCACTCACTTGTAGCCCTGCTGATCCCAGGTCTGTCCGTAGACGCCGTAGCTCGGCACCTGCCATCCGTTGGGCACGTACTGCCCGATCTGCTGCGTGTTGCCGTACCACTGCCCCCACTGGTTGTAGGGCTGCGCCGCGAAGCCCAGCGTGTTCTGCTGATGTGCACATTTATGAAGATCGCCGTTACTCCGAGCCGCGCTGGCAAACGCTGCGGCTTCACGAATCCTGCGGGACGCAGAGTCCTCATACCTGTGCCATGGGTACCTGCTGTATGGGGCCCTGGACCATGTCTGTGGTTTCTTTGCCCCAGTAACACTTAACCACGTAGCCCTCTATGGACGTGCCGTTGACGGAAACGATGGCGTGAGCCGCTGCCTCGTGAGAGTTGAATCTGTGCAGAAAAGATGTGAGTATGGATTTTTTTTTTTTTTTTAAAGCAAAACTGCTTGTGAGGAGCATCAGAACGTCAGCTCACCTCACAAACGAATACCCTTTCTCGGGGAAAACGCGGATTTCCATTATTTGGCCAAAAGGCGAAAAGGTCTGACGCATAATTTGTTCTGGGAAGTAAAGCAAATTAAAAAAAATTTTTTTTTTTTAATTTGACATTCAGCCGACGCTTTAATCCCAGTTTTATGCCCTACTGAGCTTTACCCGTGAGGCCGGTGGTGACCCCCCCGCAGTAGACGGTGCAGTTGCTCGGGCTGGACTGGTTCACCACCTCATCAAAGGACAACTGCTTTGAACTGGAAGCTACAAAAGGAAAGAGATTGGATGAGCTTTAATCCTAAATCCACACATGAAAACCCTGAGAATCAGAAGAACTGACTTTTTTGTGTGGAAACCTTTAAAAAACATAAAAGGAAGGGTTTTTAAAGTGTAGTTTGTTCTCTGACTGCTCCAAATTCAAGATTCCTTAACTCTATTTTCCTTCAAACACCATGAAAAATGGTTTCATTAACAGCTAATCTAAGGTTGCACAGAAGGAACATCTGCACGCGCTCAGCTACCTCCTTAAAATGATGTGATGACGAAACATCCATCAATCTGAACATTAGGTGGCTTTAATTTTAAACAGCTTTAAAAAAAACACTGAAGCAGTTCTGCAGATTAAAAAAAAAAAAGCTGCAAACATTTCCATTTGATCTTGTTTACTAAAAGTCAGGAATCAAGCGATCTAAAGGGACTGTGTGGATCAGGTGGAAGGAGCAGGTCGGGTTCATAAACGTACATTCGTTTGTGGTTTTCGGGGCAGGCTTCCTGGTGGCCCAGTTGGTCCTGATCTGTCGCCCTCCCAGCCACTGTCCTCCCATCTGCTGGATGGCATTTTCTGCGTCCTGGAAAGGGCAAAAGCAGACGTGGATCAAAAGCATCTGCGACACGGATCCATCTGGTTGGATGATTTCCAAAGCGGTGGTTCCCAACCCTCGGGCTCCGTGGGACAAGTTGTTACCGGGCAACAAAAAAATAACAACAACCTACTTTTTTTTTCCCCCTTTACTTTGTTATCTGGTTCTGAAGGAAGTTTTATTTTGAAAAACGACTAGATTATCTCCACCTCCTCATTTTTAACGCACGTCAAGACGCTCAGTCACGTGTTGAAAATCCATCCAGAACTTTCTTGAAGCAACTGCTTAATTGGAACTCCCAAACTAGCAAAGTGAACAAAAAAACAATCGTATTTGGACAGTTTCTTTTCGCAGAAAAGAGGCAATAAAAAAAAAAAACGCAGAAGAAGAGCTAGGGGTGTGACGACCACCGACTCATTACCACACATTCCTCTTCTTTTTTTTTTTTTGGAAAACTCTGCATATGGCATGTGATTTGAACTGTAATAAACACAATCATCTTTCTGCGAACTTACCCATTTGTTAAAGAAGGAGACAAAGCCGTAACCTTTAGATTTACCCGTGGCCATGTCTTTCACCACCCGACAATCCCTGCACAAACACATTATACACAAAAGAAGCAACAACCAATATTCAGAAAGATTTATTTAAATCCGGCACAATGCAAAAATATCTGAGCTATAAAAGAGATATCAAAGGGGTGAATTTCTTCATAAATGTTTTGATCAACGATAACTTTACATCCAAGCCTGAAGCTTCATCTGCGAACTTCACAGGGTGCTGCTTCTTCATAACACGACTGCTGGCTTTATTTTGTAGAACAAACAGCTGCTTCATATATTACAGGAGAGAAAAAGATTTAAAAAAAAAAAAACTCACGAGATTTTGCCAAACGGAGCAAACGCTGCTTTTATGTCGTCTGTGGTGATTTCAGGACTGAGGTCTCCGACAAAAACATGGAAGTGACCTAAAACCGGAAAAACAACAGCTCAAACGATCGCCACTCAAACGGTACGGAGGAGGTTGATTGACAGTAGTCTACAGCCAATCAGCACACAGAACACAAAGCGATGTTTAAAAAAAGAATAATACATAAAATCACACACACACACAAAAAAAAATCTATCAGGGTTCAAAGATGAATTGTGATATAGTGAGGGTCCCTAATATATTAATGAAAAATGTAATTTGTTAATACACATCATAATATTAATACTTCTATATATAAGGATAAGTTTGTTCATGGAAGGTATTTTGGGTTTGTTGGTTAAAACTCCTTTAATAAAGCAAATCTGATGCTTAAAAAAAAAAAAAACAACCTTCAATTGTTCTAAAAGTAGAGATTTTTGCATTTTGCCCTAAACTTCTGAAATACTGCTAATGCTGTCTTGGATTGGCCAAAACCCTCAAAAATGACCAGTTTTGGGCATAAAATAGCAGAAGTCATGATCAAATATCCGGCCTGGGGCGGATCACTCACTGCTCGTGTCTTTCTTTTGGCTCGTTGGCGTTGTGGCCCAATTGACCTTCACCTCCTGAAAGAAACAAAGATGCAGAAAGGAGGAGGAGGAGGAAGAGGAGGAGGTGAGATGGGAAGGACACTTGTAGGAAACAAGAGGCTTTTTTTGTTTTTGTTTTCTGATTTGAGTTTTTCACACACCAGCTTTACTCGAGTCATATTTTGAAAGACTTCTTAATTATTATTATTATTTTTTTAAATGAAGGTCTCTTAAGTCAGACTTGGTTCTAAAACCATTTTCTTAAACACCTCTGCATTAATTAACAGTAAAATACAGGGCAGAACAGAAAGGGATATCAAGGCTTCACCTTTATCATCAGGAACATCTCAGTCTAGTAACAATTTGGAGCAAAATTGTAGGAAGTAAGGTCCAAATAACAAGGGACTTACAAACAAGTGATTTATACGAACTTGCTATACTCCTCAAACGGTCCTTCAATACCTGTTGAGGATAAAATATTTTCAACTGAATGTATTTTTCTGGAAGTTGCTCTTATGTGTTTTTTTTTTTTTTAAATGTGGAAATAACTGCAAAAGAACACAGCAGTAAAGATGCAAGGGGGGGGACAGAAGAGCATCAGAGTAAGATCAATGTTACATGATGCACGATGACACAGCAGGGCCACGGTCAACTCATTCAGACACAGATGGAAACGCACTCGAGGAAAACTGGCATCAAAGCAAACGGCATGGAGGAGCATGGAGTGACAAGATCCCCACGGCATCTCTGCGCACCGTCGCCAAACATCTGGAGCTCAGAGATCCTGATCTACCCGGTAAATGGTTTCCAAACTGAACCACTTCACACTAATTCAGATTTTTTTTTTAAAAAGTGAAATAGTCTAATTGTTTTTACAGAACAGAAAAATCTCCCTGAGGCGTCGTCAAGGAGACGTTTATGCAAAACAGCCGAGTTACACTCAGAGACGCCGTCCTTACTATTTCCTAGATGGGTCATCAACCACATTTCCATTTATTCTGTAATTATTTTAGCAGAAACTATTTTAATTTCGTTTTTTTAAAAATTAAACTGGGGGACGGGGGCGTTTTTGTGCTCCTTCGAAACAGTTTGTACTAAACGCTGCAACAAAAACAGTTTAAAACGGTTAATTTTCCCCCCAACACGGGTTTCGGTTGGTTGATTTCTTGAGGTGTATTGGCTTCATTTGGCCACCAGGTGTCACTGTGCTTTTCTGTTCCTCTGTTAGATTGAAGCCTCAAAGCTTCAAATGTTTTTTTTTAGCAAAATTAATGGTCAAGAAAAAAAATCTGTTTTTTACTAAACTTTTTCTGCAAAATGTTAACGAATTCAGATTTCCTTGCGTCACATCTAACTTCCAACACAGCGATCTTTTATAGCTTCTTCTATTGTGTCTCCTTTCATGTTGCTGTGTACAAGTCTGCATCTGAGAACTGGACAGAGAGCCTCCAACCAAATTAAGTTGATTCGGTCACATTTTCTTGTGATACGGACGCCGCCATGTTGGAACCAGACGTCATTAACAACGTGAAGCCGTGATTGGTCCGTATCAGTCTGAGCCACTAATTTTAGGGCAACCACTCTAGTGAGTCACGGGGGAGCGTGTCGGAAGTCCACGCTTCTTCCACTTCTTCCACACATAAAAATCATTGAACATAAGGCCAGCAGGCCCCACCTACTTTAATTGAGGATTCTGATTGGCTGGTTTATGACTTGAACTACAGAGGGGGGGGGGTTATTAGAGCGGGAAATGGTTCATCTGACCAATTGAATAAGCAACAGCTTTTTATTTCTCTCTATAGAAGTTTATGAGATTCTGGCTTCTTGCAGCCAGCAGGTACTTCCTGTTTGGAACGCCAGGGGGGAGGCGTCACTCAGTCCAGTTCCCATATACAGTCATTAATACAAGCACACACATATGGCTATATAATAAGGCTAGCAAAATTCTTCTTCGAAAAACATAAATAAATCTGTCAACCAGACAAATGCTTGAATGTCAAATTAATGACATTTTTAAGCATCATTTTGTCAATTACGCTCCTTTTATGCAATGCAATTAAAACGCTTTTCATTTCAAAGAAAATCCACTACCAGAACAATAACTGTTAACTACTAATACGAGTAAAACATAAAAATAAAATGCCACCAACATCCGACTTCTTGGATCAAAAACCATGAGAGTAAACAAAAGTGACCGTTGACCAACTACCCTAAAGAGGCGCCTCGTGTAGCCGTTTCCACAGACCATTCAGCCCGTTGAGTTAGAAACAGGAAGGGATAAAGTCAACTGAGAAACAGAAACAAAACGGCATCTACGAAAGGATTTCACTCAAGTCTCAGAGGAGGAAAAAACAAAAACACACCAATCAAGAATGTGAGTGATCGTCTTCTGCAAATCCAAGATCTGATGGTTTGAGTTGATTCCATTCAGAAAAGGTTGGAGATTATAGCACAGTAAGCACTGTTCGTCTTTAATAAGTTAGTAGCAAGAATGCAGACATGAATGAAATGAAATGAAAAAAAAAAAAAAGCTATAGTGTGAAGGATTTAATTAAAAACACCTCACTTTATAAAACTGTCTGGATCTGGTGAATTATTTTATATTTCAACTGTTACAAATACATTTAAAGACTACAAACAAAGCTACAATAAGGAAGGTGAACAGACTAACAACATAATTCACCAAGTTGAAATATAGCAGCACTTGGTACTGAAAGCCAAATGACCTCAAGCATGAAAAATGATGCAGAAACTAGAATCTGTCAGCATTGAAAAACAAGAATGACTAATTCTAAACTCCTCAGACAGGAGATAAGATAGATCAAGTTCCTCCTTCAGTTATTTACTGGGCACAGAAGAACGGTGTGCGCAGGGAGAAAAAAACAAATCAAGTGGAGGGAGAGTAAGATGAGGTTCCACAAGACACGTCTCTCCAGTTTCTTCATGTCAAAGTCTGCCCTTTGTGACTCACCAAGAGGTCATGATAGCTTACCTTACCCAATATTTTCCGACCGTTCATGGCTGCAATTGTGGCAGTGGCGTGTCTATGTTCATAGAACTCCACAAAGCAGTACGGGTCGTGACCTGCTGTCTGGAGTGGACAGGAAATGCACATATTAAGTGACTAGAACATCATCAGAAAGCAATAACATTTGAGGCCGAGATACCGCCGAACACCAGGAAAACACTCGACTCTTGGAAATCTACCAAATGTTTGACCTGGCGAAGGCTGCAAGCAACACATTTCCTCCCATTTCTCCATGCGATTGTGAAAACATAGTAGAGAAAGGTGTCGAAACTCACATCTACAATCATTTTACAGCTTTTGCAGGGTCCGATCTGGCCGAACAACTCCAAGATGAGGGCTTCTGTCACGTCCCGGGACAGGTTCCCAACATACCTGAACAAACAAACCATCTGTAGTTACTATGAAACACTTCTGCCGGTAAATGAATCACACAAAAGCTGTTGATTTGCATATATATATATATATATATATATATATATATATATATATATAAATGTGCTTGTTGTTGCAGCTTTTATAAAGTCAAAAGACTAATTTTCTTATTTTTAACCTAAGTATGTAACAAAACTGCGTTACATTCTCATTGTTATTTAAGATGAGATTTACAGTGATTTTTTTCATTATATCCTACAGGCAGCAAACGTAAATATGTGGTTTATCCTCAGATTTCTTAAATATGCATTACAACCTAAAAAAAAAAAACTTGTAGAGAAGTATAAACGAGATGAACACCTTTTAATTCACTGAGGTTTAGCGGGCTGCTGAGATCCTCTCTCTTCCAAATAAAACTAAAATAATCTGCAAACTATGTAGGCAAGAAGAAAAAGCTGTGGACACCAAAAGCTCCAGGTTTCAGTTTCTGACATGTTTTTAGACTGAACGGAAACGACTAATCTTGTGCATTTGCTGTCATGAGGTAAGCGGTACACCAGAAAACATGAGACATCATAAAGCTAAAATCAAATCAACACTTTTAGAGGTAATTGTTCTTCCTGGGAAACTTAAATCCAAACATCTGCAGTTATCCTTCTCCTCAACATGTATATTAAACATCCGCCTTATATGACTTTGTCAGATAAAATTGTACCTTTTTCTTCAAAAGAAATGCTTCTTATTTTGTCCAAAAATGGTTTACTTCCCATGTTTAGCAGCCTGGGAGCTGTTGATTAGGGGGTATATAATGATCTTTAAAATATATTACTTTAAATTTATCTTTAGTGTAAATATATGCAAATATCATAAAACAGAGATATTCTGAAGTAATTTAATCCTAAATGTTATGCAGTTGAGGAACAAACAATATTACTGCTAGCTTCTATTGCATTTTAGATTTTAAGACATAAAAAATGTTCAAAAACTTGCTTTGTTAGAGATATCTTTATAAATGCCCATTTGTTTGAATAATCGTAACATTTCTTTTTTTTTTTTTTTTACAAAATGCAGGCAGATTTTATGCGGGGTTTTTTTTCCTCAATACATGAAACTATACCTTACTTGGCCTGAGGAAAGACAAGCTAGTTCAGACTGAATGTTCGGTATTTTTTCTTTTTAGCTCGCAGCAGGACTTTGCTGGAGTTTGCTGTCACATTTACGGCAGTGCAGCGTTTATATAAAAACATTAGAATCAAAGTCGTGTTCTGCATATACACGAGCTCGTTCAAGACTGTTTTTTGAAGCGTAGAGTCAACCGGAATCAGCAGAGTCAAGCCAATTTCAGATTTTTCTGGAACTTGCTAGCATGCTAACAAGCTAGCAAGTAGCGTCCTATCGATTTATTTACATCGAAATGGTAAAACCAACACAGCGTGACAACTTATACACAAGAAACTACATTGATAGCGTCTTACGAAAGCCTAGGGAAGCAACGAACCAAACCCATCGTGCGGTAAAATAACGTCGCGCCGGCGCTGCCGCTAAATGTTACGTGACGAGGAGCACAAGCTAACGGCAACGCAGTCGCACACTCACAGGGTTTTGGGCTGCTCGTCGTCCATTGCGTCACACTTGCCGGCCAAAACCAAGCTGCGACCCTGAGAGCAAATCTACGGTTGTCGCGGGCAGCAGTCGGTAACGCAGTGGGTCTACTTTCAGCAGAAATATGAGGGATTTTCACACCGCTGGTAGCCTCTGAGTGAACAATGGGGCAGCCGACAAAGATGGCGTAGCGACCGGGGGCCGACTCCAAACACGCATGCGCAACGGCTCAGTGAAAGGAAGATTACCAAATAGGTGAAAATAAAAACATCACAAACACTCTTTCTGTGAAAAATGACAACTTTTAGCATCAAAACCTGTTTAAGCAAGGCTGCAGCCAGAACTGCATGTTTTTTTAGACGTTTAACCAAATTAGTTAAATGTTTTAAGTGAAAATAGTTCAACTATTTGTTTCCTTTATTGATGTTTTTATCCATTTTTGATCAGTTTTTAACAAAACTGACAATAAAAATAGATGCAGGTTTTCATTGCATTCATTTAAAATATGTTATATTAAAAGGCCTTTCTCTGTTTTACTTCTGCTTGTTTTAAAAAAAAAAACCATTTTATTTATTTTATTAAACAAAAATATGCTTCGACATAAAAATAATAAGCACACTAACATTCGTTTGTAAGATTTAATTGTTAAAATTATTTTTTAGGCTTCCATGCTATCTTGTTTTCAGAAAGAAAAACTAGACTTTATAATAGAACAGTGTTTAAAAAAATAATCAGAAAGAAAATACAAACATAAAATTTATATTATGAATTTTTTTGTTGCCATGTAAAGAAGCAATTGCAACAATTTTACATCATTAGCTTATTTTAAAATCAATTTCCAGTGGAGTTTTATGATACAACTTAAACCTAAACTCATACATCAAGTCAATTACACATTTTAAATTTAGTCAGTTTAAACTTTCAGATGGAAATGTTTGAAATCAAATTCAGTTTTTAATTTCTTTTTTACAAAATTCTTTATTGCAGTTTTTTAACTGTCCTGGTGATATGAAGAAGGAAAGAAAAATAATTTTATAACTTGTTTCAACTCATCTGCTACGTTTGAAATTGTACCACTTTGTTTGATTTTCCTCTTGACAAAACATTTTAAAAAATAATAGTAAGAAAACAACACAAACAAAATGTATCTTAGTTGGATCATTCAATATTTTTCAGTAAAAATGTGAAACAAAAAAAAATGAAAACCAACTTCATAAAGCCTTTTTCACTAGGGAACATTTTCAGTTTCCTACATTTATCTCCTTAAAAAAAAATCAGAGGAAATACAAATATCTTTGTCCTGTTAAAAAAGGCATGGCCCATCCAAATGTAACATATTTTGCTTTTAAACAAAAGTAAAAGAATTAACAGATATAATAATTGGCAGCTTCATGTTTTTCAGAATTTCAAAATAAGACAATGGATGTAAAATGTAGGACTTTTATTTTCCGTTTTGGAAATCCCATCGTTTCATTTTTAAGAGCTGTGCAAAAATCCAGTAACCACAGAGAAAAGATAGATCCGGATGAGCGATGTGTTCAAGCAGCTTAAAAAGAAACTGTAAATGCTAATTTTACAAAATAAAACTGTATAACTTGGATTTTTTTTTCCTAAGTTCTGATCACAGAATACAACACACAGAACCCAAAATAAATAAATATAAATAGAAAAAAAAAAAAAAGAATTTGACCCGGTTGAAGAAAATGTAAGCAGAATATTGCTTTTAAAAATAAAAAAAAGTTGACTGTAAAACTAGATTCTCCTAAATGCTCCATTTTTACTTTCAACTGTTTTGGTTTGGTGGCTTCACACAAATGGAGAACATGAAACCGGAAGAACGGATGAATACAGACACGCCTGAATGTCATTCAGACCAGACTCTGGCATGTTTGAAAGTGTAAAACTTCACAAAAAAAGTCACAAATCTACCTGGTGTTGTTGGAGCAGATTCATTTAAATATAAATCAGATGCTTCCTTCATCATAGTTTTACCTTAAAATCTGTCTAACATTTGATTCTCTGCTGGTCGGCGACATGAAGATGTTTCACGCTACATTTCAGAGGCCTGATTTCCTGTAAAGCAGAAACAAATAACATCCTCTTTATGTATTTAAATGCCATAAGGACAGAGCAATCCCCTTTTCAGTCTCATCTGGGACAGATGCTGTGGTCGGCCAGCAGCTTCTCCATTCTCTTGATCTTGCGTTTGTTCTTGGGCATGGGCTTGTCGTACATGCCGGTTTTCAGCAGATGCTCCTTGCTGTGATGGATCTGGGCTCCGTGCTGCAGCTGGAAGGAGCACAGGGCTTTCAGCGGCCTCAGCAGAACCTGCGGGCGACCATCAATATTTCAGAGGGGTTTTTTTTTTTTTTCTTCCTCTGAGCCAGAAAATGAACATGCAGCCTGCATTAAAGCCGTCACGTTTCCAGCGCCTGAGGGCTCACAGCCATCCCACTAAATCCCCTCTGAGGCAGATCGACTTAGAGGGGCAGCCAGAAAACGTGGGCGTTACACTTTAGCCGCATCACTTTATACGGCCAGCCTTTCATTTCGACTGATTGTACATCAATACACAACAAATCAGCATCTCTAGAGCCAAGAGGTCCTGGTTTAGTAAATCAGGAATTTCATCTAGGCGACTACTAACCTGAGGAAGTTGTGGACTAACTCCGATCACCTTTTGATCTATTTCCAAAGCGTTCCCGGTGGTCTTTTAATGAGGATGATCCCGCTTTTACCCCCAAATCAAAAAACCTCTGTCGTTTCTAGGACATAGTTTCTGCAGAGCGGCTGGAGTTAGTTAGTTCCCTCAGAAAATTCACTTCCGAGCTGTGGGACTGTTGGGGTGGAGTAAGCCCGCCCCCACTACCCATCATCCGTCTGTTTAAACTCTCCCCTGCTGGCCAGCAGCCCCTCTCACCCTCAAAACTAACAAAGCTGCTGAGCGACATCGGAGCCGTGAAGTTTGGATCCAGATTCCAGCTCAGGCGAGGAAAGCAAAGACGTACGCGGATCTGTTGGTCTGCACGAGGCTGCATCAGGATGGAGCTGAGGCCCCGCCCAGAACATTTTTGATCTTTTCCAACTGCATTTTTCCCGTCTGCTTTTGGTTCACAGCAGTTGGAGTAAAGAAATACTCAGAAATGCAATTTAAGGGTCAATTTTCTTAATACATGTCCTCCAAATTTCACAAGAGCATGTTAAAAACACTAAAAACCCAATTTTCTTTATCAGAGTGGGACCCACAGCACGCGTTAGGTTTGCCACATTGACATAAATCTTCAATTGTGAGCAGAAAAACAAAAGTTTAAACTTTAAGAATTTCAACAAGAGAGAAAAGTCTGAAAAAGTTCATGTCTGTCTGAGAAAAGTGTAGCAAGTGTGTAGTGAGGACTTCTACATCCTTAAAGGTCCTATATCATTAAAAAAAAAAAAAAAATCAACTTTTTGAGCTCTTAAGTGTATTATAATAAACCCAGAGTGGTATTTTGATCCGTTCACACATTATTCCTCTAAAAACCTGCACCTCTGAGCATCAGCTCCTCCTAATCCATGAAAACGAGCACGTTCCTGGAATTGTGATGTCACAAAGGGAGGAACAGCCCCTTCCAGGAAGGGTCTGCGCTGCCAGCTCCGCCCCCAGGCTAACACAAACACTTTCTCCGCTGAGCTAGCGGCGATCGGATAAAACGCTTTCCTTATATACGGACATCCATCTTTGCAAAAGTTCTGATAGTTTGTTTTCGTTGGAGAAACGCAGAAACGCTGGCAAGGCCGACTCTGGAATGATGTCATGAAATGGGCGACACCCACAAGGAGTGAAAGGCGGAGCCTCAGAGACGAGTTGTCTTAATTCCGGGTAGCAATTAAGCTGCAAAAATAACTAATATTTTAAAAAAATTGTTCTTTAGTGTGCCAAAGGTAATTCATTACCATATATATGGATATAGTTCCCTCTATATGGCTTCAGAAAAGCATGATGTAGATCTATAATCCTACTTCAGGATTTCTCCCATCGCTGGTTCATGTTAATGTCTGCACAACAAATACAGTAGTTTAACCAAAAAAGGTTCAGATCCTCATCTAATCGATCTATATTTTTGATTTTAATTCCGTGGAAAGCTGTGATCTGTTGACCCTTCACCTCTTGGATGTCGTCGTTCCGTTCCAGGACCGACAGGGCGACGGCGGCACATTCCAGCGTGGACAGGCAGATGTTGGAGGGTTGGGTGCGGATCACATACTGACTGGAAAGAGTCCTGTTGAGCTGCACCTGGAAAACCAAGCCACAAGGAGATCAGAAGGGCTCGATTTGCACGAGAAGAAGAAGAAAAAACCGGGAAGTGTTTGAAATTGATCATTGAAAAAGAGACCAAACGTTTCTCTTCAAACTGCTCGGACCTGTTTAGGGAGGTGGAACATGCTGTTTTTCAGGAACATGTTCTTGGCTTGGCTCCAGGTGCCGTCTATGATGATCACATTGTGATTTATCGAGCCGACGTCTTGACACCGAACCAGCTCCTCCAGGTTCTGGGACTTGGGACCGGGGTAGAGGATGAGCGTTCTGCTGTCTTGACAGACGGCGGCGAGCTCCGGGTGTCTGCGTGCAATTATATAATAGCGAGCCCTAAATATATTTAAGAACATTTGTATAAATTTTCATTAGGGCTGCACAATATGAGGAAAACTCGCGATGAAAAAATATTTCCATTTGACTTTAAGTGTTTAATTTAAGTAAGAGTTAACACTAGTGCAGTGTTTTTCAACCTTTTTTGAGCCACGGCACACTTTAACCTTGACAAAAACCCGCAGCACACCAGCATCCAATAATAAAAAGAAAAATGAGAAACTCATAGTTTGTATTCATCTACAGTCCCTCCATGATCTCACATGCATGTTTGAGATCATTGTGACAGAAAAAGCTGGAAACTGCAGCTGTTTTTTTTTTCTCTAAAAGATGTAATAAAAGTTAAGTTAGACGATTTAAAAACTGTTTGATGTGTTCGTTGTTGTTTCAAGACATTTAGCAGGAAAGACTCATTGTGCGCTGAGACGCTGTCACTTTAACCCAATGCATCATGGGAGATGTAGTGCAAACAGCCACCGAATGCAGACAGACTTGCTTTTCAGAGCTTCATGGTTTTGTTCTCTTGTTCCACGGTCTGACACCGGATTCTGTGGAAAGCTACACCGCTAAAGACGAGCTTTAGCTGGTATTTTTGTTGGAACTGAGAGACTTTATGAGCTAAATCGGAACAAGGAAGTGAAGACTTTAACCACTTCTGATTGGTCAGACTGATGACATGTGATTAAACCTCCAAGAATGATTGGTGGAAAAAGTTAAAGGGGCGGGACTTTTCCAAAATACAGCCGAAGCTGCAGCTTAATCGCGGTACCGTCATTCTTATCAAAATGTCTTTAATAAAATCAGATAAACACAAAGAAAAAAGTTTTTTACGATATTTCATATTCCTAATTTCTCAGTGTTTTTTATCAGGGTTTGTTTGGATGAACAAAGAGCTGAAATCCTGGTGATGGGAAATGTTTTTAGATCAGTGAATGAGGGCAATTTCCCACGACACACCGGTTGAAAAACACTGCTCTAGTCTACACAGAACGCAAACAGCTAATATAAAAGCTTCATCTGATTGGTCAACAACGTGAAGGCTTCCAATTGATTGGTGAAATGAATAAACGGATATATTTGATTCGTTAAATACTTCAAGCTGCCATGAGATTGCTTTGGCACATTTAAGGTAACCATTTATTCCAATTTGCGCCGTCTTCTGCGATATGCGTATTGCACAGCTTCATATGGCGATCACGGTAAGTTTGCGTTTTATTGTGCAGGCCTAATCTTCATGGAAAATGAAATGCCACTTACTTACTTTTCCTCGTTGAATCGTCGTCCTACGATGATGTTGCATTTTCCTTGAGGCAAACAGGTGGCAAGAAGAGGAACGGTGCGCAGAACTCTGCTTTCCTGAGGCAAAACACAAACCGTCGTTTTTTTAGGACATCGTCTCTGCAGAGCGGCAAGAGTCCATTAGGAATTCGCTGCTGGGTTGTGGGCGGGACCGTATTTGTTGCTGAGAGCTCGTTGTTTACCTGCTCTCCCGCTAGCTTACAGCCCCCTTCTCACCCCAAGCCTCGCAGTACCGGTGTAGGTACCGTAACCGTTCAGCCTGCAATAACCGTTCGGGGTCCTTTCGACTGAGGATAACGCCACACTACGGTAGCCCCACTTGGACAAACTAGATAGCGTCCAGATCTGCTCGGGCTCTACATGTTTTCATTTCATGTTTCCAATTGTAACCTGAAGTTCTTTTCCTTCATAAGTTGTGTCCGACATTATACTTTGAAGTGTTTATAGAGAGATTATGCACAACCCACTTTGTGAAAAGATCTGTTGCTGTTAGAATGAACCGGCTGCTCCACAGAGTGAACCGTGTCTCTGAGCAGAGCAGCTGGAGTCTCTTAGCTTCGTGTTCGCAGGCGGGGAAGGTGATTAGTTATAGTGTGCGGTCCAGAGAAGGGTTCTGACTGCAGTCCGTTCAGCTGCAAATGCACTTAATAATAATCATAACAATAATAAAAGCACGTTTAGAAGACAGTCTCGCTCTGTGTCAGAGCTCTGTTTACAACGGACCGCATAATATCTTCTTGGTAGTATTGCGATTTGTCCAGACCAATCACTATCTGACACATCATCGAACCAACGGACAGCCAATCACATAATGTGACATCAGCACTAGTCGAAGGACCCCGAACGGTTATTTCAGGCCGAACGGCTATGGTACCTACACCGGTGAGGTGCAAAAAAAAAAAAAAAAAATGGATGCCAGCTCAGACGAAGAAAATGGATCTATTTGTCTGCAATGGGGCGGAGCAGTTATGGAGGGACTTTGGTGCCATTATTCCAAGCGCAACACTTGCTGTTTAAAAATGTTAAACATTTTGTGTGCTCAAAAAATGATTTTGAACTTGAAATAGAAAAATCCCCTTGAAGCTCAAAAATACAAGCAAGCAAACAAAAACAAAAAAAAAAAAACGTGTAAAACATGCAATCAAAACAGTTTTTCAATTCCAATCTACAAGCTGATTGGAAGAATTTCTGACCAATCAGCTTCAACCTTCATGTCCATGTCTGTGATCAAATTAAATCAAACTTTATCTATAGAACACTTTTTTACATTAATACTTTTTCTTATAAAAACATAACACAAAGTGCTTTACATTGAGACAAAAGAAAATCAATAATATAAAAACAAGCATAAAAATTAAGTATTTGTAACGGGGTGCCCTAGAACCTTTCTCGGTGAAAATGGTTTTGCTTGTATGTATTTTTGAGTCTCAAGTGCATTTTTCTGTTTCAAGTGCAAAATAATTTTACACACAGAATTTTTGAAAGTTTTAAGAGTATTGTGCTTGGAATAACGGCACATACATCACTCCATAAGGCTGGGAGCTTTAAAAAAAAAAAAAAAAGATTTTTCAAAGGAATTATTTTCGTCTGCTCCTGATTCACAACGATTAGAAAAAAGAAATACTCAAAAAAATGACATTTTAAGCTAAATTTTTTTTTACATTTGTCCTCCATAGTGCAAAAAAAAAGCCACAAATACAAGTTAAAAATGCAGATTTCTTTTCAAATCAAAGACGGTCTTTTTTTTTTTCATTCTCATGACTTTTTTTTTTTAAGAATAAACTTTAATAACAAATATTGCGCATACAAAATACCAAACATTGACACTCCACACTGTGTTCTAAAGACTAAATTTGCCAGGAATATTGACTAAAATGTTAAAAAAAAAAAGCCATAATAGCAAGATAAATCAGGTTAAAAAATGTATATATATATAAAAATAATATTAAAGTTACAGGATTCTGCTAAAGTTTTAAAAGTGACCATGTTTCAACTGTACTAACAGCTTTTTTGTTCGTCAAATCTTTCCTAAATGTTTGATTGAAGTGCAATTTAAAAAAAAAAAAAAAAAAGATGAGGCACAATTTCTGGTGGTGAGGAAAAATTAACAGTTTATGTCCAGATCTTCTTAAATTTGTTCAAATGTATGAATACATTTAAAAAGAAATCTATTTAATTTTAATGCTGATAAAAAAATTTTGGAAACGTTTTCACACTGAATTCAGACAAAAAGTGAATCAAAGTAAGTCTTGACTAAATAAAAAAAAGTCAACGTTTAAAAAAAAAAAGAATTTTTATTAAAGTAAATACTGGTAGATGAAGCCAGAGTCAGACTTTTGACCTAAATTCACAAAATTTTATAGCTAAAACCGATAGAAAAAAATAAGGCTAACGCTAGCTTACCTCTGCGGGGTGCTGTACCACGTACAGACAGGTGGACACCTCCAGCGGTCGAGAAGGAAGGAACGGACACAGACACACCTTCTGAGGGCGACTGCATGGAAGAAAGTTCAAGCAGTGACATCCTGGTTATTTCTCAGCCTAAAGCCTCCATGTCTAATTCAGCTCTTCTGTAACGACACGAGCCTATCGCCTCATCCAAGCAGTGAACGAACATCCGGGACTCCACAGCCTCTCTGCTATCCCGGCTAACTAGCATTAGCTTCACCGTTATTTAGCTCACCGGCACCGTAAACACGTCGGTCTCCTCTCTTCCACTTCTACCGGGAGAGCAGCCAGGTCCCCGAAAGCGTCGACTAAACCATCACCTGCGGGATATTTGTCGCCGTTTTCGCCCCCATTTTCAATGGGAGCAACCGTGGAGGAGAACCTACAGTGAACATTGTCCATTGCTGGGTTAGCATTAGGCGTTCATACCGCCTCGGTAACCGGATTAGTAGTCAACAAAAGAGGTTAAAGTCAGCCAAATTATCTTTTTAATTAAACATGAGGATTTAATGTAGGAATTTAACACATCACATACTAAAGAAAATGTATTTTCTTGCGGTGTTTTCTATTTAAATCATTAGATGGAAGATCAAAATTAGAATGTCGGACCCCCTGTAAACGCAGCACGAGTGTCCAAACTACAATCTCGATGCCGTCGGCTAAAATATCTCCACAAAAAATGAATAATAAATTAAATGAACTGATATATTATAAACACTCTTCATGATCCTAAAATATGTGAGTATACTTAAACGGTATGCCAATCAGGGCACAAGTTGTACGACTTTTTATTTTTTAAACCGTTGGGTTTCTGCTGCCACCCACCGGTGAATGAGCAAACTACAAGGATCGGTCAGGTTTAACATGCATGGGTTTTACTATAGAGGGCGCCGAATTTCAGCAGTGCACCACATAACTCCGTTGAAGTAAAAATGTTAATTTACAAAAAAAAAAAAAACATTTTATACTGCACCTCATAGTTTTTTTGTGTACCGTTTACACCTTTATCATATGTAATTTGTGCATTTGTATGCGCATGTGTCAGCAAAGGAGGCGGGGCTCCAGATCGCATTTTTTGAATCAGGTGTAGGCATCAACTGCAGTTGCAATTGATTTTTCACATCTTTGTTCAATTTAGGAAAATAAAATGTTTTTTTGAGCGATAACAACATTTTACATACACACCACCAGCTTAATGCTACAACCACAACCTTTGACCTCGGTAAGAGGCCGCCAATCTTGAATGAAAACATTTTTTTAAATCGCCTTTAGTACCAGCTACAAATTTAAACTCGTAGGGATTTTGATCTATAGTCTCCTGACTGCTCAAGCATTATTGGAGAGCTAATTGGGAAAAAATGTTGGTTTAAATTTCAACCGACGTTAGTGTGGCGAGGTCAAAAAAGTGGCGCTCCTTTATGGCTCACACATTTTTTACTGCAGAATTGAGAAAATGTAATACATGAAATGTTAGCTTAAGCTGAAAAAAGTGATATGACATACGGTATGAAAATATCAGTAATGTGAGCGTGGTTAACAAAAAACCTCTGTTGTTAAGGAAATTCCAAAATTTACTTTTGCCGATTCTTCAAAAAATGACATAGACCAATTCGTCACCACCAGGCGACCCAAAAATAAAGTGGTTGCTATGGAGATAAAACCAACAGAAAACTCTTTTTGAAAAGAAGTGTTGTGTTTGTAAGGAATTTGTCACACGCACCTCTAACCAGGGTGGGAGGGGCAAAAGGGGTGAGTGAGGGGCTGCTTAGCCTGTGGGGACGAGTAACGCCTTACAACGCCGCTTGAAGCTTTAATATTTTTAGATTCTACAATACAATACAATTTTTAGATTCTAAAATACAAATGAAAAAATAAATCTGTTAGATTAATATTTAGCAAAAAGGGACTCCGTAACAAAGGGAAAGCCACGAGTTCTTAAAACCTTTAGAACTGAGTAAACATGACAAAAAGCTCCACAAGAATGGGTATTGCACTCTTATCTGTGAGTGTTTATAAGTGGGTGCTGCACACAGACTCCTGAGACAAGGTGTCAGGTTAAAGGCCAAGGAGGCTTATTTATAGCAGACAGCACACCCCGCCGTTTTGCACCGTCACCCCTCGCGACCCAGACTTCTTCATGCACTATTGCTGGAGGGACCTGGTTTAAAGAGGGTATACCATCAGAGTGAAACCAACACTTTTTGAAGACAAACTCCTTCATATTTGGGTGTGTGAAGCTGGCAGGAGTTTCCTCAGATCTGTCACAGAAGTTTCTAGATTAAAGGATGATGCACTGCCCCTTGATTTTGGTCGGAGGAACAGCGGCTGAATCTTCCACTGGCTTCTCTGGATTGACCTCCGTTTCAACGTCTGCCTCCTTCAGGTCATTGTGTCCCACCGCCACTGTGTCCGCCTCACTCCTCGTTTCCTCCACCTCCTCCGTTTTCCCGCAGTTCTCGTCTGCTGCGGTTGTTTCGTCGCCATCTTGAGCGCCGTCACTCGCAGAGATCTCCGTTTTCAGCGCGGCCAGGACGGCCTCGGACAAAGCCGCCTCAGAAATTGTTTTTCCGCCGTCGACACCGTCCCCCTCGTCTGTCGTCTCCGCTGGCGATGCCGTCTCCTTCTCTTCCTCCCTCTGCTCCTTTCCTCCAGCTTCCTCTTGGTCCTGCGTCGGAATCCCGTCGACTGGAGTCAGAGGTGTAAGATCTAGGCTTGCTTTAGATGTCATCTTCTTCCTGGGAGGGGGATCTGGTTTGCTTATGGCTGCCTCATGTTTCCACAACTCTTCGTGTTTAAACACATCCTCATCAGCGGTGGGAGGATCGTCCATACCTCCCCAGTCTGGTTCCTCAGGGGGGAACTCAAAGTTTGAGAGGCTGAGTGGATCCAGATGGACTTCTGGGACTTTCTCTTCTGCAATGGAGACACTTTTTTGTACCTTGGGGTTTTTCTTTGAGATAACTTCTGTCTCATCTTCTTCCAAAGGTGGAGGAAGACGTTCGCTGTCACATGGGGAAGAATTGGCGCTGGACCTGAAGAAGTCTGTGATCTCCTCCGTTTGCTGCATTTCCGCGTGTTCACTTTTGGGCAGAAAGTCTTTGAACTCAAAGCCGTCTCCTGTCAGAACCCGCGGTTCTCCCTCTGCTGGTTTTTCCTTGTCTGAATGTTCCGCCTCCACCACCGGGGTCTCGTCTATGAGAACAAACTTCTCCAAATACCCCCTGGCCTCCCGGTCTGAGTGTCTGCTGTGGAAGGACTTCTCAGATGTCACGCTCTCCGTGTCCTCCTCTTTTTTCCGGCTGCCCAGTGCCTCCTCGTACAGGTCGGTGTAAAGGAAAGCCATGGCTTTGGGCTCCTCAAGCAAAATTGGATCAATAATTTTTGGAGGTCCTTCAGGGAGGAAGATAGGAGTCAGGATGTCCTCTTGGCTTCCAAACAGACTGGAACCACTTGGCTTGGATGGAAGTCTGGATATTGAACCGGCAGCTACTCTGCCTCCGTGCGCTGAATCCAGGCTCTTCATTGGATTGCTGTCGGTGCCGGCGTAGAAAACGTCATCCAGAAGCTCGCTGGTGATTTCTCCTAAACTGACTGTGTCCGGCTCGTCTCTGTCCACGTTTGCGCAAACGGTGACATCTCCAACGTTTCTCTGAGTTTCAGTATCGTTAGTCTCACCAGGGGCCCCCGCCTCTGGTACCTCCTGCCCAGGTGAGGTCATAGCAGGACCCCCAGGGGCCTGAGCATCAACCAGGAAGAAGGCTTCAAAGTAGTCCAAATTCCCGACAGCTGCTCTTCCTGGAGGCCTGGCGACTGGAGCTCCTGGAGGATCCATCGTACCTTGAAGTCTGACTCTTGGAGATGTGGCTGGTGGAGCTGACTGGACTTCAGGTTCACCTAAGATCAGCGTCTCGTTGTCTTGGATCTCCTCACTGGCTTTGGGAACAGGAACTTCCTCAAGGTACGACAGGTTGTCCGCCATTTCTCTGCTCTCCTCCTCGTCCACAGTGGCTATCTTCGGCGGGACGACAATGTTCAGTATTTCGGAGCCCTCAGACACGATGCTGAACAACCGCTGCATCTTGTTTTCCAGATGATCAGCCTCCTCTTCTTGTTCTCCTTCTTCGTCCAATTTCACATTCGGCTGAGAGACTTCCACTAGCTCCGGTCGTCCTGAGATGTTCTCTGAACTCAGCTCCAGGACTTCTGGACGTTTTCCCACTTTGCTCATCTGACCGGAAGCCCTCTCTTTGGTCTTCCTCTGTCTTGAAATCATGTCCTCGTCCATCTCAAAAATAATCTTCCCAGCTGGGTGGGACCCCGGCGTTAAAGGTCGGACGGGAACCGGAGGGGTGAAGTCTCCAGCTTCAGAGGCCCACGGCGTGGCAGAGCGACTGGGGTTGGTCTCCCACGCGATCCCGCTGTCCTCCCCCTGCATCGTCACCATGGAAAAGGAGGAGTCCATCATCAGGCACTGCATCTTGGGGCGGACGCTGTCGTCATGGACGGCTTCACGTAAACTGAGGACAGAGGGATGGTGGGATCAACACAGCAGGAGCTCCATTCTGGATCTGCATGGATTTCTGTTTTTCTAACACACAATTCCCATTTCCTCCACTTTTTATTGGTTTTATTTCTTATTTATTATCTGGTCCAAAGCATCTTCTTCTGTTTTTTGTTTTGTTTTTTGGGGTCACTTTTTAAGGCAGATCTGTTTAAACATTGGGATAAAACTTTTTTTCCATAATTTTCCATGAATGTCAGGAACTTTTTTGGAAGTTAGGTCAAATCAGTTATTTTCTTTTTAACACAAACATTTTCTAAATCTTTAATAATAAATAAAAAAATCTCATGCATGCATATTTAATTGGACTTTTGTTGTTGTTGTTTGTTCACTTTTGGGAGACTTTTAACAAATAGCAAACAATATAAAATAAAAGAGAAAAAATACAATCATTTGATCCCACGGGTTCTCCAGTGCTAAGTTGACCCAGAAGCTTCTCTCAACATCTTGTCGGGTTTGTGGGCATTTTGGCTTCAACATGAATGCTTGTATTTGAAGAAAAGAGTTAAAGTTTAGCCTCTTGAGCTGAAAGGATCATCAAGCTGCAGCTTGTGTAGAATTATTGTTCATTAAGATGGCAGAGCTTTAACATTTTAGATGATGTTGCTTCTTGATTTCCTCCAATGGGTTGAATGCTATAATTCAACCCATTGTTTTCCTATTTCTCCTTATTTCTTTCTTTATTATAGTATCTTCTGCCATTTTATGCTGCTTAACTCCTCCTACAAATTTTTTTAGCTATTTTAACCATTCAGCTATTCAAATGTTCAGCTCTTTCAGATTTTTCTGACTTTTGGTCCTTCAAATCCTTGAACTTTTCAAGATATTCCAGGATTTCCAGGATTTTTGCCTCCATTGAAATACATGGGGAATCCGTGAAAACCTTTGCTTCTTTCTGTGGCGCAGAAGCTCGCTGGTTCGATATCCGGCGCTGGCATTTTTCTTGATAGTTGGAAATCCATTATAATTAAAGACTAAACCAACCAGTTTGTGTCTCATTAGGCTGCAAATAATGTCTTAAAAATATAATTGTCTTTTTTTGTCACGTTTTTTTTTTTACTATAAATTTAGCAGAACACTTTTTTTTGTGTGTTCCAGGAATTATTTGCATGGCGGGGGGGTGTTTTAACTATAATAAGATTTAGCCAAAAACTGACATTTTCCTTGAATTTAAGTCTTTCCGCGACAAATTCTTTCCCTTAAGATGCTGTAAGATTAGTAAATTGAGCCCATCCTAATGCTTATGAGCCCCATATCATGACACTACCACCGTTTCCACATTGTCACCACTCAATGGAAAGTTAAGATTGAACTCAAATTTATGTCTAATCAGACCACATTTCACAAATGTTATGACTTTGTTCCATTGAGCAAACTTTAGATCATTTCTTTGAGGGTCTGCGCTCCTCTGATGGCGTTCTTTGTGTTTTATTGTTGGAACAAATGAACTTTTAAAGCATCTAAATGAATACAATTGGTGAAGATCCTTCCATTGGTTTATTTTTTCAGAAAAAAACAGAACATAATCAGAGAATCCTTCCAGCTGCATAATTCATAGTTCATTTAAATCTTCTTTTATCATTTTGGAATTGGCCAATTCTGAGATATTTGTCAACATGGTCTGGCATAAAAACTCAAACGTTTCTTCAGTCTAACTGTAATCTGTTCCCCAGGCTTCAGGTTGCAGCTTCTCATCCAGAAACGTTCTGAAAGTACCTCCTCCGTAGGTTTTCCACTTCATCGCCGCCGTCAGCGCTCTGCTCTGTGACCTCCTCCTCCTCCACTGTCAGTATTGTCATCTCGGGGTCGACATCCTGCCGTGAGAAGTCCTCGTTCGCAGCATCCATTGTCTGCAATCTCCTGATGAAGTCGCTGGCCCTCTCCTCGCCACTCTGTTGATCTCATTCTGAGCGGGCATGCTCAGGTTTTCACGCTCAGCGTAATCTTGAAATAGAAAACCGGGCTTCCTGTGTTTCATCTGAAGCATTCGCAACATGTGAAGAAGTGGACGTGTCCTCTGTTTGCTGGGTTGGATCTTTTGACTTTTCTTCAGAGGAACTACAGGGTTAATGTGGGTTTACACAGACAGGCCAAGTCTGTTTTTTTTTAACTGAAATAATTCTTAAAATTAGACTAAATATCTCTGCCATGTTTGTCCCCGTGGATCTATTTATACATGTGGGCTGGGGGTCTGTATCCAGTGTCAACTCTGTGTTGAATGTGCCCAGTTTGGTTTTTAGCTGCACATCATGTCAACATAACAAATAAAAATGAGGGTGGGGGAAGAAGTACTAAGACTGGCAGGTCCTAATTAAAACATATAAATGTGGTCTAATACAGAATTATTGGATAAAATGTTAGAAAATACTGGATTTAAAGGGAACATTTCAGCTGAGTGACATAATCTAGGACAACATTGTTAATATTTATAACATCATCTGAGTGAAATCTAAGTGCATTCAGGATGTCCT
Source organism: Oryzias curvinotus (assembly GCA_023969325.1). NCBI lineage: Eukaryota > Metazoa > Chordata > Actinopteri > Beloniformes > Adrianichthyidae > Oryzias > Oryzias curvinotus. Next base: position 27,509,132 of record CM043717.1, read on the forward strand.
TTTTTTAAGGGATAATGCCCGACGAGGTGTGCTTCATCAGAGATTAACGGACAACGCGGAAACCTGAACCGTGACGTCCGTCAATTACTGATAAAGCCTTGGGAGGGCATCATCTCGCTTGTATTATGGTCACTTATGGAAGAAATGTGTATTCAATCTAGCATTCGTACCTTAATCGTCAAGTTATTTCTTTAGGTTTAAGTCCCTTGTTCAGAAGAAGTGGACTTTTATATGCGGTGTGACGTGTTGTCATGGAAACGGCCTTAACGCAGCAGATCAAAGCAGAGGGTTTCATAAACCAGGACCAGAACGGCCCATTCCCTCTGCTTAGACTAATGCTATTTTGTTTTAATACTGCTATGCTAAAATAGTAGATTTTCCATTATTGTCCTTATTATTACCACTATGGTAAGTACTATAGTGCATGCAACTTACTATTAACATGTTTGATATAAAAGTAATAACAATGAAAATTTGTTGCTAGTAAACTGCCAGAAGTTTGGAGCTGGGGAAAGTATGGTGCACTGGGGTTCTGTCCGCTATTCTCATTAAAAAGCAAATAAAGTGGATTTCCTGCAGCAAAACTATAAAACACAGGATAAAGACATTCCTCGTGGTTTGACTTCAGTACCTCTTGGGCAGCAGCCAGCTGACAGTCACAGCAGGTCGGCGTTTGTTCGCTTTTCTTGTCAGCAATCAGGTGAAGGATTCTCATCAAACTTCCCAGAGGAGAAAAAAAAAGTCAAACATGAATTTGATTTAGGCTCAAAGAGAATAGAGAACTCACCGACTCCAGCAAGATCCTGTTCACGTCCGTTTTCAGATGACGGAAAAGTGAGTCATCTGATTTCCCAGAACTCTTAAAAACGTAATCTTTTCATTATTGTACATCTCTAATAAAAATAAATCGCTTTAAGTAATAAACAACTACAAAAATATATATAGAAAAACAATATGAGCAAAGATGCTGATAAAAAAAAATTCTACTTTTTTTTCCTTTTTTTTACTTATCGTCTCATTGATTAACAAACCCAGAGGGGTTTTAATTGTGATGACATTGGTGTGGAATTCTGAAAATGAGATAATCACAACACAAAATATACTGAAAATCAATCTAAACATAACAGAATCTCAATTCAAATTTGATTTTTGTATACTTTTTTTTGTTTTAATGTTCTCATATCTTTTCTTTATTGTTATGAACCAGTTTAGTCAGCCTAGACTGCAAAAATAGTGCCATAGAAATAAGCTTAAAAAGACAAAAACTGATCATTTATTATCATCTATTTATTGACATTTTTTTTTTATACATATCTGTCTAACATCCCACACTGAATGTTCTTCCAAGTGCTCAATCCATTATTCAATATGTAACCTTATTTTTCAACTTACTTTTACATATTTTTATATTTATGTGTGTGTTTGTTTATGCCTACATATCTTTTATAATTAGGTAATTTATAAATACATACAAAAATCATTTTAAAAAATCAATTATTATTCATAATTATATCTTGTATTGTATGTATTATAATAATAATGAACACAATTGTGATTTTTGTTATTTATAAATAATTAATGATAAAATTCTATATATAAATAAACTTGATTATTAGGGGAAGAAATGTATTATACGGAATACATATTGTATACATTGAATAATTTTAAAAAACATTTAATTTTGAAAATATCGAAAGTTTCACTGTTCTGCCTGTGAACGCAGCGTGATGACGTCACGGCCCTGCCGCTCCGGCAGGCGCCTCGTCGGAAGAAGCTGCCAGTTGTGCTCTTGAGTGAGATGAGGGTCTGACAGAGGGCACAGGGGTGGATGCTAAAGAGGATGCGCCGGCCGACGGAGCATCCCCGTTTCACTACTCTCGAAACCGGGTTTTGGAGGGGAAAAACTTGAGAATTAAAAAAGTACATCCCGCTTTTTTTTTTTTTCTTTTTACTAGCTTTTAAAGCACATCAGCAGAAGCCCGTATTTTCCCGGGCACCGTCGACGGTGAGGCTGAGCTGCTGTAATCTTGGAGAAGGAGGAGGAGGAGGAGGAGGATGGGACGTGATGATAAAACCTGGAGTGTACATCAAGTGTTTTATCCATCAAGCGGAGATGAGGCGACGTGTGAACAAAAGATGTCCGAGCGGCTTTAAACGCATCATCTGCGGCGGTAAAACTCTCTAAAATCAATCCGTGGATGGACTTTATTTTTATTTATGGTGGTACGTTGAGAATCGTTTGGCCAAAGCTGGGATTTATTAATGAATCGATTTTTCTGTTGTTGAAAATCACAAAATCTTGTAAAATTACTCTTTAATAATTTACACATTTTGTCAAATTTGACCAAAGGTTATTTTTGATTAAGCTAACATCGAATAGTTACGTTAGCTTCTATTTTTGACTACTTTCTCGGTAAAAACAAACAAACAAACAAAAAACATCTCCCTCGGATTCTCCTCCCGGATTTAAACATCTGGCTCTTAATTGTACTGTAAATCAGTCTCCCTCTGCTGTCAGTCTAGTCCCGAGTTTAGCCCTATAATCCCGTTTAACTGATGAGTTGTTGGGCTTTATTTGGCTAACGGTTGTTGTAGCATCGAGCGCGCGCGCTGCTGTTTCTCTGTCATCACCATGCCTGCACCGACTCGTTTTGTTCCGACCGAACCGGCTCAAACCATGCACCCGAGGACATAATAAGAGCACACCGAGCCATGTCGGACTGAGGCCGCGGAGTGGCTCCGCCGGTCGGGACCTGAGAGCAGCTTTATTAGAGGGAGAGCGGATCAAGCGGCAGCGGCTAGCCTGCTCCTGACAGTGCCTGCTCAGTCACAGCGAGCGACGGGATCGTTCTTCGACTCAACTCGGCACCGGAATCCAACGAAAATGGGGTATGTAGCCGGTTGGAGTCTCGGTGAAAGCTGGGACTCTCGTCCCCGTTTCCCCCCCCCCCCCCCCACTTATGTTTGACTTGCGTTTTGTGCGGGGTTGTGGAGCTGAGCGGACCGGCGTCTCCGCCGTCAGTCCCGCAGCTAGCTGCTCTCCGCGGCTAACGGAAGCGCCTCGGTGCTTCCTTCCAGGACACGAAAAACTGCGACAAATATCGACAACATAAATGATAATGTTACAGATTTTAGGATAAAAAAAAATTAAAAAAAGCTCCTCCTTTTTAGTTGAAAGATTTTATGGAAAAAATAGTCTTTCACAGTAATTTTCAATTCTAAATCAGTGTCAGAGTGATCCACACATGAAGAGGAGCTCATCTGATGATAAAGTAAATTAAACAAGCTGAATTTCAAAATAATTGTTGAAGTAGTAAGTATTCATGCAATACCTGGTAAAATAAGTATTGATTAAAGTCTGATTTATGCCAGAACTTCATAGAATCAGACAGAAATTAGGGAATAATTTCATTAAGCACCAGATTGTTTACAGTCTTTGAAACAATAGAAAAAAAATGTTTACAGGTCAAACAGAAAAAAGAATTGGACATAAATCCCAACAAAGTAGAGACCGATGTGAAAATCTTCTCAAGTTAAACTATGGTTCCTCAGGTTAAAGGAATTTGTTGGTAATATTTCTACATTTCAATGTAATTATTTATCAATTATGAAGGATAATTAGACAGTTTATTTTACTGATTATAGCCATTTTTAATCAATGTTTTGGGATGTTTAGAAGTTGTCTGGAGTTTTATAATGAAAGAATTGGCTTAATAAGAAACAAAACTGATCAATCTCTGTTGCCTTAAAACTAATAATATGGATACTATTGACAGAACAAGGTCATAGTCACTTATTTCTATGTTTTCTAGTTTTTTTTTTGGTAATATGTCTTTTTTTATATCTCAAATGTATCCGTAGCGTGTTCCTCTGAGTATTTATTACAGAAACCCGTATGCAATAAGTGATTTAAACCAAACTTTTTCAACATCTCTGATGTGACGCATTCTGAGCAGAAAGCATTTAAAGATCTGCAAATACGGAAAATTCTTTATCACATTTGTGAGGTTTCTATGGAATCTCAAAATATTTATGGCATTGTAAATATCCCATACTAAGAAGAATAAAGAAAAAAAAAGAAATTGCTCTAAGTTTGGAATGGTTTTAGGGTTTGGATTCTTACAAGAATCAGAAAATCCAAACAGTGACGTCTATGTAATTTTATTTAAAGTACTCCATACTGCTGTTAGTTTACAATTAAAGCTTTAGCATTTGTCTTTTTTTATTTTATTTTTTATTCTTTATTCAGTTTAAAACACTAGTTGTGTCAAAAATAAATAAATAAATAAATGAAAAAGTTTCCTTCTCTAACCTGGAATCCTTTTTATAGAAATGTGTCCATGAAGACTGTCATTCATTCATCCAGGTAGATTCCTTCATGGTGGGTTTAAGGGCTGTCATCTGGACTCGGTTTTTAAAGTTGAAGACGTTTCACCTTTTATCCAAAAGGCTTTGTCAATTTTTATAGAAACTTAAAAAAAAAATCTGAATTCTCGTGAGTTTTAGAGTCTAAACCAAATAAATGTAAAAATAAACTGACATGGTTGAAACTTTATTGATATTTTCACATTATATTTAAAAAAAAAGTTGTCGATAAATTATCTAGTATATTCTATAAGTTATGTTCAATGTGCCGTTTATAATTATAAACAAAACCCTTTAATGAATTTGGAAAAAGTATCAGCAAACACTTTTGGATAAACCTTTTGAAAGTTAAAAAGTATATTGGCAATAGGATTCATAATATGCATTTGAATCTAGTGGTTGCAATATTTATTTTACTTTATTCATTCATTAAAACGGGAAAGAAAAGGGCAAAAATGCCCTCTAGCTGTGATATCAGACGTCATATAGCGGCCGTCTCTGCGGTCGACAGTAGCTGCTGAGCATTAGATCCCTCACAGCGTCTGAGTTCAGAGTTTGAAGATCACTGATGCCCACAGATTAGGTGGTAATGAAGTAGGCTACTGTCCAGCTGACGGACCGCTGTCGAAGCGGCCCTTGTAATTTTGCACTGCCAGAGATAAATCTTTCGAAGTGGGCGGGGCTTGGCTGGTGCGCCGCTCGCAGCTGAACCTGCAGATGTATGGAGATTGTCCTGATGAAGACGAGCGCGACCTAGTTCTTATTCCAGAGGATGGAGCGTGTGATCCGTTTGTTGTCATATTGTGTGTGGTTGAAGGAGCAGGAGGAGGAGGAGGAGGAGGAGGAGGGAAGTGAACTGCCAACCTCCTCATCCTCCGTCATTCTTAGGGCCAGTGGTTAGAATCCGGCCAAGCATTAATTCCTGAAGCACAGACGGTGAGCACATCCGCCCACACGTGATCGCACCGTCATGATGCTTTCTTTGTGCTGCTGGGACCGGAAATCTGGAACGTTTTTTTGGAGGTTGTTCTCTGGAAAACTGTTATGTTTTAACTCTTGAAGGAAGCTGGAGATAACCTGTCCTGACGCAGCAGAACCTGCCATCTCTCTCCGATCATCTTCTGATCTATTTTCAAAGCCTTTTAACCGTATATTTTGCCATTTTTAGCCCAAAACTTTGCACATTTTTTTTTTAGGATGTGGTTTCTGCAGAGCAGCTGCAGTTCATTAGAAATTCCCCTCTGAGTTGTGGGCGAGACCGTCAGCGTGCAAGTGAACCTCGCCTCATTTCCCATCATCCCTTTGTTTACACTCAGAATGGGGCGGAGCAGGGTGCCTGTTACCCGCCCAGCGTATTTCCTACGTCACAAATACAATCTTTCTGAAGCAGCGTGTTTTTGTCTGTTCCTGATACACAACGAATTGAATAAAGAAATACTCAACATTTGGCAACTTTTTTGCTTACATTTCTTAGGATATGTCCTCCATCGTCAGAAGTGTTTTGACTTTATGTCTCCAACAATATTCTCCTCATGAACACGTTACACTCCCCAGCACTTTATTTTGAAAGTCAGGGGGGGAAACCCTTTTTTTTTTTCCTGAAAATGAAAGTTTTTATTGGAGCTCAGCTAGGTGTGTGCATTCGATTATTTATAGTTTGTTGACAAATATGAAAAAATCTGTTTTAACTAATCCAAAACTTGTGTGTTTGGAATTGGAGAATTCCTAATTGAAACTGTCTGAAAGCACATTTTGGGTAACCTGGGGGGAACCTGCCCCTCGTCGTGGGGGCAGCTTATGGTAGCCAGAGCCGAGGCTTTGCTCTGCCAGGCTCTGGGATGGGATTGGGCGGCGCGACACGTGGGGAGGAGGAGGAGAGGATGTCGGCGGCTCACGCTCAGCCCTGGGTCACATGGGCTGTTGCCATGGCGACACAGCAGCCGCTAAGTTATTAACGTAGCATTCCTTTGCTTTTGCAGCGGGAGGATTGTAATTTGGTATTTAGGCCTTAATGTTTGGTAAAACTGAAAAATGCAAACATTTATCACAATAGTTGTTAATGACAGCATTTTCTAAATAAATGCTGTATTTATAGAAATCAAGTGAACTAAGATGAACTTTTTCCAATGTTGACTTCTTTGAAAGTTAAAAATCCAACAGAAGTTTGTGAAAGAAGCTTTTCCGAAGTGACGTAACTGCCCTCATGGTCTGCAGAGGTTACAGCTGTGGGTCCGAACGCTTTTTCATCGTTTCAGGAACTAATTCTGTTTGAACCCCCCCGTGACCAAAGTGAGAGTTAGGGGTTCACCTGTGAGTGAATCGAGATCCTCATTTGTACCAGAGTCTGCTCGTTTCAAGCACACAAGACTTCAGGTGATGCTGAAAACATGGTATTACACACTACATACGTGTTTTATGAAACCGTCTCTAAAATACAAATCAAATATTAAAGTAATAAGCATTAGACTAAAAAACTGTAGTTCAAAGTGTAAAATAATTTGGAAAATTGTAATCAAATGGAACTGTATTGGCTAACTTTAGTCCTTTAGCTTTAAAGCAGACAGTTTTTTTTTTTTTTAGTAAATAATAATAAATAATAAGACAAATTAGTATGTAATTACAAAATATACATCTCTTTAAGCATTCTTTACCATTAAAACTTGACTGTGAATCTTTCAAGGAAGAACGGAGGTGAACTGCTCCACCTTTTCCGTTGTGTTTTAGGACCCAGAGTAAATGAGGAAAAAAACTTTAATTCATCTAAAAGCAGGAAAGTATTTTTTTTTCTGGAACAGTACATTGTTTGTCCGCTGCGTCTGTGTGGATTTTCTGTGAATGCCTCGCCGTCTGTACGTGGGGAACTGCTGAGCCGATAACATCTGTGCTCAGATTCCTGTTAAAGCACTTGTCATTGAGACTTGAATGCAACACTGAGCTTCATTGTGAAGGGGGATTATGGGCCCACTCGCTCACTCGCTCACGAAGGGAGGGAGGCACACGGCACGTGTTCAGATTTTCATCCACGCCGCTCCCGCCGGCGTTTCTCACCTCCCTGTTCTGCAGCAGCGGAGCAACCCAAACCTGCAAACAGAACGCCGTTACCCAGCATGCTCGCTGTTTTGAGGAGAAGGTCAACGAAGCAGGGAGAGCTTTTTGTGTCATAAATTGCATTTAAAGAGGTGTTGAGTACAAAAAACATCTGTGGATGGGCTCCAAATCAGCCGGCTCAAACGGTTCCAAGTTCACCCTGAGACTCCTCTGTCTGCAAGCCCTGCTGCAACTGACGGCGTCTTTCCTTAAATAACATCTGCTTTCCTAAATTAAGGAAGAAGAAAGAGATTTCCAGAGATGGGAACAAAGGAATCTCAGAGGAGAGTTGGGAGCATCAGTCAGAAAATATTCCCTGGAAAGCTTTGAGTCAGATCCCTGAACCAAAGCTGGAGCTCTGAAGCACAAACACATGTTCATCCCAAAAGTTTTGGACCAGAAAAGACAATTCAATGAAAACTAGAGGCAAAACAAGAAGAAAAGTCGATTAAGTGAAACTGCGAGACTCCAGTATTTTTAGGAAAGGTCACAGAAATTAAGTTTGGACCTAAAATGATTTCAGTTTCTTCAAACTGAGCACAGTCCCACACTTTTTACATGTGATAAGATGGTATCTATAGGCTTATCGCCGCGGTAACCAAAGCATCAGCAGACGCCACTCCGTCATGCGTATTTGGATTTACTGATGGATCTGAGTAATTATCTGCTACGTTTGCATGTTTCTTTGCATTTGAGCCACAAGATCTGGTAGTTCTGTTGAAGAACATGACGAGCTGACTTTTTGTTCTTCTTCTAGAGATCCGGTACAATCCTGTCGCTCCGGAAGTTTAGATTTGAAACTATTCCTTCTAAGCTGTAAACACCTTCTGACTGGACTCAGAAGAGCTGTCGTGCTGGTTTGTTTGATCCGTTTTTCCTGCGGGCTTCACCTCCACATCACTGCTTTGAAACCATCTGCTGGTCTTTGAATGATGGCTTTGGCACTTTGGGGTCACCTTTGGCGTCTCCGCTTGATTTCCTGCCAGTTCACATACACACCCACACAGACCCACACACACACACATGTGGCAGAATAATCTAAGGTCGTGGCTTCAATGTGGCTAAGATGCTTTATTTCCATGACAGTCTGCACTGCAGCTTCGTGAAGTAAACTGGTAACGCTCATCGCCACGACGTTGGCCTTTTTTCAGAGCGTTGCACTCATCACTCTGACCCATCAAGTGGCTGAACTAGAATCTGTTGCTGGGAGGCTCTGCATTTTGGCTGACGCTCCGTCTGTTAGCCGCTGTGCAGCTGCAGTGCTTCACTCATTCTCATCTGAGCTACAAAGCACCGCAATCCGTGTTTTTCTACGATACCGGCAACAACATGGCACAGAGTTTCGGCTCGGTGCCCATCCTAAGTAAAAACTACCTAGTTAATGTCTCATGACAACAAAACAAGCCGCTTCTGGCTGCGGTCTTCCTGTTGTTTTTTTTGCGTGAAGAGCTGCTCAAAGAGCTGCACGGTAGGCGGTGCTGCCAACTAGCAGCCGGAGGTTTCATTGAAAAACAAAGAGTCAGACGCTGAAGGACGCTCATAAATAGTTACATGAATATCATCCTGACAGCATTTTGAATTGACACAAGTATCAACAAATGAAACCATTTTTTTCCTAGCAGATGGAGATGGTTTGAGAGGAGGAGCAGTGATGTTGGGAAAAGGATGCTGGGGTTGGAGCTATCAGGAAAGAGGAGGTTGTTGGTGTAGAGAGGGGGGTGCAGAGGAGAGGGTTAGATGGAAGCAGATGATTGGCTGTGGAGCAGCAGAAAGACAAAGACGTCCTCACACAGCATCTGTGTGAATTATGGATGTTTTGGGAATTTGGGAGATCTTTAACCTTCTTCTGTGAAATGTGGCTCCTTGTTCTTCTTGAAGCTGTTTTTGGTCAGTAGAAGTGGGACTTAAAGAAGAGTCTTAGCTTTGAGGACATGATAATCTTCCTCGCATTAACAGGAAACTGGAAGAACTCATGAAAAACAGACATTTTTCTTTAGGGAGAAACCCAAATGAAGAAATATAATTTCATATCTGATGTTTATTGTCGAGAGAAGGTTTTCTGCGTTGCTGTGGGACGATGTGTTTCCCAGTCGACTATTGGACTCTTTGTCCAATAATAAAGAAATAATAAAAAAAAAAAAAGAATGATTGTGACGTTGCTTCTTAACATTTAAGTAGAAGTTCAAGCAGAAAAAAACTTGTGCGGCAGCTAAAAAAACCAAGACCTACTCTCTGATGTAAACCATAATTAGTTTCATTTTTGGATTGATCCTTTTTTGGTCAGCCTGCTTCCTGGTTTCCTCCTCAGCTGAAGCCTTTCTCTTCCCTCCTCTCTTCACAGGGAGCCGCCCATCTTCAGCACCAGGGCCCACGTCTTCCAGATCGATCCAAACACCAAGAAGAACTGGGTTCCCACCAGCAAGCACGCCGTCACCGTCTCCTACTTCTTCGATAGCACCAGGAATGTATACCGGATCATCAGTCTGGACGGATCCAAGGTTCGTGACATTGGATCCTGAATTTCCAGCTGTTCTTCTCGCCTGAGACGAGACAGAACAAAGAACCCAACCGGGCCGGTTGTGTCTGCTTGGACTGGGACGGTGCTATGGGGCCTGCGGTCCACATGCCCCACCGATTACTTTCATCCTGAGCGAGGTGCAGAGTTTAGTCTGGTTTAGGCCCGGGCGATAAATCGATTGAATGAATTAATTCGAATTTTTTGTTACGGGCGATTTAAAAAATAACTAAATCGAGTTTTTGTGTAATGGCGCATTTTTGGCTCCCCAGAGCTTCCGTAGCGCTAGTTTTACACGCGACAAACAACAACATCATAGAACACACGACCGCGCAACTGCAGCTTCATCATCTTCTCCATGGAGGGTTTTATTAAATTATTAATTCATTTAAAATCTTAAAACACAGCTGGGACTTTAAGTAAGTAAGTAACCTTTTAATTTTGGACAAATGAAAACAAGTGTAGAATAACAAAATAAGACAAAAATTATATAAAACAAGACAAGAAAAAAAAAGGGAAAAAAAGGGAGTGAGAAGAAGAAAAATCTTATACTTAACTTTGATTCCACGAGTGTTCATTTATTTATCATTCATCCCAGAAATGGCGGTTACATTTGTCTCTGGTTTGATTAAATAAAAGCAAAAAAAGTTGCTTTCCTTACGTAGGGCGGGGGGCAAAAAAAAAAAAAAAAAAAAATCGGAAATCTAATTCAAAAAAAATCAAATCGGAGATTTTATTTTTTAGGCCATGTCGCCCAGCCCTAGTCTGGTTATGCAACAGCCTCAGTGGGTAGCCGGTGCTGCTGTTCTGTGGCTCTGCCGCCGACCGGCACCGGAAGTCGCCGTCGCCCTGACAACAGCGTCGGCTCACAAAGACAAAATGCCAGACGGTGAATCACTCGGCTTGTTGGGGCCTCTAAACACCAAAGGGGGAGGAGACTCCTGTCACGTTTCAGCAGCAGGGAAAGTGTGTCCGCTGTCGGACACACACACACACACACACTTTATACCTTTCATACAACAATAACACAAACTCAGCTGCTAAATAGATGAATCCTCTGCTTAATAAGCGAAATAAATGAACATTTCTCCCTCCCTCTTAACCCTTTTGCCATCTTGTGGGGTCCAGATGACCCCCCATGGGGGTCATCTGGACCCCACAAGATGGCAAAAAGGGTTAATGACTCTCCACCTGTTGCCATGGTAACTGCTAACTGCACAAAGTAAGTTTTTACACAAAGTTTGATAGGAGAAGGAAAAATGTTTTTGATAACCGTCAGAAAAGGCATGCTGAGGTACGACAATCCTCCTCCAGAGAACGTGTTCTCCGTCCCCCACAGGCCATCATCAACAGCACCATCACCCCCAACATGACCTTCACAAAGACGTCGCAGAAGTTCGGGCAGTGGGCCGACAGCCGGGCCAACACCGTGTACGGCCTGGGCTTCTCCTGCGAGAGCCACCTGGCGAAGGTGGGGGCAACCTTTTCGGGAACGTTTCAGGGGGGGGGGGGTCACCCGCTTCAGGGTCTGCTGCTCCTCCCTCTTTCAGTTTGCGGAAAAGTTCGCCGAGTTTAAGGAAGCGGCGCGGCTAGCCAAGGAGAAGTCTCAGGAGAAGACGGAGCTCACCAGCACTCCCTCTCAGGTAGGGTCGTCCGTCCACCTGTCTGCACACCGGCAGGTAAGAGCGTTGGTGCTGCCACGGCGCCGCATCACGCTCTCATGTCCGTATGGTCAACGTGTCGCCCCTGAACTCAGCTGAAAGCCCGCTGTCCTCAGATGAACCTGCAGTAGTAACCCTCAAACGTCATCACCTGGTCAGACGAGGGGTTCGAACGCGGACGGATCCTCTCTGATCCATTTCAGAACCTTAGAACACGGTTTACGTCCGGCTACATCCAAACAAAGTCAATCCCGTCGCCATTTTTTCGCGACTCATTTGGAGCCAGACGTCCTCATTCAGCAGTGATCGGTCAGTTTCTATGGTAACCACTCACAAAATATGTCAGACGTTATGTACTTTGAATGTGGGGGCCTGTAGGCTCCGCCTCCTTTGAATGGAGTCATCCAATTGGTCGGTTTATAACTTGAACTACAGAGTAACTATCAGAGCCAGAACAGTTCTTCTGACTGAGGAACAGCTGTTTATTTCTCTATTGAAGTCTGTGGGATTTTGGCTTCTTGGAGCCACTTCCTGTTTGGAGGAGTTCTCATATACTGTATTTTCCGGACTATAAGTCGCCCTTTTTTTCATTGTTTGGCAAGGAGTGCGACTTATACTCCGCAGCGACTTATGTTAGAAATAAATTGAAATAAATCCATTGTTAACCCTCCTGTTCTGTTCATTTGTGAGGAACAGATATGATGTTCCTGGGTCAGTTTGATGGATGAGGTATGTTAAGTGTTAAGAGTATGTTAAGGGACTCAGAGAATCAGCAAACTTTTTTTTTTACAGTAAGATCCTGAAGGCTAACAACATAATATTCTATTTTCCAATGATTTCATAGATTCAGAAATGCAATAAAATGACAACTGTTTCTACAAATACAGGATGAAAACAGAGTATTAGTTGGCCAATGATGCTTCATGAAAGGAATAAATAAATAAGTATGAGAAAGAATTACTGTGAAATTATGAGATAAATAGTCTGCTATGATTGGGTCATATGAGGTTGTGCAAGTTATTAGTTCTTGGTCTCAGATTTTGTCAAATAAATTTCCAGTCAAAATGCGACTCAAAGTGCGACTTATCTGTGTTGTTTTCTACTTTATAATGCATTTTTGGGCTGGTGCGACTTATAGTTCACAGCGACTTATAGTCCGGAAAATACAGGTAGTCTTTGATCAAATGTCAGCTTCGTCTGACCACTCCTCCTCCTCAGAGGTTCCTCTTATAATGTTGGGACAGTCCTGTTCTTTGTTTTAGTTACACAGATGCGTCACTTTTTACTGGAACCTTCTAGTTTCCTACTTTTGTCAGAAAACAAGTTTTACTTTTGCTGAAAGTCAACCTTTGTGGCCGTTTTGCCCACGTTTGCTCTCTGTAATTGTTTCTCTTCAGGGTGGTGCTGTGAAACGGAATGTCTTGCCCGTCGACAAATTCTGTAAAAAGAAGGTAACATCTAGAAGAATCGCCTTCGTAAAAGTAACATTTTGACTCCAAGTCCTCCGTCTGGTGAATGACCAACTCCCCTCGTGTCCTCCTGCTGTCGTCTCGTACAGTTTCTCTTCGTTGTTTGTTTTTGGTGAAGCTCAGACTCCTTTCCTAAACGGCCTAAAAACAATCCGAAACGTCCCGATGTTGGTAATCTTCCTGTCACAATCAAGCCGAACTCCATCCTGCTGTTTGGAGGGAAAAACAGTCAAAGAAAACCTCCCCGATGTCAACTCCAAACTGCTGCTTTTCTCTGAAGCCTTTTTGGTTTTAGTTTCTTAATCACGTTTGTCAAACATTCCTGTGGTTCTGATGAAAAATGAAGTCATTCTGAGATCAAACCTCAAGACTTATGTCTCCTTTATTGAAGGATTATGAGCTCATTCGCTGAGCCGTGGTCTCGGTTAGAAACATTTCGACTCAGCCACTGTTTTTTTTCAACATTTTTATGTTTTGGCCGCTGTTAATTGCTGCTACCCATCAGCTGCTCCTGGCCCAGCTGTTTGCTGCTGAGACTTCTGGGTATTGTAGTGTTTTGCGCATAAAAAGCTTTTTATTTTTTACTTTTAACTGCTTTGGTTTTTATGTGCTACAATGAAACAACCGTGTCGTGAATTATAGCGATCTGATTGTAATTCATGTTTAGGTTTTGACTAACTTTTTAAAGTCTGAGAGGATCTGCAGGTTCTCTTGATGTACTGAGAATCACCGTAGTTCTGATCATTTCTATAGTCAAATCCTCCAAAACGACATCTTCTCTGTATAATCTCAGATTATGAGGCTAATCTAAGAGTCACTTTGATTTCCTCTGGAAGAAAAAGACGCCTCTTTTTTCCCCCCGTGTTTCTACTCAGGAGTCGGCACCGGCTGACCTGCAGTCGCCTCTGACCTCTGAGAGCGTCAACGGTACGGCCGACGACAGACTCGCCGCAGACGCCAACCAGCACGCCGACGCACAGAATGCACTGCCCTTCTCTCACAGGTGATCCAGCAGTTTCTGTCCTCATTTCCACGGCAAACTCATTTGATCGCAGGGATCTGCATGTAAAAGTTACGTTGCCATGGAGACCATTTCCAGAAGAGAATCTGTTGTCTGAGATGACAGCTTTTATGTTCAAAAGGATCAGTTTTCATTTTTAGTTTTGCTGTATTCCATTTAGAAACTTTTTTTTTTTTTTCCCCTCTTGATAACGATGAAAAACTCGGACGCTTCGCCTCTGCAGTTCATCCAGCATCAACAAACACTGGGAGGCGGAGCTCGCCGCTCTGAAGGGCAACAACGCCAAGCTGACGGCGGCTCTGCTGGAGTCCACGGCCAACGTCAAGCAGTGGAAGCAGCAGCTGGCGGCCTATCAGGAGGAGGCAGAGCGGCTACACAAACGGGTACGGCTCCGCCCCCCGCACAACGCCATTGGAGACTGTCGTTCGTTTCGCCAATCGTTTGTTTCGGTCGTCAGGTGACCGAGCTGGAGTGCGTGAGCGGCCAAACCACGGTGATCAAAAGCCAGAAGACGGAGCTCAACAGAACGATAGAGGAGCTGGAGGCGGCTTTGAGGGCCAAAGAGGAGGTACGGAGGAGGAGGAGCGGCGAGGAGGAGAAAGGCCAAACATTCAATCCATCCTCTCTTCTCAGGAGCTGGAGAGACTGAAAGCAGAGGTGGAGAGTGCCAACGAGTTCAAGTTTCAGAAGGACTCGCTCCTGCAGAAGCTGGAGGTGAGACTGGAGACGACTCAGAACCGGGACGTCCGTCACAGAATTCAGAACCAAGAGTGGACAAATGTCCAAATGAAGCCTGTTCTGGTGGGGTTTGTGGTTCAGAAACAGGAGCTAAGCTAAAGCTAAAGCACATTTACCACACCGTTCACCTTCCAACAGAAACTCTCAGACTTTCTTCACTCAGTCTTTTATCAGCAATCAAACCAAATCGGACTGATTTCTGGAAGTGAATGTTGTGCAAACGAGCTTAGGAAGAGTACCAGTCCATGTGACGGGTGGTACCGGGCCGCTTTAATGTTTCCGTGTCATTTATAATCTGATTCTGAAGGAAGTTTTATTTTGAAAAACTACTGGATTCTCTCCAGCTCAAGTCGTTTGGTCATGTGACTAAAATCCATCCACTACTTTCTTAAAGCGGCTGCAGCGGCCGCTAAATTAAAACCCCCAGGCTAACAAAATGTACACAAAAAAAAAAATGTATTTGGAAAGTTTGTTTCGGCAGAAAACAGAAGAATAGACTTCCACTTCAAAATAAAAGTAAACTGCATTTAACAGACAAAAACGTTTGACTCCAAACATGAATTTATTCTGACGGTTGTTCCCACAGACCATAATAGCAATGCAGAATATTCACCAACCGGCTGTCTAACGCTACAATGAGAAAAGGTGTTCAAATGGTGGATTCACCTTTTATTAACGTATTTACAAAATACCACTTTTAGTGATTGTTTATTTTAATTCGTCGCACCTTCAAAGTCAGTTGAGGCTGAAGTTGGCGTCTGATTCGTTTAGCTTCACATTTGAACGGTTCATGCATGAAATCTAGCGAAGAAATAAAGTTTCAATAAAGTTTTTTTTTTTTTTAATCAGAGGGCGAAGAAAAAGTGTATCCTCAAAAGTCAAAATTGAAAGAAAACTAGAGGCTAAAATAACAAAATTTAAAAAAAAAAATCGCTCAGGCCTATTCATGAAAATACTATTTTTTATTTGAAGAAGCTGTTTTCTCTTTCTGTTGGTGTCATTTGTGCCAAATAAAACCCAACAGTTCATTATTATTTCTTAAAATAGTAACAAAACTCTTCTTAGTCTTGTTTTTCTGAAGGTGAAGTCAGACTTTGTGGCTCCTGTTGGGTTTTGGCTCCTTAAGTGTTGAAGCTTTCAGATGGACTACGGTTTATTTTTTCTATTGTTTGACCTTTAGTGGGGGGCGGGGCTATCTCTATCTCTGTACACACGCTCAGTTATTTTATTAATTTTTTTCTGTTTCCAGAAAGATAAAAGGACAATTTCTGTCCGATTCTGTTCACTCTGATTGGCTGGTTGGAAGTGATGTCATCAGGATGCTCTGTTTGACTGCCATCCGCTAATCTGCAGACGAGTTTCTGCGGCCTCTTACCTTTGCTGTCTTGCGGTCTGCACCAGGACACCGAGGCGAGGAACCGGACTCTGGAGGCGCAGCTGAGCGACCTGGAGCGGCGGCTGGACGGCATCCAGCTGGAGAGGGAGACCTACCGCCGGAACCTGCGCTCCCTGCTGGAGCTGCTGGACGGCAAGATCTTCGAGCTGACGGAGCTGCGCGACACGCTGGTCAAGCTGATCGAGGGCAGCTAGGAAGACTCCGCCCCCTCCCCGCGGCACAGCACTTGCACCGTTCTGCACGTCGGTACCGGCATCACGCCACGACTTGAATTTTTTTTCATTTGTCACTTGTCAGAGTTTACACGCATCAGCGGTACACACGGATCGTTTACAAGCAGCCAAGGGAAGCCTTCCCCCCCCCTCGCTTCCACTCTGGACCCCCTTCTCATCGCTCTTTCTTTTCAGTTGTCACGGAAACGGCGAACGTAGGAGCCACACTCTGGGGGGGGGGGGGGGGGGGGCGACTGCCACGTGTCCTACATACAGTATATGAGCAATATGAAAAACATCACTTTAAAACTTGTTTCACCTTCAGGTATAGATGGCTCCGCCCTCGCAGAAACGAAAAAGAGGTGGAGCTTAATTCAGCCGCTTTTCTTTCAATACGTTTATTTAAACAAACCTTTTATACACCAGCTGTGTGGACGAATCAGATGTTTGC
The DNA here is from genome assembly GCA_023969325.1 of Oryzias curvinotus. Taxonomy (NCBI): domain Eukaryota; kingdom Metazoa; phylum Chordata; class Actinopteri; order Beloniformes; family Adrianichthyidae; genus Oryzias; species Oryzias curvinotus. Next base: position 27,526,047 of record CM043717.1, read on the forward strand.
TTTTCTTCTCCTTTTTGTCACGACTTGAATTTCCACGACTGAATTCTTTTTGTAAAAAAAAAAAAGATCTTTTTTTTCTTTCTTAAATTATCGTCAATCGAGAGAACTTTATTTATACCTTGTTCTTTTTCCGGCTACATGGGGGGGGGGTGTCTTTGGTCCGAGAAAGCGGCGGTACGAGAATCTTTCTTTTTTTTTTGTTTCGTCTTTTGCCAAACGGTCTTTTCCTGTACAGATCTCAGCTCTTACTGACGTTGCCTTTGGCACAAAGATGCATCAATGCTAGCTAACTAGCGGTACTCTTTTGTGGGAAGAACTGTTGCCAAAAACAAACAAACAAACATGCTACAGCCTGAAGAACACGCCTCAAGGGCTCAGTGGTGGTCGGGACTCACGGGGGGGACATTTTCCTGCTGAAAAGGGATTGGGTTGAACGTTCTAATGTTGATTCAGTCACATGCTTCAAAACACAAAATGTCATGTTGGTTTATAGTAAAACAAATCCAATCACCGGAGCAAAGTCTGTTCTGTTTTTGCGTCTCCATCAGGAGGTTCACTCCGCCCAACTTCGTCAAGATTAAGCAGAAATCTGCACAAATGTAAGCCATAATATTAATGATGATATGTTCTAAACTTTATGTAAAAAAAAGTCTTCAGACACAAAGGCAAAGTCTTGATGGGTTCATTGACTGTATATGAGAACTGGACTGAGTGACCCCTTCCAAACAGGAAGTACTTGCTGGTTCCAAGAAGCCAAAATCCCATAGATTTCTATGGAGAAACCGTCCTTCTGTTGGTCAGAATAAGCATTCTGACTCTGATAGCCTTTTCTTCCTTCATGTTTTTTTTTCTGTAGTTTGTTATCCAAGTTAGAAACTGACCAATCAGAGGCCTCGCTTGATGCTTGACAGATTTTGTCTAGCACGCCTTTAAATGGTAGGGGTGTGGCCTTCCAACAAGCTCACTCCTGAGTGGCGAGAGTGGTTGGCATAGAAACGACGACTTAGACTGAACAAAAAAACCAATCGATGCTTTCTGCCGATTTCTGGCTCCAACATGACGGCGTCCGTCCGTATCCCCGACTATGTTTGGTTGGAAGTGAATTCTATGGATGACATCGCACTAATTCGTGCTTCTTCGTCCACCAAAAAACGTCACCTGCTGATGGGTGGAGTCGACTCTGCCTCACCCATTGACTGTATATAAGCACTGGAGTGAGTAAGTGTGATGGCATCCACAGACAATGGTTTACTTCCTGCTCTAACCAAATGAGGTCAATTCAGTCGCCATTTTTTTCGCTATACGGATACCACCATGTTGGAACTAGGTGATGTCATCAAGCAGAACAAACGTATCAGATCAAAAATGGTTCTAATGACTGAGTGACAGATGTTTATGTCTCTATACAAGTCTATGGGATTTTGACTTCTTGGAGCCACTTCCTGTTTGGAACACCAGGAGGCGGGATCACTCAGTCCAGTTCTAAGATACAGTCAGTGTTTTTTTAACAGTTGAATGAATGAAGCTCTAGTCCTCTTTTTTTTTTTTTTTTAAAAACTCCAACATTTTGAGCTTTTATTTTGAAAGTAAAACCATTATAAATATAAGATATCGAAAACAAAGAGGAATGTCATGATAGGAAAACAAAGTTTATAATAAAGTACATTTATATTTGTACGCCTTAAAAAAAATCTTTAAAATATGAAGTTTTAATAAATACTTCAATACATTTAGGCATGCGGATACATTTTTTCATGATTTACATCTCATTACAGTACAATTCCTAAAAATGACTTTTCTTCCATCTTTGTATTGCACGTACGGCGTGACGAGTCCTGTCCGGGAACCCGCCACATGCATAAGAAGGAACGGCGGAGGGAAAACTGTACGACACAATGACGGGAAGACCAGGAGCCGTGGCTCGCCGCTTCCCGCCGAGCCCACTTCAGGTGGGGCTCAGGTAGCGGGCGGCGCTACGGTTAGCATAGCTGAGCAGGAAAAGGTGTAAACAGAAAACTCGCAACTAAACCGTAAGCGACTGGTTTTAACGACAGAATCCTCCTAATGAAAGCTAGCGGTCATGCTGGAGGAGTCCTTAGAGGAGGATTGAGGCGTAGAGCTCTCTTTTATTTTTTTTTCCAGACTTTTTTGCTCTTATACTTGTAAATAAAGCAGCTATTTTCTTTTTCTGTCAATTTTAAGAGAGAAATGTTTGATTTGAAACTTTTCAGCTCGTCTAAAGTTCCTTAATTCCTGTTTTTTTTCTCCTCATTTGTGTCAAGAAAAGAGTTTACAAAGGTTTTGATTTATGGGAAACAATTTGAAGAAGCTGCTGATAAAAAAAAAAAAAAAAAAACCCTGCAGGAGAAAATCCGTTGGCGGTTTTTCCACAGGAAGCAGCTAAACGTCTGAGAAAAACCCCACAAATTTTTGCTCCGATTTCCGTCGTAGGCGAGGAACTTTCAAAGTTCTGAGTTGATGAAGGAAAAATGTCTGCCAGCTGTAATGAAACATTTCATTTCCAATAAGACAAATCTGCTTTTGATGCTAAGCTGAGCCGAGATTCTTTCACTCCTGGAATCACATTTACTAAAACAAACGTTAAAAAAAAAAAAAAAAGAAGACGGAAAGATGTAATGGTTACAAAAAATAATAATAGAAAATTATCAAAACCACACGCATTTAAAACCAAACTCCAGAACACACGGGGGGGGGGGGGGGGGGGGGCAGCAAACAAGCTCCACAAAATAAACAAAACATCACATTTACTGTGTTTTCAGGCGTAATGGATGGCAGCTGCCAGCAGAGGGCAGTGAGGGTAGAGCGATCCCTTTCTCCCTGTAAATATGTGTTCAGAGCCTTTTCAGATGAAATCTGGTCATTTTTTCTAAAGAAAACCCCGAACGTTCTTTTCAGGATTTGTTTCTACAAACGTGCACGCTCCGGTCGCCCGTCTGAGCGACTGACAGCTGGAACCTGGACAGGTTGCTCATAAAATACTGAGGCGGCGTTGGCGCCGTCTGCAAAGACGAGAGGTGAGACGTCTGCGTCCCAGTGTTCAAACCGAAGGCCTCTGCAGCGACTTCGACTTTTCGGATCTACAGGCACTGATGAAGGTGTCGCAGCGCTGCAGCGCGTACAGTAAATGGTTGCAGTGGAGACTGAGGCGAGAGAACGCTCGCTCTGTAAAAACGCGGCGGCGAGCTACAGTACGGCTCTGACGCAGCAGAGGTTGGAGGCGTCCTCCACCTCAGACCAGCGGTCAAAGAACACGTATGAAAACAAACGTCAGAATAAAAAAACACCAAACAAAAACGAAGCGTCTTCGTTCAAATTGCACCAAGGCGACCCGGGCTCGTCTCTTCCGCTCCTTTTCTCTTCATTTTGGCTCCGTAAAAGTTTCGGGTCTGACGGCGTCACCTCAGTTCTCCCAGTCGGTGCAGGGGAGGCCCTCGTCCTCAGACTCAGACTCCGGCGACGCCTCCTTGATCCTCCGCAGCGCCTCGTGGATGCTGCGGGTCAGCGCGTCGGCCGAGTGCGGGAAGCTCCTGGGGAGGCGCGGCTGCTGCTCGGGGCGGCTGCGCACCTTCTTCAGCCGGACGCCCTGGCGGATCTGAGCCAGGATGTTGTTGCTGTCGTCGTCCGGGTCGGGGCCCAGGACGCGGAGCTCCGCCTTCCTCAGGTGGAAACTGCCGCGCTTGAGCGACGCCAGCACCTCGTCCATCGGCGAGCTCGCTGCGGACAGAGCAGACGTTTAGGCGTACGGCAGAAACGGACGTTCTGAGCGCCGAGGCTCTCCTGACCTCGTCTCCACTGCGACGAGTCCAGGGAGGCGGTCTTCCTCAGCTTCTTCCTCGCCGTCATCAGCTGGCTGCTGTCAAAGAACCGCGGGCAGAAAGGAGCCAGAGGCAGCGGCGCCACTTCGGACTCGCTCCTCTGCTGACGCGCCGGGCTGCAGGACGCCGTCTCCGGGGGAGGAAGCAGAGCAGGAGGGGGAGGCGGCGGCGGAGGAGGAGGTGGCGGCGGCGGAGGGGAATCCAGCTGGACAGCACATGAAGGAGCTGGAAGAGGAGGCAGCGACAGGAAGGGAGGGGGGACGGCGCAGCTTTGCAGGTCGACGGGCGGCAAAGAGGCGCAGCCGCCCGCCAGAGGAGCAGAGAGTTCTGGGAGGTCCGACATGGAGTCGGTCTGAACGCTGGCGGCCTGCGTGCTCGGCGCCGCCCGCCTCAGTCGACTGGACCTCAGCGTGACCTGACCTGGATAACGCTGAGGAAGAGGAGACGGGATGGTCAACGGGTGACCCCCAACCACCCCCCCATACAGGTACATGTGACCCCGGCTTCAACTGACAGACTGAGAGGAGGAAGAGGAGGGTCCAGCCCTTCCCCGAACCAACCGGCTGAGCTTTCACCTGTTTGAGGCTGCGGAGTCGGTCCAGAGTCTTCCGTCTGTCCTGACTCACTCTGGCGCTTCGCTCGGCTTCATCCTCCTCCTCCTCCTCCTCCTAAAACACAGAACAGCCGTCAGGCTCCTGCTGATGACGTCGTCCTTTCCTTTATCTTCTGAAATCGGCGTTTTCACGGAGCATTTCTTGCGGGACGTCTGACCTGCTGCGCACCGGCGCCGCTTCCTCGCCGCTGCAGCATCTTCTGCTTGTGTTTGTCGATGCAGATTTCCTGGTGAGGAACAGAAGCGGCGTGAACCAGTGCCGCCGTCTGCAGGAAGGCCTCGGATCCGTCAATGCGGCGGCTCACCTTCTTGTTTTTGAGATAGACCTTCTTGGCGGTGATGCGGCCTCTGCGGGCCTCCAGCTGCCGCGCCCTCTGCTGGAACGCGCTCAGTTCTTCTTCTCTCTGGTGTGACGGCGGCGGGCCGGGCTCCTCCACGCCCTTCATGGCGTCGGGGCTCTCAAAGGCGTCATAGTACACGACCTCGTCCCGGTACTCTGTAGAAAAGTTGGATCAGAAGGTTTTTTTTTTTTTTTTTCTTTGAGGCACGAAGGCGGAGCTTACCGCTCATCTGCCTGCGCAGACTCTGAAGCTGCGCAGTCAGCAGCAGCTCCTCGCAGCGCAGCACCTCGGCCTGAATGTCGTACAGCTGCAGCTGCAGTTCGTAGTACAGCGCCTCCAGCTGGTCCAGACGCAGCATGGCGCCCTCCCCCCCTTGCAGACTCTGCATCTGAAAACCGCCAAGAAAAACCTCTTTAGGTACCTGTAGGTTCTGCAGCCGAGCTTCAGGCGGAGAAAAGAGATTTCCCGGTAAAAACATGTCAACAAACCCTCTGTGTCTAATTTCAATTCAGAGTTTTCTTTTTCAGAGTTGATCCTAATGATATGTGGGGGCGGAGCTTTACACCCATTGGCTCTTGGGACATAATTGACATCAGGTGACAGAAGTTATGGTGACATCACTTCCTCTTTCAAACTGCATCTCCTGTGTCATCCTTCTGGAGTGGAAATGACATCACCATAACCTCCGTCACCCAATGTCAATCATGTCCCAAGAGCTAATGGGTGTAAAGCTCCGCCCCCGCATAAAAAAAGGATCAACTCTGAACTGAAATTATAAACTGAGAAGAAAACTGAAAAGTGAATTTTGTCCTTTTTTTTTTTAAAGCAAAAATTGACGTCAAATAGTTTTAATGTTATGTAACAAAGATGAAGCGCCAAAAAAAAAAGTTTAAATCCACAAACAAAGCAAAGTTGCAGAGACGTGAAAAGACGAAGCTCCACCAAACAACATCAAACGTTCTAAGGAATACATCCGGACTCTCATGTTAGTTCTAAACCAAAAATCTCCAAACTTTTGTGAAACCTTCCGTTGACTGTGGATGGAGAAGGACACCAATGTCTGCACAGGTGGACTTCAGTCTGTGGGGGATGAGCTGATCGTCCACAGGAAGTCCTGTGAGCGACCACGGCGAGGGTCACCTGCGGCTTTGCTCACCTCCTCCTTCAGGCCGTGTTTCTTCTGCTCCAGGCTGATTTCTTTGGCCCTCATGAGCTGCAGCGTTTCCTTGGAAACGGCGTACTGCAGACGCTCCATGCGCTCCACCGCCGCGGCCCACGCCGACTTGCCAAACTTCCTCTGGTCCGCTCGCATTCGCTCGTATAACGCTACAACACAGAGAGAGACGTTCTCCTTCAGGCCAGACTGAGGCGGCGTGGAGCTCCAGAACCAACAACGACCAAAAGGTCAGAGTGGGAGCGTCTCAGCAGAAGAGCATCAGGACGAGCGCTCGGCGCCGTTTACCTTTCAGGGCTCGGCTGGTGGTTTCAAAGAACTTGACCGTCAGGTCTTGAATGGACAGGACGGCGGCGCCGGCCTTCCTCTGCCACTCTTCGTCCTCCTTCCTCAGGCTCTCCACGCGGCGAGGACCCAGGCGCTCCGTCTCCAGGGAGATCTGAGCGGGAGAAGCGCTGGTTAGAACGCTGCAGCAGCGAGGACGGACGGACGGCGGGAAGACCAGCCCTTCGGCTTCTGCTGCCAGCGGGCGGCACGTTTGAGGGCCGTGGGAAAAGACGGCGATGCCGGCAGATCCAGGAAATGATCCACGAACACAGAGATGAATCACTGTGAGGCAGTTTGACCGACAGCGAAATCCTGAGGCTCTCGTGTAGAAAAGTGCACGCTTCTGTTTTACGTGCACGGTCTCAGCAAATCTAAGAAGTGGAATTCTGGATTTGCTTGGATGTAAATGCCTTTTGAAGAACTCTCAAAACACAAATTTACAGCAAAAACAAATTGCATTTTATCAAAAAAATAAAAAAAATATCTGCTTATGCTGAAACTACAAGCTGACAAAATAAAAGCGTCAAGTCAAAGAAAGCAGCGTTCACTTTCTCAGACCTCCGTGTTAAAAACAAACAAAATCACCCGTTTATTCACTAATATATTCAGTTACAATCATCACATTCATTTGCATCATAAAGAGCTAAAAGTCAGAGCTTTGTCCATATTTTTAAAAGTTTTTAAGACATCAAATAAATAAAAATAATCTATAATCTGTGAAAAAGTATAAACAATGAAAACATATCTGTTATTTTCAGGACAGGATCATTCTTTCCTTTTATTTAAAACATTCACTTTTTGTTTATTGATACTTGAACATTTCAAAAACATAATTTAAACTAATTTTCACTCCATAAACTGACTTCTGCAGATGTAACGTTGGAGGAATTTCGGATAAAAAAATCCCCAAATTATGTTTTTGACATTAGTTTGTTGAAACATCACTAAAAAGTGCAAACATTTGACAGCAATCCCGATTGTGAGATAGTAAATAATTGTATAATAAATAATATCATAGGAAACAGGTATAGTATAAATATATTTTTAGTTTTCTAAGAAATGAATCAACTTACAGATTTAGTGCAGCATCACTCTGTGAACGTTACGTTTCAAATAAAGTTTTAAAGGTGAACAAACTGTAACAAAATCTAACTTCCAAATTAATTAGAATTATTATTTTAGATGTGTTCGGCTTAAATAATTTAATGTTAATTTGATTTATATTTGTAGGCATATCTAAAGTAAAGTAACGGCATAACATCTGAAAACACGTTTTATTTGGAAGTTTCTGACATGCGTCCCAGCTGTGCCCTGCAGTACCCGGACGCTCCAGCAGATGGCAGTGATGTTTGTCAGCCCTGCAGCTAAAACACTAACAGATGAGAAGCAAATAATCTGGACTCAGTTTGTCATTTTTCATCAGGTTTAAAGAAAATGGAGAGTATGGAACCTGAACGCCTTGTGAAGGACCCCCCCCCCACACACACACACACACAAACCCCCCCACTCCCACCCCCCAAATCCAGCATGAAGAACATAATGTGCGCCGTCTGGACTGAAGCCCTGTGCTGCTTTGACCCGTTACACACTGGTGCTTTTTGCTCCAAAACAAACAACGGCCATCGCCCACAAAACCCGCAGAGGTCCCGGCTGTGATCAGGCTCAGGGCTCGTGAGCGTGTGCACGTGAGCTGCGAGCACAGGCTGTGGTTAAACTGGAAAGGAAGGGGGGGGCGGCAACAAAGTCTGGAGTGGCGCTAGATCCAGTCAGGAAGAGGAAGAAGGAAAAGTTCCCCGAGGAGCAGCGATGTCAGTCAGCGCTGGTTTTAGAACGACCGGCGCGCGGCGTGAACGGACCGGCGCCGCCTCCTCCTCCTCCTCCTCCTCCTCCTCGTCTGCATCTCCTGAATTCTGTCCGACTGGTTTTATGCAAAGCAGAGCTCCACATAAACAGTTCAACCTTCAACAGTTAAAAACAAACTGATGGTTTGAAGCCATTTGGTTCCTTTCTCCAAAATCCTCCTCTTCTGCAACACTGTCAGTGTTTTCGTGACTACATTTCCCATAATTCCCCATGATTATTTAGTCTAAGATCTGAGGCCCTTTAACCACGTCAATCCGGTGTTTTGTTGCTTTAAATGCAATAAAAAACGACTCTTATCAGCTTAAATAAGCTTTTATTGATAGTTACTGAAATGAGGAAGAGTGATGCATAAATTCATTCGATTCACACAAATCTTCATTCAATATTAGCTTAAAAGCAGAAAACTATCATTCGTTTCATCTGTATCTTGCATTTAATCAAAGTCTTTCATCACAATCAATATTTCCTCACCTTTTTACATAATGAAGCTCAAGTCTTCCTCACAACTGCCCTTCGGGGTGGATACGGGCCGTCTGGGGGGGGGGGGGGGTGTCTGCATTCATTTACCTTTATTTGCAGGGTTTATTCAGATTCATGAATGCAGATGTTGCATATGTTAACTGCGATAAGAAAATCTCAATTTTGTTCCTAATGATGCGTCAGGGTTTTCTTTAGCAAGGACAGACCGTAGCGTCCCAAAGCGAAGTCTCATCAAACCCTCCATGTCTGAGCCGAGTACAGGACTCATGCAGACAGCGAGAAGAAGAAAGAGGAAGCTTGATTTACTCAACCAGATAACTTGGTCTCCAAGACTCCCCGAGCTGCAGAGGTTCCAGCGGTTAAGGAAGAAAGAATCCAATTTAGCAGCAGAAAGCTGCTTTGCAGCAGCTTTTAAGCCAAGACGCCGCCCTGATGCCTCTGGGAGCAAAAGCATCTGCGTTTCCCCACATCATGCTCAGCATTTAGTCTGGACTAAAGTCCTGGACCTGAGCCGCTCCGGGCCCGGTCAACGGACGGAGAACGAGTTCATGACGATTACAGAGCAAACGGTGACACACTGCAGGAGCAGGTGGTGGAGTCCAGCCGTCACAGACAGTAGAAACTCCACATGGATGCAAAACAAAGAAGAAAGTCGCTATCGGACTGGAGTCCTGCATAACAAAGTCATTGCAGTGTGTGCAGAGATATAGAAGAGTGTGCACAGGAAGCTGCACATCATTTTTAATAGAATTTTACATTTTCTATTCATTGAGTCTGATGCTGAACATAAACATCTTCTCTGCTCCTCCGTCAGTTTGATCGTCTAAATAAACTTTTTAGCAAAAACTTTTTTACATTGAAACTTCATATTTAGAAAATGTTCCATAGAAAAGATATTTAAATCAAGTTTTTGTTTCAAATTGGTGCTAGCTCATCTATGCGTGTATGGTATGGTATGGTATGGTATGGTATGGTATGGTATGGTATGGTATGGTATGGTATGGTATGGCCACCCTCATGTTTGAAATTCGGACGAAACACTTTTCTATTTCACGTAAAAACAAATGACTCTGGAAGAGAAAACCCAACATTTTCATGAAATAGGTTATCTGTGCAGAAATGATGAGACCTGCCGAGTCGCCTGCAGATGATGAGGAAACACAGACGCGTCCTAAAGAGGCGACACAAACTCTGGTGGTCAGCAGCTGAGATAACGTTTTTTTTTGGTTCTTTTTATAACAGATCAGAAAAGTCCAGACTGTGAAAACAAAAGTAGCATGAAGAACATCCGTCCTACAAATGAAAACTACAAGTAATCCATTCCTGCACAAACATTTCAGAACCCAAAGTGTTTCTCGTCTAGATTCAAAAGTAAGAAATGTATGTAAATAAACCTCCCAAGTACCGCCAGAGGAGTTTAATTTACCCCTCTTTTTGCAATTTCTTTCTTATTTATATAAGATTCTTGCTGATTTATTTCAGGAAAACAAAGTTTTTTAACGCACAGAACAACGCTTAGTAACACAATCCAACAACAGTCGCACAACGGCTGCATCATTATAACAACTTTTGTAAACATTTGTATAATAATTTGCCTGGCGGGCGGAGGCAGAAGCAGCAGGGGGTCACCGTGACAGCCGTTGCCGTGGGAACGCGTTGTCCTTGTGCAGCAGTAACCAGATCTTAGTGTGCCACAGCAACAACATATTTAATTCATGGCTGACCTCTGACCTCACAGGCAACATGACCGTGAAACGCAGCAGGGATCCCCGTCAGCGGGGCTGTGGATCAGTGAGATGGCCTGACTGGGAGACTCGAACAGAAACTCAGAGATCCAGAGGAATATTTACCATTACAGAGCCATTCAACATGTCCTTTAGAGGGAGGGGTTCAACTTTTGATCAACACACGAGATGTTCCAGCAGGAACCACAACACTGGCGTTCTTTAAACATCTGTAAACATCAGGGACGTGAAACCACTGAACCGAATCGTTGCATCCCTACTGCACGCCAGTGTGTTTACATTGAAAATGTCAAACACGTGGTGGTAAATTTAAGAAGTGTTACTGTTTATTACACCAGGCTTAGTATGAGTCAACTGAAAGGGTTTTCTTTGTTACTAGCTCATCAGCGAATATAAAAAAAAAAAAAAGGGGGTGGGTTCTGTTTACTTCCAGCAAATGAAGTCAATTCAGTCGCCATTTTTCCGCGATATGGAAGCCGCCATGTTGGAGGTAAGCAGTGATTGGTCTGACTCAACCGCTCTCACCAATCAGGAGTGAGCTTGTTGGAAGGCCACAACCCTACTACTTGAAAGCGAGCTCATGAGAATCTGTCAATCAAACATTCTAAATGCTGGAGGTTGGGGCTACTTTTATTCAGGCATCTGATTGGTCAGTTTATAACTTAAGTAACTAAATAAAATGAGGATTATCAAGAACATGTAAAAAAAAAAAAGAGGTAGCAGAGCATAAATTGTTATTCTGACCAATAGAATGATTGAAGAACAGCTGTTTATTTTTCTATAGAAATCTATAGTTGTGTCCACATTCCCTCTCTATTCCCTAACTACTAAAAACTATAGTGGGGGACTATCCGGTAGCATGAATTTTAAATGCAATTCAGACACCATTCTCACTATATTTTTTAAATGCCTCATGGCCTCACAAATTTCCTAAAGTAAAGTAAAGTTTACACGACCGTTTATGAATCCACTGCATTCAGATGATAAAATTTGGAGGGTTTATACAAAATAGACTTTATACATTTTTTCCTCACAAAAAAACAAATAGTCACTTCAACACAATGTATTGAGGTCTGTATTTGCCAATCTAGTAAGCAGCTTTGCGTACTATTTTTTTGCAGAGACTTCTGGGAGGTTTTTACGACACAAAATGGCAAACGCACCCTATGGTGTACTTAGTAGTAGGGCTGTGTATCATCAATGAATTCCTGAATGGATTTGATTGAATTTTTAATTTTTAGTTTTCACATTTAGACAAATCTGTATAGAAATACAATATTTGTATAGAAATACAATATTTGTCTATATATGCTTTGAAGATATTCATATTAATCTGATACTGTTCACATACTGTAAAAATGAGTGAAATAATAAACCAGCGAGATTATTAACACCATACAATGTTACATGGTTTCTCAAACGGAGAAACTCCAACAAAAATGTGCAGATCTTTAACATTGTAAAGGTATTACAGAAATAAATGCTCTGCTCCTCCAGGAGGGTGTTTCAGTTTGGCCACTAGATGGCGCATTGCACTGTATTCCAGTAGATTGAACAAAAAGGGCTTAAGACCACAAGTAGTAACATCTAATAAACTGTTTTGTTAAAAGAGTTTGAAAAATTCCTGCCTGTTAGTCCATAACGCTGTTCATTTAGTCAGAAATGTATGTTTAGGTTGAACGAGCCTTAGCATTAGCCGTCCTATGGGAAATTTCATTATACGTTAGCATTAGCTGTCCTATGGGAAATTTCATTATACGTTAGCATTAGTCGTCCTATGGGAAATTTCATTATACGTTAGCATTAGCCGTCCTATGGGAAATTTCATTATACGTTAGCATTAGCCGTCCTATGGGAAATTTCATTATACGTTAGCATTAGCTGTCCTATGGGAAATTTCATTATACGTTAGCATTAGTCATCCTATGGGAAATTTCATTATACGTTAGCATTAGCCGTCCTATGGGAAATTTCATTATACGTTAGCATTAGCCGTCCTATGGGAAATTTCATTATACGTTAGCATTAGCCATCTTATGGGAAATTTCATTATCCGTTAGCATTAGCCGTCCTATGGGAAATTTCATTATACATTAGCATTAGCCATCCTATGGGAAATTTCATTATACGTTAGCATTAGCCGTCCTATGGGAAATTTCATTATACGTTAGCATTAGCCGTCCTATGGGAAATTTCATTATACGTTAGCCTTAGCCGTCCTATGGGAAATTTCATTATACGTTAGCATTAGCCGTCTTATGGGAAATTATTGTTAAAATGACACTGGAGATTTATCAGAGTATATCAATGTTTTGTACACTATTTGGCCATTTTACTGCTTTACACCATGTTTGTTTTAAAGGTCACCGGAAAAGTAAAAGGCATAAAAAAACGATCCCTACTTTTATGGATCGATTCAGATCGATTAATCCAGTTTATCCACACAACCTTTGGGATTATGTCTTCTTGCTATGGAAGCCTTTGTGTAGCATAATTAAAAAGAAAAGGAAAATGAAAAGGCATTACTGTTAATCCATTTTAATTGTCAAAGTAGACATTTCTAAATGAATTTTGCTACACATTTACCAGAGAACTTTTTTGAAAATGAAATGTCAAATACCATTTTCATTATCATTTTAATTAAGTGGCAGAATGAGTAGTGTTAAAGAACAAAATGAAGAAGCATTTTGGCTGATTGCTTTTTCATTTTAATTTTGAGTTTAAAAAAAATGCAGCTTCATTTTGAAAATGAAAAAGCATTTCTGGATTTGACTTTTATTTTTAATTATGCTACAAAAATGCTTCCATATCTTGGAGCCAGCGGGTACTTCCTGTTTGGAGGACTGGGGGGAGAGGGGGGGCACACTCTGTACAGTTCTGATAGTCAGTCAATGTTTGTAATACACAATTTAGAGTAGAATAAAATAGAAATGTGCAACAAAAAAAAAGTGCAAGTATCAGGTTTCAAATGGAACCAAAACCAAGGTGTGAGGCAAAACTTAAAATTTGAACAGAACTGTGCTGCGTCCCTGGCAAACATCTGTAAACATTCAAATCTTTTCTCTTCACGGTTCCCAGATTTGGGTAAAGTGAAGCAACAATGCTGCAGATCAGGAAGGAAACCACCCCAGATCTGATTTAATGCCACAACAGTTCATTTCAGTCTGCAAATCACACAGAAGTCGCCTGAAAATCGTCAAGATTCCCTCATTTTCTGTGTTTTTTTTTTTTTATTTTAACGACAGATTTCACCGTCATGACTGCAGAGGTCAGATAATTCCACTGCTTTACTCACTTCTACAACAAGGACGAGAGGCGGTTCTGGTCTTCTTCGCCCCGCCCATGAGGGGGATGCAAACTGCATGTAAATAAAAGAAAAAAAAAAGCGCTGTGTCCTAAATCCAAACTTCCTCTCCTTCCTGACTCATCAGTTTGAGGGGGAACAGCCCCCAGAGCCGCCATGGTGGATTCATTTGCATGCAGCTTTGCTTTCAGCCGTCGGATCGCCCTGAGGGGAGCAGGTGGTAGAGCTGGAAGAGTCAAACTGAGTTTATCCTTGTAGAGGAAACCACAACAATAGGGAATTATGGGAAAATTGTCTAGGGGAATGGTTTTCTTCGAAGGAAAAGACTGCGAGGATAAAATACATCATTTCTTAAAACTACTAGGAGCAAAAATTAATTTAAATTTCCAAAAGTCCATTTTGGGACATCATAAATCTTGTTATTGACAATGGGGAAGTGGGCTGTAGCTACCAGCAGTGAAACCCGCGGCACAGGGAACCACTTAAAGCTGGGGATTAATCCAGATTTAGTGCATTAACTAGCACTTCTGGCAGCTGGATGTTTACATGAATCTCTTTGGGGCAGACTAAAAATAAACTTGGGTGTTTGAGTTCACTGTGACAGCACACAGGCCAAACGCGTGACTCACTCGTGCGTTTTGGACGTTTTCTGGACCTCAGATGAAACGGAAACGTCCGTCTACAGAACATACAGCGATGCTGTTGGATCACGGTCATGCCGCCGTCATAATGGACAGTTCCAAACGCAAAGGCACAGATGTTTGTGTTGGTAATGACAGTGCAGCTTGAGGAATGTGGTTTACAGAAGGACAAGAGAAACACCGTTCACCGGGAAAGCTCCAAATGACAAATATCCTTTCGAGTTTTTCCCTTTCATTAAAGCCTTAGTCACAGCTGCCCCTACGGGTGGATATGGGATGTCTGCGGGTAAAAAAAACCTGTACGGAGCAAACAGGTGACCTGCGAGAAACATCAAGGCCGTAGACGGCTCAGCGAGAGAAAATGTCGGTGCACATTTTTTCTGTGGGTCCTGAAGGGGTCGTGTGACGGGTCGAAGTGAACACTCAAACAACACGTGAGGGTAAGTAAGATCTTTCTTTCTTTCAACCCCCTCAAACCCTACAGACTCAGTGTGCACTCCTTATGTGCGGCTTGACAGTTAGAAATGAGAAGATTACAGGCCACTATGCGCACCTTAATAACAACTAGAACATGGTGTAAGGACATCGTACAACAGCGTCATCCTTACGCCATCAATGCATTCAACTTCCATTAGCCTTAATGAAACACTTCTCACGCGGACAACAATGGTACGTTCCATTTTTGCGACTGTCCCTTGAGCCTCAAGGAAACTGGCTCGACAGTAAGATGCACCCCACCTCTCTAAGACCCTCCACGGGCCGGACAACCCCAATAACCTACAGCACCCGTGGCTGGTTCTGAAGATCTACCAGAATGTTCCTGTTTAGCAGATCTCTCTGCTCTACTTTCTGCTGACTCAATATGTCTCTTTATTCTGACGGACTGAAGACACCTGATCCAGGTAAGGAAGTGCAGGAAAAAGCTGGCGGACAGGGCGGTACATCTAAAGAACCAGTTTGGGCAGCCCTGATTGAAACCATATAAGGGTTTCTTGTTTTTTTAAAGACAAAAAAGCTTGTTGTTTCTACAATCCCGAGACTTTAAGCTTTTTCCGCATCCAACTGAACAAAGAGACGCGTCTGGAACTAAGATCCTTACAGCAGATGAGAAGAAATGTGACATATTCGCTCACATCTAGCAGAGCGTGTAGAAGCAAAAAAAAAAAAAAAACTTCCTTCACACAGCGGGGAAGGTTGCTGGAGGACTGATTGCTTCTGAATCATAGTCAGCCGTGAGCTCATCTGTAAACCAAAGCAGTTAAGGTGCATTCTGGGAGTTTTTGGAGTGGGGAGGAGGCTCCTTCATGGGCCTCTGATTGCATTGGCTAAAGGAAGGCCTTCTCAGCGTTGTCTCATCGACACATGAGCTTGATGAGCTTCATGTTGGGGCATTTCGGTCAGAAAAATAAGAAAAACTTCAGAGCTATATTTCAAAGAAGCTGAATGGAATAAAGTTTTCATTTTAGTGACCAGACTGACCTTCAGGTGACCTTGTTCATCTCAGAATGACTCATTCCAGATGTTTCTGAATCTATTGTGAATCAAACCTAATTACAAGATTTCCGCAAATATGAAGAAACTCTGGTAGTAAAGTTTGTTTTTGACAAACTACTCGTATTAAACAAAAGTGTTCAAACTTACGTTGATGACTAAATGTTCTACACAATAAAAGGAAAAAAAGTTTGCTTTGGCATTAATACTGACTGGTACTCATGATTACAACGGACCGCTTAGACACACTGGGGTGTTCTGGTTATCTGAACAGAAAAATTTAGTTTTTAACACTAAAGAAAAATTTCTCAATTTTCTTCACAAAATCTGCTGAAAATAGTTGAAAAAGACTTTTTTTTAATCCCATAAGGACCAAGAATGTTTTAAAAACAGCAACCAGAACATAATGCTGAAGCTGGCAGCAGCGAAGCGGTAAGTCAGCAGAGGCAACAGGCTTATGATGAGGATCGATTATTTTTCAGCTATTCTGCTGGGGATTTGCTGCTGTGTCTGGGATCACTGCTGGGATGTTTGACCCATTTTCATACGAGCTTCAGCCCCCTGACAGATGGCGTCCAGCAAGGAGAGGAGCTCAGGGTTTACCTTCCAGGTAGTCGGGTCCTGAAGCTGCACAGCAAGCCCAAATCATCACTCTTCCCCTGCCTTGTCTGACTGCTCATTTGAACAGAAGAATTTACTGCTCCCTGGAGTCAACAACATTGTTGTTCTGTTGAAGAAATGTTGAAGTTTAACCCTTAAAGAATTTCTCTCTCTTAGAATTTTTTTTAAACCTTTTTAATTCTTAATATTTAACCAATCGGCAACCCTTTGACTTCCGGATTGAAGCCCATTAAAAAACAAGTCTTAAAATCAAATTTGTCAATAGAGTTGCCATTTTTCACATTACAGACACCACCATGTTTCCACCAAGACAACCTCAGTAAGCAGGGATTGGTCAAAATTGGTCTAACTCAATGTTTCCATGGCAACCGTTCTCACCAATCAGGCGTGAGCCTGTTGGTAGTCCACACCCCTTCCACTTGAGAGTGCGCTCTGGAAAATCTGTCAAACGTTTGGATTGTAGATCGTGGCCGCCAGCAGGCACCGCCTTACTTTTAATCGAAGCACCTGATTGCCCAGTTTAGACGTTAAACAAACAGCACCAAATATATATATATATATAAATATATATATATATATTTTTTTTAATGGGGATTACCAAGAAGATGTTTAAAAAAGGTATCAGATCAGGAATGGTTTTGCTGACCAATTGAATGACTGAGGAACAGCTGTTTATTTTTCTGTAGAGGTCTATGGGATTTTGGCTTCTTGGAGCCAGCTGGTACTTCCCGTTTAAAACACCAGCGGGGAGGAGTCACTCAGTCCAGTTCTCATATACAGTCAGTGGTTTGATCAAGTGACTGCTGTTACTCCAGTTTGGGAAATTCTACAGTTCAGTGATGTCATTTTCTGCCAACATTACAATCTTTCGTCCAGTTGTCTCACAGTAATACCTTTAAATAATCAACAGGTTGAGCTGAAGCACTGGGTGTAGCGACTTCAAAACCAAACAGTCGCTGAGAGGCTGAGGCTGGGTCCGGGTGTTGAATGATGTGCTCAAAAACCATAAAGCATAACCAAGTTTGTATTTTGACATTTTAATAATGAAAAAAATGAAGGTAATTAAATCCACTTATTATATTGTGATTTAAAAAAAGAGAAAAAACAAATAATATGGCAACCCAGCTCCCCCCCCCCCCCCACCTTCCATCTTACACAGGGAAAAACCACAGGTGAGTTAAAGTCAATTAATGTCTCCGCCCACAAACATGTGACCCACCAGCTCATTACCTTACTCAATGACCTATAATCAAAAAAATATTATATACATGTATTCATTCATCATAAGAAAGACCACACTTAATTCAGGGCACCTACACTGGGGCTTTAGATGAGGCTGTTTGTTATTCAACCATAACATTTTCCATTTGAAACATCCTTCATTCATAAAAAACTGCCTGATTGTACAAACATCCTTTTATAATCCTTTTATAATCCTTTTATAATTTACAAACAATTGCTTAGGACTTAGAGATGCATCTTTTGCATCTCCTCAGGTATCTTCTCTCACACAGCAGCAGGAGGCCACAATGACCGCTTTAAGCCTTTGTTACCTCCGCGCCCATAGAGAAAGCCATCCACGGAGAAATATAGAAAATACAGCTAAAATTCGCCGATTTCAGACAATTTTTTCATCCGGAAAGCGATTTGTCTGTAGAGATCAGGTCTTTATTTCCTGGAGGGTACGATCGGTTTGCTCAAAAACCCGGATTTCCACAAATTCCCGGAAGACTTCCATTACTGCTGAAACACGCATGTATGCGTGTTGACATGGACTTTCCATTGGAAGCGGTCACTTGAACGCATGTTGCAGAGACCGATGTAAGCGAAGCTTTATAGAGAAAGTCCGGAAACGCACACACAGTCAGAGCTACTATTTTTCTGTCCAGGACGTTTCGTAACCCATTAACTACTGAAGTCCTCGTCTGGCCCTTCCAGAGCAGCACACGCTGCATGCGTGTTAAAAATAACATAGTGACTGAACGGCAGCAGAATGAACGGAAGAGGAGACCAGGATTAGTAAACGTTATTCAGACATCGCTTTTCAAAGTGAAACCACCCTCTGCCTTTAGGGCTATAGCAGCTAAAAAAACAACGTCTAAACTTTGGCAAACATGGTTGTGCGTGTAAAAGGAAAGTGTTTTTGCCAATCACTGCTCTGGGGAGTAGGTGGGTGTGTGTGTGTTAAACCGGGGGCGGTGCTGGCACTCTGCCTGAAAGGGGCTGTTCCTCACTTTGTGACATCACACTGTGAGGAAACAACTGGTTTGTGTGTTGGGAGGGGCTGGCGCTCAGAGAGCAGGGTTTTACACTTCAGCACACTTAAAAGCTCATAAAGGTTGACTTTGCGTGGCGTTGGCCCCTTAATCAAGTGCATTAGACTAACCGCATCTGCAGTTTCCGCCTAAAATTTTAATATTTAGCACAACTCAGTCATTTGCTTTTCTTCTCAGAACTGCAGTTTGCAAACGATGTACGAAACAAAACCCCCCTGGTGGTCTTGGGAAAAAAGTACGCTGAGAGGATCGCTGAGGCTGCAGAATCACTGAGTGGTTTAGAGGCTGCTGGGTAATCTGCTCTTGGCAAGAGGGGGAAAAAAAAAAAAAAAAAGAGAGAGCTTCACTGGCAGATCCTTTACTATGCCATCATCAGCACCACACAAGACGGGGAAACTGATGTCAGTACCGCAACAGCGGGCTCCTGGAACAACACTCAGGACGCCAAACCAACCAGAACCCAGCAACATAGCCGCTAAGCTCCCTCCTGCAAAGAGACGGCCACACAGACCAGTGAGGCCTAAACCGACTTAAATAAAGCGCTTGGACAGATGGCCTTCGTTTCTGTGCGCCTCAGTGTTTCACCTTAATCTGCTGCCGCCGCAAAGTCGCCACCTCCCTGATGTCTCTGAAGGGCTGGAGCAGGTAGTGGTAGAGCTGAGTGGTGGCTTCCAGGAGCTCGCCGAAGGCGGCGTCCTCCTCGGGGTAGACCTGCAGCAGATCCACCATGCTGTCCATGGCTCTGTGCTTGTCCAACACCTGACGGGCAGAGAAATAAAATAGAATAAAATAGAGAAAACTTAACACCAGAAATATTTAGGCTTTTCCATAATCTTTGCGTCACAGTGAAAATTAATGTTTTGCTGTTGGCTTTTATGAGCATTTGTCATTTTATAACAAATAAAATCCAATATTTAGATTTAAATTTCTCCCAAAAAGCTAATTTGATTCATGTATTACATTATAATATTTTACTTGAAATCAAATCGTCTTCTTGAGGTTTTTAATGAACAAAATCACAATTCTATTCATATCGGTTCCACTTGTATTCAGTTCAAATGAACAGATGTGTTAAAAGAGTTTTTCAAAATAAAACAAATTTGATTTTAGGTCATGTGAGTTTTTTTTTTTTTTTTGGACAAAGTTAATTGAATCAAACTAAATCCTGATTGGGATGGATTCAGTATTTTGGCAGTGAAACCAAATCTGAATTAAGTATTCAAAAGTTTGGAATAGCACTAAAAGTCTGTTTTTAGATTCATTTCGTTTTCTAAAATGCTAAAAAGATCTGCTTCATTCTTCATTCAGCAGTCAGTTGATTCAGCTGAACCCTCTAGAGCAGCATTTCATCAACATTTAGCATCATCATATTCATTCACTGCTTTCAGGATATGTTTCTGTAAATGAACAACTGCTGAAACTTTCAACTCACTTTTGGTTTAATTCAAACAAATGTCGTCATCGATAAACACGTGAAGTTCTGGTAGGACATTTACACTTTCTACTTTTTTTTGTTTTAATCCCAAATTGTTCACCTATTAAGTAGATTTGTGTCAAACTAGTCTGAAAATAAACTCTTGTTTTTATTTTTAAAGCTTTTCTTTTGGACAGTTCTTACTGTTTTAGGTCAGACATTTCTCCTTGAGTCAGAGCAGGATGAAAACATGATCAAAACATTTGATTTGGGTGGTTGTTATTCATCTGAAAAAGGAGGCATGCCAGAGTAAAACACTGAAACTGTAGATATTTCTCAGATAAATGGCAGAAAGTTCAGTCTGATAATGTGGTCCTAATAACTAAATACTTTAATATTATCGGAACAAAAATAGTTAGTCTATATAGTATTTTCAAATGGCGTGCCACAAGGCGCTGTTCTTAGATCGCTACAGTTTAAATTATAAATTGAATGACTTTGTTTTTATTGTTTGCTGATGATACAATATTATTGTGCTCTGGTGAAAGGAATGAATATGTGGAACAACTTCAGTAAGTAAATGTAAAACATCAAATAACACAAATATATTAAAATATATTAAAAAAAATCACTGAAAAAATATTAAAGTATTAATACTTTAATATTTTTTCTGTGATTTTTCAGTGATTAAATGTTTAAAGATAAATCATTTTGCGTTTTTGTTTTGATTATTCATAAAATAATTTTATCTTTGGGTTTGGACTAATTTATGTTGCTTTTAATTAATGAAGGAGGTAGAAGTATATGTTTGATTTTTGCTCCTTTTTATTAGGAAATTGTTCCTCCTTGTTTTGTAATTTTTGTGAGTTTTTATTTTCCTTTTTTCTTTTTAACCAATTAAACAAAATTTAAATAGATAAATAAATAAAAACTAAACCTAAGTAAAATAAAAAATAAAAAATAAATAAATCAAGATCTTATATGTTATGGCTAAATTTAGGAACTTTTTTATTTTACCAATAGATTTGCTTTAATTGCTTGTTATGAACATTAGATGAATCTTTATTATTTGGGTTTCTTTGTTGCACAATCAGAGAAAATGAAAAACGCTGTTGATGTTTATTTATTTTTTATTTAACCTTTATTTACCCAGGAATTGTCCCATTGAGATTAAGAATCTCTTTTTCGAGGGAGTCCTGGCTAGGGGGGAAACAATAAATTACATTTACAATAAAAATGTCAACATTAAAAACATAAATAAAAAATGAGAAATAAAAAATGATTAAAGCAGCAGAGATGCTTTAACTTTTCACTTCCTCCTCCAGAGGTAAACAACAATCAGGTATCTGAATGTTGTTCTTACATATCATTACCTCCATTAAAAAATAAATAAAATGGAAGATAACGTTTAAAACAAAGGTGAAATGTTTTCACATAAGCAGGATCCCAACCTCATCCGGCCTTAAAGTGACTAGTTTCATGGAACCGGTTTAAAATGCAGAAGCTGAACCTGAAGTGTCCAAACCTTTTATTTCAGAACAAACTTTCGTCTTTAGCGCTAAAATAATCGAATGAAGTTGGCAGTTTAGGAGAAAGTCAAAGCAATGAAACGCCTCACGGTTCGACACGAGTTAAAGTGGACGATTTGATATTCTATTTCCTGAAGGCAGATCAGCCAAATCCACAAAACCGTGTCCATTTCTCTAAAGCCGGTCCTCCAACTGACAACAGAGAGAGACTGGCTTCCTGGAAACATTTTTGAAAGAACAAAGACCGTCTCCAATGGTAGAGTTCATATCCAGAAGGCATTAAAGCTGTGAAAAAAAGGGCCTCCTGGGGGGTTTTATGACCACAGAATCACCGCGCAGAATCAGAGGGACCTGCCCAACTTTTCTGTGTAAAAGACTCATCAATTCAGTGATTTATAATATTTTAAACGTAAAAAGTCTTGGCCTCAACTTCCCTTGTGAGTGGATATGATCGCATAAAACGGCTTAAAGGAAGAACAATCTGCACATTCAAAACCCAAAGAGCAAATGTTTCACAAACTGAACGATTGACGTAATGAACATCCTACAGAGCAAACCATTTCCAAAGCGATCCGCAAAACAAACCATTTCCAGAACAAACAGAAGAACTAACGACGTACAGAACGAGCCATTCACACCAGCACCCGCAACACGGTTCATGAAACTATCCACATACACACCGTTCAGAACCAACAGTCCTCTTAAGAAAATGATAGAATATGGAATAAAATGTGTGAACAAACCTGATTCTCTGGTCTTAAACTGTTCAGGAAGTTTTTTTATTCTACTTTATTTACTTCTTTTTTTCTTTTCTTTACACTGAAATAAACCACATGAGGGTCCAGCGCGCATAAACTCTAATGTGTTTAGTCCAATAAGAATCCAGAATAAAGAAAAACCAAAGCCTGAAATGGTTTCGCGTCTTTTCCGGCACGACGCCAAAACTGCCAAACTATTGCTGAGCAAATAGATGTGAGCGTTGGTCCTGCGGTTGAATGTGTGCCGGCCGTTTGGGTTCATCTGGGTTTGGTTTTATGGTCATCGGCAGCATCACTGGAAACGGTGGCGGTGGAAACGCCCAGCAACCGTGAAAGAGCGAGAGAAGGCCTCCGTTTGTATGGCGCATGTCTGCAGCCAGGTATTGCACCATACAAATCATTGAGTGCCGAACAAGGAGAGCAGGATGGGCTCCAACTGTTGCTGATTCACACCACATGTCCAACAATTCACAGCTTGTTCTTCAGAACAACTTCCAAACGGCTTTTTGTTCACATAAAAGTACAACTCGGGAGGCAGCAGCTCTTATTCCCAGAGGACAATAGCCGTCCTTCACGGCGGCCTCGGGTAATATTGAAATGTGCCACCGGCGAGCCATCATCTAGGGGCTGAAGAAAGTGCTCTTCTCTCTGCAGAAATCCACAGAGATGAAAGAGGACTGTTATATTTAATCCAGGAGGATTTTCCGAGGCCCTCCACGGTGGGCACTGGGGCGGACACTGCACAATTCAGCCCCAACACTGCTTCCACTGTTTACTTTGGCTCCGAGTCTCCGTGGCAACCAGCGGCCAGCCACACACCCCCTTCCCCTGCTGCTCGTCCAGGAAAACCCCTGAACTAAACGAACCGGCTCCGGCTGAGGCAGGACTCAATCTGCTCAGATGTGTGAGGTTTGAGGAGCCGCTGCTAAAACATGAGCAGACTGGGAGGGTTTAAAGAAAGAAAAAAGGGCGTAAAAACCGCGTGGCCTTAAATTAAAAACAGTTGGGAGTGTTCCAACACTAATTACACTAATTGGCAGTAAGCCACTCATGTCATTCTCCAAACTTCAGATGTAATCCTCTAAACCAGCTCAGACCTTCAAGTTTCTGAACACCAACATGTGAGGCCGTCCCTCGCCGACGGTGGGCTTGAGGCTTTGTTTTACCTCTATAAAAGTAACGGGACGTTAAATTTAGCCTTTAAGTCCCTCCTTTATTCAAATAATTGCGAGACATTCCTGCAGGGCGTTACAGCTGATTATTACAGACCGACTGCTGTCTGCCATAAATCTGCTGTTTTCTTTTTACTCCTGACGGATGCACCAGGCTAAAAGAGCACAGAGTTGTTGCCATTTAATGAGACTTTTGCTGTTTGAAAAATAGATTCCCATTTTAAAACACAGACAAGAACTTCACATCCTCAGAATCAACACACCAAAATCCCAGATCGGGCCAAAGCTTGATCTGTAAAACCAGCAATAATTGAGTTTGTTTTCATTTAAAAACCTCATAACTTGTTGACAGATCGTTTTTTTTTTTCTTTCTTTCTTCTTGCATCTCCTTAAATCTACTGTGGGTAGATGAGAGTAAAAGTTGAACAAAATTCCAACCAATTTTAATTTGTAGTCCAACTAAATCTCTCCTTTGTTCTGGTTACCTGTAAATCAAGTTCAAAGGTGGGAACTGTTTTAATAACCCAGCTTCTGTTTCATATCATCTAATGGTCATCAGCGTATTATCTAAATCTATAACTGTATTAAAGACCCACGACTTTCTAATCAACTGCTGACCCTCTGCAGAAACCATGTCCTAGATCAGGGGTGGGCTTTTATTTTAACTGGGGGGCCACATTGGGTTCTAAAATTGGATAGAAGGGCCGGACCCCGAGCAGATGCGTGGAGTGAGAATGATAGAACATGGAATGTAGATGAAAACATTTGGATGGAAAATTATCTTCTAAAACAGAATACTCTAGAGTTTTTAGTTTAAAACGTTTGTTCCCATTTTAGATCAATGTTTTATTGTGAAGCTCTTTGGTACCTTCAAGGAGTTGTAAAGTGTTGTATGAATAAAGTTTAATCTATTCATGATCCTTTTAAGAAAATAAATATTATTTATGAAATTAAACAATGACCAAATAACAATCTCTATGATTTCAAAGACAAAAATTCAGGAAAAATATACTGATACATTTAAAAAAAAAAAAAAAAAACTAATAGTGGATCCTCTCCCGTCATAAATTCTGCAGCTGCGTTTCTGTTTCTCATCCAGTAATTATGAAAAAGCAAATTTCTCTGTCTTCTGCTGCAGCTACGCATGTGTCTGCGTTACCTCTAGTAACGAGTAACGTTCTAAAAAATAACCATGATGGGTCAAATCCACAGAGTCTGATTCCAGACGTTCATGGCAGTAAAACTCCTCACTGCATAAATACACTTTTCTCACACAGACATGAACATTTTCACCCTTTTCTCTTGTTTAAATTCTTAAACCTTCATAGACATGAGGTCCAGGATCTGAAGAGCTCTGCGTTTCTGTACAGACATGGCACGGACTGAGGTGTTGATTGACAAGGTCTCCAGCCAATCAGGACACAGAACAGGGTGCACTGTTTAAAAAAAAAAAAAGCAGCATAATCGCTCTAAAAGAATGAGCTGAACCGGGAAAGATGGACTGCGACGTAGAAAGGGAAGACTGTCTTCTGTTCTGATTGACAGAGATTTTAGAGGGTTTCAGTTTGGAGCTCAGACTGCAGAAGGTGGAAGAAAATGTCACGCCTTGATCGTGTGGCCAGATAAAAATAAATAAATAAATAAATTAACATGGATCTCTGATATTGTTTAGGGGGCCGGACCAAACATGGAGGCGGGCCGGATCCAGCCCGCGGGCCGTAGTTGGCCCACCCCTGTCCTAGATTGTCCTTTGATTTTGGCTAAAAACGTCATAATCACAATTACAAATTCACTGGAAACGCGTTGAAAATAGGTCAAAAGATGATAGCAGTGGGATTTTAAGACAGGCACACACATCCACACACCGTCCATCTATTTATCACCTAAACCCTAAGAATCCCCTTTGGAGTCATGGGGTTGCTTGAGCCTATCCTATGAGGGGTGGCCGTGGTGCAGCGGTAGGGCGGTCGACCCACGATCGTAAGATTGCAGGTTCATGGGCTGAACCCCACCTTGCCTCTGGTGGCAGGTTGTTGCCAGTCGCCACCAGTGTGTGAATGTGTGTCTGACTGGGTGAATGGGACTGTGACTGTAAAGCGCTTTGGGCCTTCAAGGGAGGTAGAAAAGCGCTATACAAGTATACGCCATTTACCATTATCCTCACCTTTGGCGGGAAAAAGCTTGGTAGACCCTGGATGGTTCACCAGTAGCACCACATCACAGCACTCAACAACACAAACACTGACATTTCACAACTAAGAGACAATTTACAGAGACACACACACAGTTTTTGTTAAATGTAACCAGTTGTTACGAATAGAAATGCCATAAACCTGTTAAGGCCGTGTCATACAGCCACTATTTACATTTTGTGCATAGTGCACAGATGAAAATTGGACATACATAAAGAAATTTGTGGAAAAGTTGTGGTCTTTACCTGAAATTTTCACATATGCATCATGTAAAAACCACAAAAGAAGTACAAATAAACACATATATGAATAAACATGAAGTACAATAGACGTGATTATTTATACGCAATTCATAAGTGATTAGTGCGCCAATTAAGACATTTTACGTGCGCGGTATATGCGATATAAAGGTTATACATGGATGGTACATGCTTAGAAATCTGTTAGACATACATGGAAAAGCCACAACTTTGCGCGCGCGTCTCACAAAAATCACGCATACTTGAATAAGATTTACATAATATTTGCGTATAAACTACGTACAACACGCACAAACGGTGCAATTCTGAACCGACCCAAAATTTTGAACAGCTCAAAACCGGAATCACATAAACATCCGTTGGCTGAAAGCCCCCCGATGGACATCTGCGCGCGTGGAGGGAGGACGAACCCGAGAAACACTTATGAATCCCTTTAAAGACCAAAATGTCATACGTGGAAAATGTGTTTCCAGCTTCAAACCAACCCTAACCCTTTGCATTTTCATGCATATATCTATGAAGGTTTAAAAACAAACTGCATCCACTGCTGCCTGGTTCCAAATGTCTCTGCGGTCCGTTAACAGCCAAAACAAAAAAAAAACATGTCCTTAACTTCCTGAACGAATAAATGCTTAAAAATTCTTGTCCCCTCCCTCCCCCCATAGCCTGCTTGGCCAATCACAGCCTGAGCTTTTCCGACATCACCAAATGAGAATTCTCCAGAAAGCCCATCAAAATGAGATGGGGGGGGGGGGGGGGGGGGGTCACTAAAATCACCTTCAAAATCAAAGATTTCTATTTTTTCTTCTGTTTATTGTTAAACATATAACAGTTTGGCAAGAAATTAAAGCCAAAGGTCTGTTATGTTTCCCTTAAAAATAACTTTGTGATGCATAAGCAACACAGACTATTTGACTATATACTCAACGAGTTTACAACACAACTAAAACCATAAACATGTCAGAAACGCACTTTCACCGAGACTAAAGGCTAAAATAAGCATCCTGTCAAACATGCCGGGTTGATTCGGTTAAACGTGTCGCTGATTTCAGCTCAGAACAGCAGAGAACCGCGACCTGCAGGCGGCTTGTGTTGTGTACACAAAAGAGCAACAAAAGCAGATGTCAGCAACGTCTGAACGCTGAAAACAAACGGCTCCAGCACGCGCCGCATGGCAGGACGACCCAACGACGGGATCATGGAAAACAAGCACGGGCGCGCGTGCACAAATGCAAACACAGCAACACAAAACGCACACTTTCATTCACAGAAAGGAGCAACATTAAAAAAAATACTTTATATTATTTACCAAAGAAAATCATCGTTGTAGAACAAAAAAAAAATAAAAACAGGTTTTATTGTGTGATAAAGGTGAGATTAAACTGACAACACCAGGTTACTTTATTTTCTTTCAAAGTTTCAAAGACTTTTTCTTTGACAATTTATTGTTTAAGTCACTCTGCAAAAATCGGATGAATTCGGGAGTTTCTACGAAATAAAAGCTCTAAAATGTTACACATGTGCTCTTAGAATCAGAGAAAACCTCTGAAAGCTTTTCCTGGTTAGGATTTGAAACGAATTTCTAAAACTCTTAATGATCTTTGAAATTCTTCACTTTTACTTTAATAATTTTTGCACATTTTCAATGTTTGAAACCTTCAACAGAGCCAGAAGGATGTTTATAACAATTACCTTCTAATGTGTTACTGTTAACGAGATGTTAGTCTGGTTTTCTTCAACAATCGGTTACGGATAAACCCATTTTGGCCGACGTATGGTCAATGATTGACAGATGCATGCTGGGTAGCTAATCTCCCCACATATTTGGGTTGGTTATCTGTGAGAACGGGGTCTGGGGGGGTGAAGTGAAGCAGCGTCTCGTGCTGATAAGGCCAAAGCAGTGATTGACGATCTGCAGCGGCTCCATAAAGCAAACGACCGTTACATGCTGTGAAAATAGTCTGTCTGCTTTAGAGGACTTACTCCAAAAAAAAAAAAGAACACGTGACTAACATGTTTCGGTTTTATCAGGACTGATTGAACTTCGGAGCAGATCATTCTGGAGTGAGAAGGTTTAATGTCATCATGTTGGGTCGAATGAGGTTATCGGACTGTAAAACACTCAAACGCAGCGTTTAGAAGCAAAAAGGGAATCTCCGTTATGCCGCCTCGTTTGTGCAATCCTGAAAAATGGAAATAAGAGGAATTCCAGAAGGAGAAAAAACATTGATGATTCTGCTGGATTCATATTTTCCAAATTTAATCGGCTTTAAAAACAATGGACAGCTCAAAACCCCCCCTTCTCATGTTCCCAAACAGGAAGTACTATTGCTTCCTGATACGGGCGCCGCCATGTTGAAACCAGTCGACAGTGATTGGTCCGAGTCGCTTACCATTCACTGTCGACTGGTTTCAACATGGCGGCGCCCGTATCAGGAAGCTATGGTGAGGCATTTTTCTATGGGTGATGTCGCAGCTTGATTGTTTTTACAGTCTATTCTAAAAACTGACATTTTAAAAAAGAAAATTATATTAAATCTGCTAAACAAATGTTAAAAAACAAAATGTTTTTTGGCAAAGTAGAGCCTGGAAATGTTCGCCTTTGATCTTAACCTTTACATTGACCCTTTAACACCAGTGACTATGCCGACGCGGCTAACGTGTAGCGGTGTCGGACTGTGCACATATAATTCGGGCCAGGCCCAAACCCCTCCGTCATGATTCTATTTCGACTGGTTGGCACTTGCGAGACTTCTTTTTTGAATGCGGAGGCTCAAAACGCACGTTTCCATTGAAAGTGGTTACTTGAAGCATTAGAATTCGGTTGTTGTTCACCATTGGGTCATATCCCCACAGCAAATCTCCTTTCACCATTTCGCAGACAGTTGTCGCTGGATGCCCCCCGTGACACAACCTTGGGGACTGGTACACCCATGATTAGGCAATAGCGCGAAGGGTCTTGGCCAACCATAGATTAAGGGCAGTAGCTGTGTTTCCATGGGCAAAAGTAATCGGAAAGAACGCCTGATCGGAAAGAAAATGCGTCATGTAAACGCGTCATTCGGAATAGTCTGCCCCGGTCAGACTCGTTCCGATCAAAATTTCTTTCCGATCGAGATAGGTGGGTTATACCGATCGTTGGTCATGTAAACGGTCATTCCGATCGTGTGTCACTACTGCTCTGGTTTACGTCACGCATAGACGGTGTTCCGCTGAGAGAAAGCTTTGGAGCGCATACGGGACCGACCAGCTGCTCTGCGGACGCCCCGCGAAAAGCGCCGCTCTGCTCTCGCCCCGCTGGCTCTCTGCCTTGCGAGGGAGATGCGGGGCAGGAGCGCTTCGTGCCCCCCGACGCTCACTCGGCCCACTGGCACCCGAGTGAGCAGAGCAGCCGGATTAATAATTTTGTGTCTGGGGGGGGATGCTTAGTTACGTGTTTGTTTTGTTGTTTTGTTATGTGTGGGAGAATTCAGACTGCGAGCCGTCCCACGCTGCAGGACCCGGGAGGAACCGCCAGCACACAGAGCGGCTTTGGGGCGGTGTGTGAACTTTTCAGAGCAGAAATAAATGTCGCTCAGTCCTTAGAAACTGTTCAAACAATCACGTGGAATTGTGTTTCAAGTTGTGTCCCGACAAAATAAAGGCTGATGTTATTCCCACATATTAACGTGCAGCCAAGATGCAGATTGCAGCGTTTCTCGCATGGTCCTGGATTTTGTGTCCACGAGGCTAATGTTGTTAGCCCGTGTTTATAGCCTGTCCTAGGCCTTCTTCCAGCTCAATTCTTCCACAAAAAAAGTACTAACCACACGGATTAAATAAAACAATGAGCGAACAGGCGCTTCATAATATTCATAACATTAATAAAAGCACCTCGTATTACGGAGCTGCTGCACATGCTGTCTGTCTGTGGCAGCGGTTTCTATACAACGGGACCTATTTCCTCATCCGGGAGTTTTTACACTACTGCGCATGCCCACATTATTCATTCCGACCGAAAGTGTGACCCATGGGGACGTTTGTTCTAAAAAAGGTTTTCTGGGCCCATGTGCACGGGTGAATTTTAACCCGACCATTGATCCCATCAAGATATTTTGCCCATGTAACCGTGGCTAGTGTAGACTTCATCCTTGGGAATCAAACCCTAATTTCTTGTATTACAGTCAATCAACTGAGCTATAGTTAGGTGTGCCTTATAAATGACAAAGGATCATTCAGAAAACATGGCACTTTTATGCCTCCGTTTTACTGAGGGGTATGGTACAGTCCAGTCCAGTCCAGTCCAGTCCAGTATTTTGATGATTCCATAACAACAAAGCCAGCCCGAATCGTACCATTTTGGGGCTCCTGTTGGAACAACCGGCTAGGGTGGCGCTACTATTGAAACCTGCTGATTGGCTGAAGGTCATTATGACCAAAAAAAATTAAAAAGCCAGTATTCCTTTCCTTCACCATCTTCACTGGGTGACCTCCATTGTTGTTGTTGTTGTTGATAGCGTCGCCCCGCGTGCGCCATGACGATCCAACCTGGAGAGGAAACGCTCCCTGGAAAAGCCTGGACTAGGCCGCGAATGCAGCTTTTATGCATTTGACCAATCAGATGGACCCCTTCACGTTGTTGACCAATCGGATGGAACCCTGTTATGTTAGATGTTCTTCTGTAGACGAGGCTCATTTGGAGTATAAGTTAAGTCATGTTCTTATATAAATTAAACTATTGCGGGGAAATGGAAATTATGTTGAATGTTTTGCTATTTGTTGATGTATCGCAAGTTATATGGTCATCGCAATATTGATCACTAATATCGCAGATTTTCCTCATATCGTGCAGCCCTAGCCTGGAGCATTCTGAACTAGACCAGACCGTACCACACCGCTTTGTGGAGACCAGGCTTATTTTTCCTCCTCACTTTGGACGGCCCCCAAAATAAAGGTTTTTCCACAATTTGAAGCGCGCAGTGTGAAACCAAACCCAACCGAATGATGGTGTCAATGCACCAGACACTCCCCACTCATCAAAGCAAAATCTACCAGACTTTATCCTGGAAAATTATCACCAAGCTGTTTTTTAATTAAACTGTATTTTACGACCATCGCTGGAATTTCAGGACAGATCGGCGTGACGACAGAAAAAGTCTGGGTTAGAATAGTGCGGCTATGACAGAACAGGTTCTGTCATCAATTCTCCTCACTCAGCTGCTTTCCTATCAAGAAGTTCAAACCAAAAGTGGTCTGCCGTGCCGGAGGGGTTCTACTGACGTTCCCTGTGCTCTGGTTGGGTTTGTTGTCTGCCTCAACTGTTGGGTAAGCCTGACAGTCGTGCCTCCTGAGCTAAATATATGGTTTTCAGCTGAGCAGGAAAACCAACCGAACCGCTTTGTCTGCCCATCATCCTGTGACTCCACCTCCGTTTGTTCTGGTGCTTCCAACCCCAGCCAGCTGGGCTGGGATGGCAGATGACAGATCAGGTTTCTGGGTTTGTGGACGTCCAGCAACAGATGGTGGATCACAGGAGGACAAAAGGAGGAAGCAGAGCGCGGGTGGGTGTACTCGTGACCCCTGACAGCAGCAGACTGGCGTTAGGAAGTCTACACGTGAAGAGTGAGGGAAGGGGTACTCCCACCTCTGTCATGCGCCGTCTGGCCGCATCCACAGCATCCTCGTGGCCCTTCTGCCTCAGCTCCCCCAGGCTCTCGTAGTACTCGTCCGTGTCCTCGTTCTCAGAGAAGAGCACCTGGGAGAGGATCTTCCAGCCGCAGGTGTCCAGGGCGTGACCCAGGTACACCTGCAGCTGGTAGCACAGCGAGTCCGTCTCCGCCTGCGGCAGGCCGGGGGCCCCGAACAGCACCGTCCACACGCCGGACTGCTCCTCCGGGAAGCACGGCAGGCACGGCCCCAGCTCCGAGTTGACGGCGCACAGCTGCTGGTGGACGGCCCGCAGGTCCTGGAAGGAGAACAGTCCGGCCCAGCTGAAGTCCTCCCGGCTGATGGTCCCGCCGTCCGCCGGGTCATCCGGAGACACGTCCGCGGGGTCCGGGAAATCCACGTCCATCTCCTTAGGGGTCACGATGTCCCAGGACCCGACCGTGTGGCTCTCGCACTCGAACGTCTTGACGTCCGGCTGCTTCTCTCCGGCTCCTTGGCTCGGTCTGGCCGGACTTTTCGGAAGTTTCCCCGCGGTCGGGGCTGCCGCGGCCGGCGCCTCCGCCGCGGGGCTCCGGTCCAGGTCCAGAACGGTGCTCCGCCTCTGGACGGTTCTGTTGTGACAAGTTATGGCGAACTTTCCGTCGACGTCGTTCCAAGCCACGATGAAGACGAATTTATGTTTCTCCTTCTCGTCGAACACTTTGGGCCGAACGGACACCCATCCGGACTCCAGATTCTCCTCCATGGCGAATGACATCTCATCCAGCCGCGATTAGCGAGGAGAAAACGGCGGACGCGGGAATTCTAGATGCTACTAGCAAAAAAAAAAAAAAAAAAAAACGCACACACACACACAAAAACAGCGAGCTAAATTTAGGATTTGAACAAAAGCTTCGTAAATAAACTGCGGCCGAAAACGCAGCTGAGGTCGTTTTTCCTCCGAGCGGCCAAACATGAAGTCAAAGCGGCCACACGAGCAGCAAACGCCGGTGTGACAAACACCGAAAAGCCGGCTAACTTTGGAGAATCCGAACGTTTGTTGCCATAACGCTTCTCTGGCCGCCCGCGTGCCCGATGCCCGCGTGCACAGCGACTCTTTGTCCGCTCACACAATGCGGCCGTGCGACGCAGCTCTGCTTTAGGTGTCACGTGTGAGTTTGTGTTTACAAGCAGAGGGTGGATACGTCACGTCCGGGGAGGGATTTAAACCACATGGGACGTTCAGAGTCGGCCAGGAAAGTTGTAAATCAGAAAATAAAAATATTTTGCAAATTAAGTTTCTCAATATAAAACAAACCTCGAACGAAAAAGGTCAAGTAATTTTATCATTGTTAAAAAAAGATGAGTATACATTGAATAATAGTTTTTTTAGATTAAATGCATTGATTTTTTAAAAATATTTCTATATGGCTATCAAATATAATATATTATAAGGGGAAACACTAAATTAAATTGTAAAATTTTTCAATTTTAAAAGGGAGACCAACTACGTGCACATACAACTGGGACCGCTTCAAATGTGAAATTCCCATCCAAAGTGCCAAAATCAGGATAAACACTTTTTAGAGAGATTTATTACAAATTATAAAGAAACAAGTAAATGCCCCTTTGAGTTTTCTTTTAAAAGACTATCAAAAAATTAAAATAAAAAAATAAAACAATTTAAAGACAAAGACAAATGTTTGGTGTTAAAAACAATATGTTTTACATAAAGAAACATAGTGTAGCGACCTGGGGGTTAGCCCCGCCTTCAGCCCCTAAGGCTCATGGGAAGTGGGGAGCTTAGGGTGAAACCTTGAGTCAGAGGGCTGGAAGTTGAAGTCACCCTCCTTGCTGTTTGGGCTGTATGTGTGCTAGAATAAACAGACTTGTTGCTTAAAAGCTAATATTGCCTCTCTCTTCTTGCAAACTGAGACTGTCCGGGGTCGTGCGGTGTATGGGGCACGGACAGCTCTCCATTAAAACCTCTTCATGAGCGGTAGGCTTTCGTTACCCCATTAAAGTGGCGGTCCGGCCGGATCGTTACAATACTTAAACCTAAAACGCTATTGTAGCTTGAAAGACTTTAAAGTGCTAGAGTAAGTCCCACGATCTTTCCGGTTCGTGAAGGCATCACTTTAGCCTCGAGGAGCTCTTGAACATTTAACAATTAAACAATCCAGGTAAACTCATTTAAACACTGTAAAAGTTTTTATCTGTGATTTAAATAACATTAAAAGAAAATGCAAAAAGTTATAAATATGTTCTTTTGAAATTTCTCTTTCTGCGGACGTGCACGAGGAGCATAAACATCTACACGTGGGCAAATCCTTGACGCCAACAAGCACCGACAGTGACTCGATCAGCTACGGCGAGGCGATAGGGCCAAGATTGCTGTCCATTTAATTAATCCAAATGTGCTTTTTTTTTTCCATAACCGAGGGCAGATTCGCCAGTTTTCCTAGTTTTTGCTAACTTTATTGGAAAATAATTTCAAAAGAAATGAATAAATGATCAACTTTAAGAGCCCTCTAAAAGATTTTAGCATTTTTTTTATTATCTTGTATTTCCATGCAATTCCATGTATTTTTGTGTTTGTTTTGTTGTGTTTGTAAAACAGTAGGATGACTGAGTCACAACTGGACTTGAATTAGTTTCAGTTAATTAACCTCTTGGTATCTTTATGAATACATTTTTCTTTAAAACAAACAGCTGTAAACCCTTTTTAAGTTTGTCATTTTATGTTGGAAAAAAGAATTGAATACAATTTGTTTTTCCAAATATTTAGCCTATGTATTTACTTTAGTTATTAGGCCTTCATGAAGAGCATTTAGTGAGGTCCAACAGTTCTCCAGTATGTGCTCGACTAAACACACTTTCAGCTGAATAAACAAAAACTTTGACTTATAAACAAACTTGTTTACAGTACATCAGCTGCCTTGATTGTTCTCACTTTGAAAGTTAGTGTACCCTGAAGTTTTAATTATGAAATTGCTTAAACGAGGTACTAAATAGCTCTAAAAAACAATGACTGAGTAATACACCTCTGTTATTTAAAACTGTTTACTCATGTTATCTTCTTTAATGGTTTTCTGTGAATTTAATTAGATTTTTAAGCATAGAACATCAATTCGGTCAAAGATAATGAACAAAAACGTTTTTACGGAGGGTGGTCATGGTTTTACACACATTACATTTCTATACGGTTATGAGGTCCACACCACCATCCCTGATGTCTTTATTCTGAGACTAAATGTCTTTTTTCTTCATTGGAAAAAATACAATTCCTATTAAAAGGATCCAAATAACTATTTTATTTACAATCAAACCACTTATTTAATTACTTCTAAACATTTATTTATTTGTTTGTTTGATGAGCATTTTTATTGCTTATTACATCTGATGTATTTATTTTACCACAATATGCATGACCTCAGCTTAAGAGTGTAAACATGTTGATTTATAAAAACATAAAAGCTGTCAACAGAAAACAATAAGGCACTTCCTGAATTGTCCACTAGGTCAGTGTTTTTCAACCAGTGTGCCGCGGCACACTAGTGTGCCGTGGGAGATGGTCAAGTGTGCCGTGGGAAAATACCCTCATTAACTGATCTAAAAAAAATTCCCATCTCCAGGAAATCAGCTCTTTGTTCATCCAAACAGGCCCTGATAAAACACTGAGGAGTTAGGAATATAAAAGATCGTAAAACACTTTTTCTTTGCGTTTATTTTATTTTATTAAAGACATTTTGATAAGAATTACGCTACCGCGATTCAGCTGCAGCTCCGGCTGTATTTTGGAAAAGTCCCGTCGCTTTAACGGTCTCCACCAATCATTCTTGGATTCTTAATCACGTGTCATCAGTCTGACCAATCAGAGGTGGTTAAAGTCTTCACTTCCTTGTCCCGATTTAGCTCGTAAAAACGCTCAGTTCTAACAAAAATACCAGCTAAAGCTCGTCTTTAGCGGTGTAGCTTTCCACAGAATCCGGTGTCAGACCGTGGAACAAGTGAACAAAACAATTAAGCTCCGAAAAGCGATCTCCGCCGGCCGTTTTATGCACTACATCTCCCATGATGCATTGGGTTGTGAGAGTGACACTAGGTGGCAGCAAACCACAAACAAAGGGCTGTCACTGAGTTCATGCGTGTTCAGACATATCCTCATATTCTTTATTTTAAAAAAACCTGACAGTCCACAGATATTTACTCAACAGAGGATTTATTTTTGCATTATAACATCATTTGATGGTTAGGACTTTGCTGAAGCAGTGTATCTAAGTAGGTTTTAAAGTACAAATCAGCTAAAAACACTACAAAAGTCTTTAAAAAAATCCCACAGGAAGCTTTCAAAGCTAGTTGATCCTGCGGGTTCAGGCTCAAGGAAGTCGCTAATTTTTCCTGCATCACCTTTTGAAGGGATCTGAATGGCTTAGGGGCTCTCATTGGCTCTGGGCAGCTTTGTCAAAGACAGCCTTGAGCTGATCCTCGCTGGTGGCTTCCTTTTGCTGCATCAGGTCAGCGTGGCCTCTGGAGATACCCCAGCAGTCGGGTTTGGACATGGCGGCGCAGAATGGACGTCCAGATGCGGGCTTCAGCGTCTCCCAGTATTCACGGCGAGCCCTTTGCAGATGGGAAACACAAAGGCATTAAAGACTATGATGAAAACTGTGATTTTAACGTGTACTTATGATTCTTCAGATGATAGAGGACAGTTATTAAGACAATTAAGCTTATATTAGCATTTCTGAGTATGTCTAGATTCAAATAGGGGTGAATTAGGAGCATTCATTTAGAAAAAGATTGTATTTATGATGTAGAAAATCCTCACGCTCAGAGCTAATAATAGGGAGGGGAAAGAGGGCGGGGTTGCTCCAATGGTCCCGCCCACAACCCATAGGTGAATTCCTAATGACGTTCTGCTGCTCTGCAGAAACTATGTCCCAGAAAGAAACACAGTTTTTTTTTTTTTATTTTGGCTCAAACCATCACAATCATAATCAAAAGAATGCCGGAAACGCTTTGGAAATAGACCAAAAGGTGATCGGAGAGGGACTTTAAAGCATCATTAGTCCATTATACTCCATTAAAATGTCATTTGAATTTTTCAAGGCTGATATTTCCTCAAAGGCAAGACATTTCTGCACAATCTGATGCCATTTTCTGCCTGAAACGGTTCAGTTTCCCTCTCGTCTCTTCGGAGCTCGACTCATATCGGACAAAGTGATTCGTGGCAGGATGTCTGAAAAACGTTCCTTTTTCAGTCGCATCAAAATGATATTCAGCTTTGCAGATGCACAGAAGATCTAAAGAAGTTAAAAAAGAACAAACTAAAGGAAATTAATTAAAAAAAGGATGGAAGTCACTTTTTAAAGTTAACAAACAGCTGAACAGTCAGTTGTTGATGCAAAATGGAAGGCCTCTTTCATAGAAACCACATGAGTGACGCTGAAACGATCAGAAACCGCTGACTGTTCCACTAAAGAAGTAGAACAAAAATATCCAAAGACTTTGTGGTTCCAGTTCTGATTCAAAACGGCACCAACCATGAAGGAATCACTTGATACAGTGACTGCGTTCGGCCATATTATTGTCCGTTAGTCCCTCTGAATGTGTACGGTTACCATAGTAACAACACTTTTATCGAAGGGTATTTTCTTCAGTTCCACTCTGATCATCTTTTGATCTGTTTTCAAAGCGTTGTCAGTGGTCTTTTAATGATGATGACGCCGTTGTTAGTTGTGGAGCAATCCCGCCTCCTCTTCCCCTTTACCCTGTTGCTGCGATCTGAGAGCAGGGAGCTGGTGTGTTTTCTACATCACAAATATCACCTTTTTTCAAACAGTATTCTCATTTGCTCCTGATTCACAACAGTTTGAATAAGGAAAAACTCGGAAATGCAACTTTGAGCTTAATTATCTTCATACATGTCATTGGAAAAACGCCACAAGAACATGTGAAAAACATCTAAAGCCTGTGGTGGTGATGTCATTTCATGCTATTTTGTGGTCAGTGTCACGTTGGAGCGCCGCACACATATGAACCCAAAGCTCGTCTACCTGGCCCTGACCCACGGCTTGGTGTGCATCTCCAGGCCGGCGCCCCAGCTGCCGTGCTTCTCGGAGGCGGGCGGCAGGAACCCGCGCTCGGGCGCCAGCTCCTCGGCCACGGCCCGGATGTGGTACGGCTCGAACCCGCAGCAGCCGCCGATGTAACGGATGCCGGCGTTGTAGGCGTCCCGTGCGTATCTGTGCATGTCCCATCTGGTCAACACTCTGGGCTCTAAAGCTGTAAAAAAAAAAAAAACTTTATTGTACGTCTAAGTTTAGCCTCAAACTCCTGATAAAATTATCTGTAAGATAAGATTTGGACTGAATCTTGGCTGGAGAGACCTCGTGTTGCGTCATCATCTGACCTACTTTCCAGGCTTTATTTAACTCCTTGTGTTTGTTTGGTTTCATGTTTCTTTGTTGCTTTGTTTTTTCTTATTCATCCTTTTCAGAAATACGTCTTTATTTGAACAATTTCAGGCGCATTTTGATCCATTTTGATAGTTAGTGTCTCAAAGACAGCCCTGAATATTTGCTGATCTACACCTTTATGTGAACATTATGATCCTTTTTGTGTTTTTCAGTGTTTGCACATCAAAGTGGCCTCAGTGTTGAGGCGTCCGTTTGCAGAAAAACCCATTTCAGGTGACGTGACGTCGGGAATGCAGACCGAACGGGAACTCCGGCAGGTCGATGAATCCTTGCCGATTGCAGTCGGGGGTGTGCATGGCCAGCGGCTGGCTCATGTAGTGGGCTTTTAGCCCCGCCTTCTCCACGCCCTCCTTCATCATCTTCACGGTTTTCACGCAGGTCTCCGGGTCAAAGTGGCAGTTGACCCCCACGATGTCTGCGCCTGCAAGGAGAGCCGCATCCAAAAGTCACTTTCATGGAGCCGCTCAAACCGGATCCGGGAGTCCGGCTAAACATTAAGCCTGACATGATGAAACCCGACATTAGCTGGTTTGGAGGCTTTTATGGGTTGTGATGTTGTAAACTGGTCTGAACTGGTGGTTCCGTCTGCGTAAAATCAGGTTCCACCTGGACTTACACTGCTGTCGAGGCCGTGTCACGCAGCCACCACGGACATTCTCCACGTCGAAAATGACGGTCTTTTGTGACTCATGAGTGATATACGTCAGTCATAAACGTGCACAGATGTCCGTCGAGGGTTTCGGTCAATGTGAATATGGTTTCTGAGCTGTTCAAAACCTTTGGTCATTCAAGGCAAAACTTCACTTCACTTAATTTCTATAGCCCAATATTACAACAATAGTCGTCTCAATGGGCTCCAAACCGACAGTGAATAGTGTAATAGACATGAATTATAAAGAACAGGAAGTCATAGAATTCAACAGCTGATTGGTAAACTAAACTAAACAGACTAGTCTAAACTGGGCATCTCTGCCCTTAGACTCTCCTTCTCTGTAAGGAAAAACTCCTGAAAAAAAACGATTCCGGAAAAAATAAAGAAGAAGGTGGGATACGCAGTTTATGCGTTATTTTACGTAGTTTATACGCAAATATTGTGTCAATCTTACGCTATGGTGCGTGACTTTTGCAATTTGTGGCTTTCCACAGGCGTTCGGCGTCTTTTCCAGACTTTTCACGCATGCACCGCCGATGCATAACTTTTACATCGCGTTTTCCGCGCACATGTCTTGTTAAAATTACAGGCAGTTGTGGTGCAGTGGCAGGGCGGTCGACCACTGGAATATTGCAGGTTCGATTCCCGCTTCGCCCGCCTATGTGACGCAGTGTCCTTGGACAAGACACTGAACCCCACCTCCCCTCCTTCAAGGAAGGTAGATAATCGTAATCGCAATAATTGCAATAATAACACGTTTCATGTTCTACGTTGATTTACGTGTTCTTTATGTGGTTTATTCGTACTTCTGCAGTGCATTTAACGTGGTTTTATGTGAAATCGATACATCTGATTTCACATAAAAACCACAATTTTTCTCACATTTTCCTCGTATATACACGTGTGACCAATTTGATCGGTGAAACACGTGAAATAGTGTCTGTGTGACTTGGCCGTCGGGTTCTGCAGGTCTTTGGTTCCGGTACCGCATCAAAGCACCTGACTTTCACAGAGTGTTTCATATTTTGAGCATCATGGGAAAAATCCACATTGAGACCAAAAAGGTAGATGCTTGTGTTCTTCAACCTTTTGATGTCAGTGCATGTATTTCTTTTTTTTTTATTATTATTTAAGGCAAAACCTGATAATGTTTCATGAAAACCCGGACTTCTCAGTTTTAGAAAATTTGCCTCGTTTCCCCTCCATGCAGACAAATCCCTACAAGACAAATCCCAAGGATCAGCTCATCCATCACGACGGAAAAAGCCCAACTTCCGTCAGCGCTAAACTCTTTGAATGTATTTGGTTTTGGAGCGGGGCACCGCCTTGGGTTAGAACCTGCACTACATCTGCAACAAACCAGTCCCAGGTTTCACTGTGATCTGGTTTCTCACTGAAGTCTTTAAAACATTAGGAAATGAATATATAACCTATGTAAAATATATGTTAACACCATAATTCTCAACCAACCACAAATCAATCAATCAATCAATCTATAGCTATCTATAGCTATCTACCTACCTACCTACCTACCTACCTACCTACCTACCTACCTAACTACCCACCCACCCACCCACCCACCCACCCACCCACCTACCTACCTACCTACCTACCTACCTACCTACCTACCTACCTACCTACCTACCTATCTACCTACCTACCTACCTACCTATCTACCTACCTACCGTATTCTGTCTATCTATCTATCTGTCTGTCTGTCTGTCTGTCTGTCTGTCTGTCTGTCTGTCTGTCTGTCTGTCTGTCTGTCTGTCTGTCTGTCTGTCTGCAGGAACCCTTGTCGGACATTTGTGTACATCGAGGAATGACGAACACAAGAAACACGTATGAATTAGGTAGAT
Organism: Oryzias curvinotus; assembly: GCA_023969325.1. Taxonomy (NCBI): domain Eukaryota; kingdom Metazoa; phylum Chordata; class Actinopteri; order Beloniformes; family Adrianichthyidae; genus Oryzias; species Oryzias curvinotus. The sequence continues at coordinate 27,566,702 of CM043717.1, forward strand.
CACGCATGGATCAGTGTGTCTGACACGGCCTTTGATGATGTCGCGGCTACTTCAGTCTGTTTTCTTAATAATTAAGGAAAATTCCTGTACAATAACTGTAATATACTATCCAGGATGAATTTTTTTACTTAAGCTGCAGAATTATCTATTTAAAAAGTCTTGCAGGAAATGTTGTGAAAGCTCCAAATAGAGAAAGAAAAACACTGAAGTTTTCCTGCGGGTTTTCTGTGACAGATGGATTGTGGGTTATAATTTCAATAAGTGACATTTTTTTCTAAGATCAAAAATGCGTTCAGTCTGAGTCGGATCAGTTGGCCGTGTGATGTTTTGTCTTGATTTGTCTTTGCGGCGTTAGCGGTGTCGTGCGGTGCAGGTCGTACCGGCCTTCACCAGCCTGACGGCGCAGTCTCCGGGGCTGACGCCGTTCAGGTCCCCCTCCGGTCCGATGCACAGAGTGGCAGCCACGGGCTTCCCGCTGGTCTTCAGGATTTGAACCGCCCACTCTGCCTCCTCCACGTGCTCAAAGTACTGCGGCAGAGTGCGAAAAGTAAGGTCAGTTTAAGGTCATTTTCACAAATTGAATTAAAACAAATGAAGAACCATGAGCTTTGTGTGTTTTGGTTGAATCAACTCTCTGGACCCGGACAGGACGGTCCAAAAAAGATCAGGTTCCCTTCCATCATGTAGTTAAATGCAGAATCAAACAGGAGCTGCTTTCCATGGAATTTACTTTCACAAAGATAAAGACTTCTTTTAATCTTTTGTTCACTGAAAGACTTTCACATAAGGTACATCCAATGTTTTTTTATTTTCTGAATAGTTTACCCGCTTTGGTTCGTGTGCTCACAAAGCTGCTCATCTACATCAATAATCTTTCTCACGGAGTCTCAGTCTGATCACTTCTTGATCTATTGTAAAATCATTTCTAGTGGTTTTTAATTATGATTGTGCTGTTTTTAGTCAAAATTAAAAAAAAAAACCTGTTGTTTTCTAGGACATAGTTTTAGTTTTAGTTCATTTGCAGAAGTAAAAAAGACAAAATTATTATTTCTGCTGTCAGGCAACTTATGTTTGTTTGTTTGTTTGTTTGTTTAAGATAGGAACAGGATATATCATATAAAATTATTGTTTTGAGGACCCAAAAAGACAAAAAAGTCAAATGATGAAAGAAAGGATATTAGAAAGACAACATCAGCAGCATTTGAGCATCTTTGTTGTGTTTTACTCCACTTAAATACTAAGAAGGTAAAGTGCTACATGATTATATGACATTTAACACGTTTTTTAAAGTATTTTGTTTGAGCTGTCTTTATTATTTTATTAATAATTATTAAAAATGCTCTATTCTTGTTTTAGGAATTTTAAAACATATTTTATGACCCCATAAGGTCAATGTCACTTTATTTTAAAGTCAAACAAAATAATCTGTGGGGCAGTGGATTATTTGTTCTAAAAAAAGTTTTTTTATTTTATTTGTATTAAAGAAATAATACTTTTTATAAAGCGTAATTCATTCAAGTTTGATTTATCTTGGCATAAAATTGTTGAATGATAGTATATTTGTAAAAAAAAAAAAAATAAAAAAAAACATATATTGTGTTCTTTGCTTAAAAAACTTGCAGATTTCAAAATTTGAGGAGGAACTTTGACATAATGACGTCATCAAATCCCTTTGCCTGGATGCCCAGGTGAGTTTTACCTCTGCGATCAGAAAGTCCACGTCCTTCCTGATGAAGACGTCGATCTGCTTCTTGAAGATGGCCTTCACTGCCTGCTCGCTCTCGCAGCTCATGTAGGACGGGGTCTGGGAGACCCCCCCCGCCACCAGAGCGCCCCCCTCGTTGGCCACCTCCCGGGCCAGGTCACAGGCGGCCTCGTTGATCTGCTGCCCCTAAAGCGGAGACAGGTTGGGGGCGCGGTCGTGTTGCGGGGCATGCGTGGGGTGGGGCGCTCGCGCGCTGGCTCACTGTGAAGCGCTGCGTGTTGCCTCTGTTCTCCAGCTTGTCGTCGCTGGCGTAGAAGGTGAAGGTCTGCATGACCGTGGAGCCCGCGCGCAGGAACTCCCGGTGCAGCTGGCGCACTGCAACGACAGGGGATGAAGAGGAAGAGGATGAGGAGCGCGCTCCATCCGGTCACCGCGGTGCGGAGGAGCGCGCGTACCCGCTTCTGGGTGCTCGGCGGCGGCCTCGGGGGTCCAGGGCCCCGCCTTCACATAACCCCTCTTCTCCAGAGCGACCACGAAGCCTCCGTCCCCGATGACGACCTCTCCGGCCTCCAGGCGCTCCAGGATGTTCTGCAAACAGGAGAAACGCCGGTGCGTCAAAACTTTACACAAACCGCAGAGAGGCGCGCGCGCGCGGCGCACCTTCTTGGTTCCGGATGGTGCCATGGCTCCTCTCCTGCAGCAGTTCTTTCAGCTCCAAAGTCCGTCTGAAGGATCCTTGAAGGTGCGAATCCAGCTTTTATAGAGCAGAAGAGGAGCAGGACCAGCCTGCCGCCCTGCCTTTAAAGCGTCTTCCTCCCTCTCTTCAGTTTCGTAAGAAAACAAATCAAACTAGATCAGCGACATGAAATCATTTCATCAACAGACACACTGTCCTTGTGTTTTTCTTCTGTGTTTGCAAATGTTTTGCAGTTTTTTTAACATCTATATTTTGGCTAAGTGATATTTTTGTCATTTCTTTATCCAGTTTCGGCAATTCATTTAAAACAGTTAAGCAAACGTATTCATTCCAATTTAGGGGAAATATTTCTGATCAGAGAATAAAAGCTCAGCTGCAGGTTCAGCAGCTGCATCAACCGGTATTTTCTGTTCCCTCTGTTTATCCTGGTCTTTTTTCTGCTGCTGATTTCTCGTTTTATTTTTTTCTTCAGTGTTCACATTATTAGAGATCAAAACTCTGCTGTTTTGACAGATCTCTGTCCACAGTGAGATTTTTTCAATCCAAGCAGCATCTCTGGTGTGACAAACCATCTCTACCAGACATGATGTTCAACATCTGATGAAGAAAGAAAACTCGGAATTTTATTGTTTCTTTAAATCTCTATTTCCTTATTATTATTATTTTTCCTACATTTTAAGTGTTTGTTTTTAAAGTTGCTAAGCTGGCTTTTTTTCTTTATTAATAGTAACAGTAAAATATAGCTACTTGGGGATTTTAAATGTGTTTTATAACTCTAGTACACATCATTTGTTTCATTTTTTTGGAATGGATGATCTGCGTAGCAGCTGCTGAAAACAACTAAAAACAGAGAAGAGCAAAATCTAAAAGCTGTGAAACGTTACCTTATTTAGCTAAGAAGACATATTTTCGGTTTTTAATATTTACATTGAAGGAGACGATTTGTTTATGTCAATAATTTGCAGGGTTATTTTTGCTTGTTGTTTAAAACCTGACACCACCAAATGTGTTAAGTTGGGATCAAAAATATGCAGATGACTGCCAATTAAATTTGACCAAATTTCCTGTCTGTGTACGCATTTAACGTAAAACTATTATTATTAGTGTGTCTAAAGATTTAAAAAGTTTTTTTTAGTGTTTATATTCAATTTAAATCTGAATTTGAAAGATGTTCTCACACCTTGCTGTTCCTCAACTGCCCTCTTGTTGTCCTTGTTGAGTGTTTTAACCGACATTTTTATTCTGTTCTTTTTTATGAAACAATCATCTCACTTTTGTGGAAAAAAAGAAAACATTACATTTTTTGAGTTATTGTTTTTTGATCTGGGATCATATTTCTTGTGGTGAACCACAGGGATCAATATAAAGTCTAAAAATATGTCCATGGATAAAAAAAATATAGTTAGTTATTATGAAAGAAATTCTTAGTTTTGGAAATGAAAACTTTTTATATTTTGGCAACAGTATGTTACCGAACATGTACAAAAATATGAATGAATATTTGAATATGATTTTGATAGTGTTTTTTTTCTGCCACACATGGTTAATTATTTAAAAGGTGGGCGATTCTAGCTATTAAATAAAGTTTTATGAAAAAAAAGGGCTTCACTCTCACAGCTTGATCTCAACGTTTTAATGATTGCTTTTTTTAAGTCTCTTATTTTTTAATTTGAAAAATGTCAGCATGTCAGAGTTTTACAGTGTACTTTCTTCAATCTGCTCTGTACAAATAAAACATGGAGGACTGTTTCCTGCCAAACTAAATACATGTGAAATACTGAAATCCCAAAGTCTAAGTATGATATGCAAACCCCTTAAACAACCTATTTTTGGCTTCCACCCCCTAAATGTAAATGAGTAATCTGCTCACTGGAGATTAAAGTCCAAAACATGTAATCTCATGTAAAACTGCTCCCGGTTTTACCGTATGATAGGTAACATTTGTAATTTCTCTCACTTACTTCACCTAAAAACTCAATCCTTACAAAGACCCAACCCCGGTGCTGCAGTGATACACTATGTAACCACGCTGTGTTCCTTTTTTATTCATTCGTTCTTTTATTTGTATACTTATTGTTGCAGTTGTTCTCAGTTGTTTTGTTTTTTTTGTTCTTATAACTGCTGTTTTTTTGGTGTGTACTTTACCTATTCAGTTATTTTTTAATCTAATTTAACTTGAAAACTGTACTGTTAAACCGAAAAACTTTTGGTCACTTTACACAACTTGCTGTATTTTTTGCTGTTTTTCTGATGTCTTTTTTCTGTGCTGCTACTGACAAAAGGAATTTCCCCATCGTGGGATTAATAAAGTCTTCTATTCTATTCTATTTAGTGCAAAGAAGTGTCTCCCCTCTGCAGGGTAAAGATTACATAAAGCGGTTATCAGAATAACCGTCCAGTTTAAACCTGCAGCAGCTGTTCCAGTGGGGTTAAAGGCTAACCTGCTGTTAGGATCAAGGAGAAATCAGAAGTCAACATTTCTGTTTGGGAAGACCTGGAAAACCTTTTTGTGTACTTACATTACACAACGTCATTCAGACCCAAACACTTTGTTTTGGCAGAAAACAGAAGTGCTTCTGTTTTGCTCTATTGACACATAAAGTATCATTTTATTTTAACATTTCTTTCCAATTTTCATCTGAATGGTCAGTCCAAAACTAGTTGGATGTAAAGGAGATTAAAAAAAGATGAAAGATTCACATGGGAAACAAACGTTAGAAGAAATCGGAACCTCAGACTTCTCACACCGTCGTTTCTTTGGCTAATAGTCTAAAATAAAAAAATTCTAGCCAATCAGATTCCAAAGATTTGTGACATCACAAGTACAGAGCAGCAAACGTTTTAAGGACAATATCAGCTAATCTGTTGTTATAACAGTAAACAGTAGTGTAGTAGCTACGAATAAAAGGTTAGAGCTCTGAAAAAAGGTGCAAGGCTTGTCTGCTAAATAGATGCAAAGGTTTTGCAATTTCAAATCTTTTGGTGTTTTATTTTCTTTGTTATGCAATCATTGGTTGATTATATAAAATCACCAAACATGAGTCCATACAATCAAAAGAAAACTTTTAACGGGTCACATAATTCATTCATCTTTTGTTGTTTTAACTGAGATCGTTTTTGGGGGACATTGCTCGCTTTAAAAATACAACAGAGTTTAAAAAAATAAGTAAATCTCTGAGGATGTGAATAAAAAATCTTGAAACTGTAAACTTTGGAGAAACAGGAAATGCACTACAAAATAAAAGACTTAAAAGACATTTTAGGTTTGAGTGTAATAGTGTAAGCTTAAAATAAAAATAAAATTTCGATTTTTTTTTACTGTATTTATAATAAAAAAATGTTTTAAAAATGAAATATATAAACAAATGAATCAATGTTTAATAATTAACATTAAGGAATATTAAATAATCAATATTAACAAATAAACTAGAGGCACCTAACACTTATGCTAGAGTGTTATTTGCAGACTTCAGTTCTGCCTTTGATACTGTTAAACCAGTGATTCTGGTCAAAAAGATGATGGAAATGAACGTAAATCCAGACATGGTTAAATAGTTTCTTTTTCACTCCTGACTGATAGAACACAACAAGTAAAGCTCAATGGCACACTTTCAAAAGTGTTAAGTTGTGATACCGGGATATCACAAGGGGCAGTGAGTTCCCCATTGCTCTTTACTCTTTACACTAACAGCTGCCAAAGCAGCTATACCCAAAACAAAATGATAAAGTTCTCTGACGACACCATTATTGTCAGTCTCCTTTCTGTTGCAGATAACCCTTCGATTTACTTTGATGAATTCAAACTCTTCAATAAATGGTGTGAGGATCATAATTTACACTTGAACACAACAAAAAACTATTTTGGTTCATATTTGATCCAAAATGTGTCACTTCACATATACCTTTAGCAATTGGAAGCAGTCATATTGAAGCTGTAAACTCTATCAAATATTTGGGTGTCTGGACTGATAACCAACTGAAATGGACTGTTCATGTAGACTATCTTTGTGGAAAACTCGCCCAAAGACTCTACTTTTTGAGAAGACTGAGGCTGTTTGGTGTCAGTTCTAAGATACTGATCACCTTTTACAATGCAGTATTGGAAAGCCTAGCGAGATACGCAATGGCAGCATGGTTTGGGGCACTAAGTGTCAAAGATAAAAATAAACTTTACAAGCTTCTCAACGTAGCCCTCAAGATCTGTGGTTGTAGGGATCATCAAACATTGGAAGTCACATATGAGAAAACAACACTCAGGCTAGCAAAGAAAATAGTTGTCCTAGAAATAACAAAATTGTTGTTTTTCTCACTTGTTGAAAGGGGCTTATGTATTTATCATGTTGGGTACCAGTCCCTAGTTTTAATAATTGTTGGATTTTTTATGGAGAGTTTTGGTTTTGTAAATTGTTAATGCATTTTACAAAAATTAACTTTCAGCAAAGTGGTTTTAGGGGTTTGAATTAGATATTTTACAATTTTATACTTTTTACTATTCGTGTTCTAGACTGTGAAGGTCAGGCCTGGGGTAATAATCTGTATACTCTGTTTTTATTTATTTATTATATAAGGGCTTTATGCTCTTTTATCATGTATGTGATGTGTTAATGATGAAGGATGTTGTACAGATTGTAGCTCTGTGGCCCGGAACAAATTTCCTCTTTGAGGACAATAAAGTTTACCTTTACTTATTATTGATGCATTAATAGATTATTATAATACATTTGCTGATATATTTTCTTAATATTTAAAATTAGTATTTTAAATACTGGGGGGTTGTAGGTATGTGACCCACATGTGAATCCTCGGGGCCCGAAGGGTTAAGTCTGCCTGTAAAGTTTCGTCTGTGGGCGTGTCCGCGCGCCGGTCACTGCAAATACTGCGCATGCGGCTGCAGACGGCGGGTCGGGGGCGCAGACGGAGGCGCTGCTTTCGGAGCTCCGCCTCAGTCATGTCGCGGCTGCTGAAGCTCGTCGGGTTCCTGGCTGCGGGTCGAGGAGGCGCGCGGCGGATCCCCGTCAGGTCGGTCTGCTGCGGCTCCAGGAGGCGCGCGCAGGACAGGTGAGCCTCTCCAAAAACACTGGAGGATAAAGCAGCCACAGTGTGGAAGTTCTGCTGTTTGCAGCTAAACTTCACCAAAATGCAGATTGACAAACATTTTGGAGATCCAGATGTTCATGGAGCTGCAACCCCCCCCCCCCCCCCCCCCCATTTAGGGAGGCCTTCTCCTCTCTAGGAAAAAGATGGAAGGACACTGCAGACACTGTCATCATCGGTGGGGGGTGCGTGGGGGTCAGCCTGGCTTACCACCTGGCCAAAAGCGGCCTGAAGGATGTGGTGCTCCTGGAGAAGTCCGAGCTGACGGCTGGATCCACCTGGCACGCCGTAGGTGCAGCTGTTCTCCTCAGGTTTGCTGCTGGTCTGCGGGATCTGCAGCCTCACCTCACAGGACGTGTGCATAACATGTACACTTTCCAAGAAATGTACGAAATATGCACCTCTAAATAGAAATATAACCCCAAACTGCAAAAAAAAAGTCTAAAAAATGCTAAAACAGCTGTAAAAACCACAGGAAAAAAGTTTTTTTTTTCAACCAAAGTGACAAAAATAAAAAATTCTATCATTAAATGCTGCCCTGTAAGATGCAGTAATCCAGATTTTCAATTCTATCTTGAATTGTAACCGTAAACATCTATACATCTGTGAAATATACACTCAAGTTTTCCAGAAAAACGTACATATTTACAATATTTGTTTGATTAAAGTATTGTCTGTCAAACTACGAGCAGTTTTCTGTCCCAACACGATCAAAATAAGGATTACGTTTACCTTTAGGGAATAATAAACCGTTTTTAGCCTTTTTATGGTACACATCTAACAGCTGGTGGTATTTAACAGACTCACATTTTTAACTGTAAAGAAGAAGAGTCACAAAATGAAAGCTGGCTGCCTATTGGAGGGTAAAACAGGAAAGGTGTACAGTCTATTACCACTCATGAATGCACTTTTGCTAAACTCGACAATATTTACAATATTTCTTATTTTATTTCTAATAAATTAACTAAATAGATACATATTTTTTTGTTATAGAAAATATTGGGCACCTTTCATCATTTTATTTATATTTTTACTGTATTTTTAATTTTAAATTCACCTGCTAGCTCGATACTTTTTAAAGAATATTTTTTTTTTGCTTTCTCTTGATCACAGTCTATTTTATCATCATTTATTTATTCAATTTTTATTTGTAAGTGCTGGTGTAACCATTTTTTGTGTCTGCAGTGCCTCCTATATGCACCCTATTCAGCGTTTCATGAGTTCCTCGTATCTTTTATTGGAAATCTTGTTGGAAAATGTCATTTTTCAAGAGTTTTTGTTATCTTCTGGTGTAGGATGAGATTTCAGGGTCCTGGAAAGCACTTTGATTATGAAAGCATGTGTGAAAAGTGCTGAAGAGATGTTTCTAACTCGAATAGCTATTTTACATTAAAGTCCAACATCTTTACTACTCTGCTCAAAGTCAACAAAAGAATGTTAGTGTGAATGAAGGCCTTCCCACAATGCTTTGGTTCGACCTCAGGCGGGTCTGACGACGTATTACCATCCGGGCATCAACCTGAAGAAAGTCCACTATGACAGCATCAAACTGTACGAGACCCTGGAGGAGGAGACTGGACAGGTGAGGGGCCCAGCGAGCCTTTACGTCTTTGTTTGAGATGTTTTTGCGTGAAAAGTTTTGCTGGTATGGTTCACAGGCCATAGGTTTCCACCAGCCCGGCAGCGTCCGCATCGCCTCGACTGCAGCTCGTGTGGATGAGATGAAGTACCAGATGACTCGCACACACTGGCATGTGACACCTCAGTACTTCATAACTCCAGAAAAAGTCCAGGAACTTTTCCCTCTGCTGAACATGGACAAGGTTTGTTTGATGCTGCATGATCTCGATTTGCAGGAATAAAAATGAATGCCTTCCCCTCCCAGTTTGCTTGTTGCCATTTTGGCTTCTCGGCAAATAAACCAGACTAGCATCTCACCTTCATGTCTGCTTTTGGGTCTGGTTTTGACTCACTGCTGCTGTTCTTTTAGGATGTACAGGGATGTTCTATCCTGGTAGACATAAACATGCTTTTCTGGTCCCCATATAAGACACACTTTGTATTGTTACTTCTTCTAGATTAAATGGCTTCAATTGCTTGGCTTGCAGTGTCCAGTAAACTGCAATAGTTTTTTACAATTAGTCATTTAAGTAGATATTCATATTTGGCTCAGCTGCTAAAAAGTTTCTAAGATCTACCTGGATTAATAAATGATTCCAGTTTCCCTTTTGTTCTTGAGGGAAGACTTGTTTCAGAGGGAAATTCTTCTGCACGAAAAGTCCATAAAGTTTAGTTTGGAGTTCAGGAAGTCGGAAGGACATAAAGAAATCAAGACAATTGCTACTGGCATCAACAAATGTCAACTGGTTGCTATTTTCCTATAAGTTTATTGATTTATGACTTGAAACTGGTCTTAATCTGTAATTCTGATTGCTGTTTGGTTGGTGAAATTCTCTTGAGCAGTTTTGTTCTTTCTTCAGGTGTTGGCCGGGCTGTACACCCCTGGAGACGGTCACATTGACCCTTATTCCTCTCACCATGGCTCTGGCAGCAGGAGCTCGCATGTACGGCGCCCAGATCTACAATCCCGCTCCGGTGCACGCTCTCACTCCGAGATCTGATGGCAAATGGGATGTACAGACTCCTCATGGGACCATTCAGGCAAACCGCATCGTCAATACAGCAGGTTTGTGTTTCAGCTGTCCTGTGCCGCATCTGAAGAAGGAGTTACAGGAATATTGGAGGTGGATTTTGGTGGTCCGGTGTGAAAGCTCATCTGAACTCTGGCGTGGAGCGAACCAGCAGACATTAGGGAATGAGAGTCTTAGTTTACTTGCTGATAATCTTTGCTGCGATTTGATTCAGTCTGAATGCTGATGATCTTTTCAGACCAATCAACATTCAAGAACTAATGGTGTAGTGGTAAGCGCTCTCCCCTCACTGCGAGATGGTTCTGGTTCAAATCTCGGCGGGGACCTTTCTGTGTAGTGATAGCATGTTCTTCTCATGCATGTGCGGGTTTTCTCCAGGCACTCCAGCTTCCTCCTATAGTCCAAAAATGTACTTTATATGTTGATTGATGCTTCCAAGTTGCCCCTTTGCTGTGTCTTTGTGATTGTGTGGCACTGTCACAGACTAGCCATGGTGTACCCCGCCTTAATCTAACAGGATAGGCTTCAGCAACCCTGTGATCCTTAAAGGGATTCAGAAAATGGATGGATGGAAACAGGAAAAACACAGGGGGAAAAACAATACAAATCTGGAGAAGGGTAAAAAAGCAAAGCTGCCCTGTTAGTAGATCCAAATTAGTATAGAGGGATTCATTAGTGGGAGTGTAGCGATTAATTGATTGGTAAATCAATTTATATTTCTGCGATCCAACCAGATCAATCTGTCTGAGGCAAGTTGTTAATCAAATCGATCTATACCATAACAAAATCATTTCAAAGTGATATAAATGGATTATATCCGTATTGGAAAATACCATTAGGATCGAGGTATGGTATGTCTATTTTACCATAACGTAAAAACGACCAAATGCATCACAGCAGATAGCACACACCTGATGACAGCAAAAACGGATCAACCATCATTCCAGTTAATTGTGTGGAAACACTTTGAATTTAGCAAAGACATGTGACCACACAGTGTGCTAGAATGTTCTATTTGGATGTGGAAAAAAAAAACAGTGGGCTGAACTTTAGGACACTAAAATGTGAATGGATTTACCATTAATTCTTGTTTACTTGTTTGTTTGTAAACATATTTAATTTACACTTAATTATCTTGCAAGAAATACAAGGAATCTGGAAAACCTCACCTGCGCTGTTCAGTATTTATCTCTGAGTCACACTGGTTGAAGTTTTGAATCAAATCGTTGCTAAAAGGAGTCGTCACATCCCTAGAATGTACCATTTGAAGGACGCTTAATGCAACACTAGTTCATAAAGTTTTTGCAAATTCTTTTCAGCCTCAACAAGCATTTGAGTGCAGTTTCATTAAAACCTTCTGCTAAAAAAAGCATTCTTAAAAAGGCATGATGTGCAAGTTTTTCTATACCTAGATCAATTCTTTCGTACCTACATGATTATCTGCAAACCCGTCACTGCAGAGGACCTTTGTCCATGCAGCCCCCATGTCTGCACAGTTCACAGAACTGAGTGTTTGGCTCAAGCTGGGCCATACCAGTTCTGGGGGGATTTCGCTGCTCCTTTCGTCCCCCCTGCTCCCACTGCTTCTGGCAACAGTTCAAGAATCTCTCTGTCTCAACCAAACCCCCCCCAGTAGGCGTTTTTGTTAATAGAACTTAGGTCAAGGAGGGTTTTTCTTTGGTCTTTTTATGACAAAATAGAAAACCTAATAACATATAAACTCTTAAGTCCATTTTGACTTTAAGCAGAACTTTTGAAACCTGAATACAAGTTTAGCAAAAACCCCTGAAGAGATGAAACGTTCCTGCAGCCTTTCTCCCTTTATCATGAGTTTCCTCTCGTTTTATCGGCTTTAGTCGCTGCTGGTTGTTTTACCCTCTCTGCTTTTAGCCTCCAATCCCAACAGGCCAGCAGTTCAGACGCCAACCAATCTTGGAGCTGCAGCAGAGAGACGCCTCCTGACAGACGCCGCCTGCTGCCTGCGTTTTTGTTATGTTGGCAGCACTCTGGAGTTGTGTTGAGGAAATGCATAGTTTGGGGTGTTTGCTCACATTTTTGTCTCCATCAGCCGCTCTGTTGTCATTGCAGATGAAAATGTAGAGTGAATAGTCCCTGCTTTTGATATGAAGGTTCTCAACTGCTTTGCATAGAAGCTTTTTTATATTACTCCAAACGTATAAAACACTAATCTTAGTTCAATTTTTTCTGTGAATTTTTAAGAGCTAAAGCTTCAGAAAGTCTCACAATTTAAATCCTGAAGAGAAGAAATCGCTTCTATAGGAGCCATATTGAATCTTTACATTCTGTCCTGTAGGTGTCACTATTTTAACGTCCTCTTAACAGTATAAATGCCCTTACAGCTGTCTGCGGGCAAACCTGTACAGGGATGTGAGTGATCTGCACGATTTTCAGATCATAGACAGCTCGGTGAGCCTGCTGAGCCAAAATGTTTTTTTACGGGTGTCCTACAGGCAGGTCATGGCGAACACAACACGTAGGTGTGTCGTACAGAGTTTTCCTTTTTTCAACATTCCCCAAATCCTATGGACTGTGCCGAGGAGCCCGTTAGTGCTGTGCATGTGATACGTGTGCGGTTATTTCGGTCTCCTTGTGTTGTAGCCTCACTGTTAGAAATGAGGAAACTACACAATCAGAGTGTCGTTTGTGTGGACATCCTACAGGCACTTGTGCGTGCAGTCAGTTAGGAGCCACTCCTCACATCTTGGACACCACACAACAGCATCACCCGTGGTGCGTGTAACTTACATTTTCCCTACCAATACTTCACAATACATTTACCACACGCATGACAAGGGTACCTTCCATTTTCATGACGTCCCTTGAGGTGGCCGTATGAGCCTCTAAGGAACTGCTAGACCAGGGGTCGGGAACCTTTTTGGCCGAGAGAGCCATAAACGCCACATATTTTTAAATGTAATTTCAAAAGAGCCATACAATAATGTAGCGTCCCTGTCCCACACTGAGGCACAGAGACTTAACCTCTTTTAAGGTTCTTTATTCTGGTTACTGGAGACCGCAACAAACGCCGTACAACTAATTCAGCGACTCCTCAATCTCTTCCGCTGAGAGTTTCTCCCAACTTCTTATCCCCCCCCCCCCCCCCGCCCTTCTATTTCCCTTATTCGGCCCATAGCTAAATCCCATTGGTCCAAACTACCTAACAACAGGCTAAGCGACACAACTGAGAGCCAATTAGATCTCTGCTTGATGCGTTCAATGAACTCCAGAGTTTAGAACGCGACCCAACAGCCACCCAGTCCAACTCAGTCCACTACAATATGTTTAAACTAAAAATACAAGTGAATGTGAGCATTTGATGTAATGTCAACACTTTTAAAGTACAATAAGTCTGTGGATTCTTTTCAATAACATTGTTTTGCTGTTGCTAATAAATGATGAGTATTTCTTACCATTATTACGACTTCTGGTGCTGGGTTTCAGCCTGTTACAAACTCTGTGAATTCATAGATAATAGTAAACTGATAGTGGTGCAGCTTCTTTTTTCTGCAAGCACCGCTACTACTGCATGAATTGGAGTAGAAAAACAGCAGTTTAGTCCAGGTAGTGTACTGCAAGTATTAGACTTCACTTCTGTCGCCTCTTCTATTTTTAAATACATTCTGCTGTTTCCTGATCTTTTATGTTCATTTTTGCAGATCTTGTCTTTAACGTTTCCACTCTCCAGCTGTATCTGAACGTCACACGATTTTACCTAGTTATGTTTCTTATTCAATTTTTCCATTAAGGTTAAAACCCGTTTATCCAGTTTGTAATCATATTTAGTGCCAGTCTGAGCAAAACTCTGCAAGAGGCGAAGTTTGATTTATTAGAAGAACAGGACGTCCTCACAGGAATGACACAACTTGTAACTCATTGGAACCACAGTTGGAAACCCTTGTTTTGTCTTGGAATCCCACTGAAATGACAAATGATGCTGTGAACTTTTGCCTAAATGCATAGCTATGTTTGATCTAACATGTCAGATTGACTTTTACTTTGTTAGTCTCCCATCAGCCACAGTTCACTTTCAAAGCCTTTCAAACATTTCCTGACATCTCTCCATGTTTCATTCTAACTATGTTTATTGTGCTTTTATTCTGTTGTACTTTAGACGTCTGGGGTTTTAAATGCATCATTGAGATAAAGAGGATTTTTGTAAACTCACTTTTTCTTAACAATGGTACATTTTGTTAAATTATGGAGTCAATTGAAATATAAGCCAAAAATGTTTTGTTTATAAGAGTTAATTTTATTCAAAATTTTCATTTAGGCTATTCATTTAATGAAATTGGCGTTTTTCCACATGTTTTTGAAGTATTTTTCTCATAATGGAGGACATATATAAAAGAATTTAAGATTCTGAGTACTTCTTGATCCAAATCATGCCTGATCAGTAACAGATAAAAACCTGCGGTTTGAAAAAGCTCGAGTTTGTGACTCATGGATGTCAATGTCTGTCATGGATGGACCAAAGTCTCCCGGCTCCGCTGCATTCTGATGCTTCCAGTTGCAGACAGATAGAACCACGTACGACTTTATTTTCCTCGTTTGAGTTGGAATTTGGCTCTAACTGTACTGCTGGATAGCTCTGCTCGCCACTTTTTTGCTACACTAATGTCAGCTTGGGCCTGTGAGGTGCTGTAAGCTAGCGGGACACAGTTTAAACAAAGGGTTGATGGGAAATTAGCTAATTGGTTCTTTAGAAATTAATTTTTAATGAACTCTGTTGCTCTGCAGTAGCTATGTCCCAAAAAAAGACATGTTTTTTCACGTTGGCTAACACCTGTATAATCATAATTAACAGACCACTGGGAACACTTCGAAAATATAATAAAATATAGTTAGACTGGTACTTTAAAACCTTTCTAAACACCTTACCATAGGGCCTTGTTTTGTTGCATTTTAGACTGATTTTTAGGTTTCGTTACAATTTTTTTTAAGTTGTTTTTTATTGGTTTTTAGTCTTTTTCTTGCACACAGTTCCAGTTTTATGGTTTTAATCTGTTTCTGTCACACCTCGTTCAAATCTTTTTGTCTGTAAAATGTGTCAGTTTTCATTGAAACTCCACTTTCTGAGTGGGCCCTGTCTTTGTTCTGTCCTTGTGGATTCACATTAATTTACTAAATTGAGCTTCCTTGCAGTTTTAAATGAACTCTTCATATCAGGAGACTTGAGTGTTTAGTGAGGTCTTAATACACTAAAGGATCTGATTATGGTTAAGACGAAAAAACGAAGTAAACTAATCCAATTTCATAAATGTTATTGAATATTGACGGGAACGGAGCAACTGCTGCTGAGCTAGTTTAGTCGTCTGCGATTAAATGTGCCAGAAAAAGTGGTTTTGGAGGAAACAGATGCGGTCAAACACCATAAAGAAAACAATTTAATTTGGGCTGGGAGACTTTAAGGAAGGAGAAACAGAACCTGGACTGTAGAAAATGGAACTAGAACCGTCAAAGCCACAGATCCTCTCCAGCTCAAAACCCAGAATATATATATATATTTTTGTGGCTATAATTTTGAAACCACGCTGTGCTGAATCTGACATGTGGTTGCAGTTTATCTTGAGCTTCTTCTGGTTTGTGTCATTGTTGAATTTCTTGCTTCTCAATATTTGCGGTGCTTCTTGAACCTTCGGTCTTGCATTGTTGTGTCTGTGGTTTCATGCTGGGATAGCATTTAGGTAAAGTTGGAGCTCATTTCCTAATGTTTTCATGTTGTTGTTCACCTTTCTGCACATCCACAATGAATCCGCTTTCACTGATTCCCACAGGTGGTCTGGCAGAGATATTTATGCTGGATGCCCTTCCTGACACAACCCTGGATTTTATCTAGGCTTGGGACCGGGACATGGGGACCCATACCTGGACCCCCTTGTGACTATATAGTTAGGCAGAAGCGCGAAGGGTGTTGCCCAATGACCCACACTGGATGTGCTGTCAAAGAACATTGGTTATTTATTGTGATGACTGACCTTTGTCTTTTTAGGGGATTGTATAAACTCATCTTTGTTGGTCAGTTACACAACCCATTGAGGACACACAGGAACCAATTATGCAATTTTCTGTGTACGTAGAATGATAAAATGTCCCAAACCCTTTTTATTTAGAGAAATCGAGTTATTCATTTAGGGCAGGATAAGAGGGAAGTATTAAAACCACTTGTCTTCAATCTAGACGGTCATGGGAACAAGAGAGACTTTTGTCCCTTTTCTAATGTTAGCTTTTGTAAGGATGGTAAACCTGTTATTAAAATAAAAACAAACTGTTGCATTTGGAGTCTTCTTCATTTCAAAGTCCCATTTAAAAGCAAAACTATCCAAGTAGGCCCACCCATCCACCCATCCATCCATCCATCCATCCATCCATCCATCCATCCATCCATCCATCCGAACCCATTGAACCTCTTTCAAGGTCACAGGCTTGCTGAAGTCTATCCCAGCTACTATAGGGCAAAGGCAGGGTAAGCCCCGAACAGATTGGTATGGTCCAGCCAATTCAGGTGAGCGTTTCCCCTCAAAGCTTGACCGTCACTGCGCATGGGTGGTGTAGACCAATTGCGTAGCTTTGTGTCGTAGTAGTGCGACTACAGCAAAAGCAAAGCCATCAACAATTGATAGTAAGGATTGCTTGAATTTCCAGTGCCGTCCTGACCTTGCTGTTTGTTGCCAACATCTTTTCCTGATACACGTTTGAAAGACAACAATTGAATGTTCAGAAATGTTGGCGCTGGTTTCGGATCTTCCGATCAGAAGATTGCAAGTTTGATTCCCACCTTGCCCGTCCATGTGTCGAAGTGTCCCTGGGCAAGACACTGAACCCCCCTTGCCTCTAGTGGAAGGTTGGTGCCAGTGTTCGGCAGTGGAGTCTCCATCAGTGTGTGAATGGGTGAATGGAACTGTGACTGTAAAGCGCTTTGGGCCTTCGAGGAAGATAGAAAAGCGCTCTACAAATATACACCATTTACTATTAACCAAAAAAAGCCACAAATTCCCCAAATTTTCTCAAAAGATGTAAACAACTTATGTCATTTGTTAGCTGCCACATGTGTACAGTTTCTCCTGTTTGGTTGTAAACTACTTACTAATTTTTCCAGGCTTTTGGGCTCGGGAAGTTGGGCAAATGATTGGGTTTGATCATCCCACCATCCCTGTGCATCACCAGTATGTGGTGACAGCAACTGTACCAGAGGTGAAGGCTCTGAAAAAGGAGCTTGCCGTCATCAGAGACCTGGAAGGCTCTTATTATCTGCGCCAGGAGAGAGATGGTTTGCTTTTCGGCCCATATGAGAAGATGGAGAAGATGGTGCTACAGGACTCTTGGGTCAGAAATGGGGTTCCTCCAGGTCTGTGTGGCACCAAAAAGGAATATGTTGGGTTTTTATTTGTTAGGCTTGATGGTTTTTTGCATTGTTTTTGTGTGTGTAGGCTTTGGAAAAGAGCTGTTTGAGTCAGACTTGGACAGGATAATGGAACACATTGAAATGGCCATGGAAATGGTCCCAGTGCTGAAGAAAGCCGACATCATTGATGTTGTTTCTGGGCCGATAACGTACACCCCTGACCTGCTGCCCATGGTTGGACCACACCAGGGGGTCCGCAACTACTGGACTGCTATTGGCTTTGGGTGTGTTGACCAGATATTTTCAAAATGAAAGAGTTATGTTGTAAAATGTGTAGATCAAAAACTCCTGAAGATGATTAGATTAAATTGGATTTCATGCCTTCAGTTATGGAGTCATTCATGCTGGTGGCATCGGTAAATTTCTAAGTGACTGGATCAGGAATGGAGAGCCTCCCTACGACCTTATTGAGTGTGACCCCAACCGCTATGGCAAGTGGACGGATGTTCCCTTCATCTGTGCCAAAGCAAGAGAATCATACGGCTTCAACAATGTGGGTAAGAACTGCACGCGATCCTACTGCCTCCACTACATACTGGACAAGATTCTTTAAAACCGCTTACCCTGATGATGTTGTCCTCTCAAGTTGGTTACCCCAAGGAGGAACGTTTTGCTGGACGACCAACTTCCAGAAGAAGCGGTGTCTATGACCTCCTGAAGGACAAAGGGTCCATGGGCTTCCATGCCGGCTGGGAGCAACCTCATTGGTTCTACAAACCTGGAGATGACATTGGATACAAGTATGAAGATGTTTTTCAAACCTTAATGTAATTGCATGAAGTACTTCAAAGATTCCTCTTCTGCTCTCTTTTAAATGTCATATTTACAGGTCTTTCTATAGCTTCTGTTTTGGAAGGTAGTGCCAAACAAGAATAATTTTTGTTAAGGATTGGTAGACCTTGGTTGGAAGAGGGGGCCTTTTACAGATTTTGTGTGGGTACTAACTTAAAGCTTTGCTCAAATTGGTCAAAGAAATGTGTCTCAAACTCTTCTCAGATCAGTTCAGTCTTACATGATGGTGTGTAAAATCTTCATGACTTTTGTATAAACTTTAATGTATAATCTGATTCTCAACAAAGAATTAAGGCTCACTTTCTTCTTTTTCTACCTCAACAACAGCAGCCTTTAAGCTACATTCCCACTGGTCGTTGCGACTCGCGTTCAAGCATCCACTTTCAATAAAAGGTCTATCTAAACGCCCGTAAACCCCTCTTTTCGGGCTTCTCCGTTCAAAACCCTCAAACCTACACATCACTACACAATTGTCTAAGTCCGTTCTCCATCTCTATGAACAAACCAGTCCTTCACTGAACGCACTCTAAAGTTCAACCAGCTGAACTTTTGACTGCTTGAACGTCAAATATCTGACGTTTGATCAATCAGGGTCTTTGATTTGGTAGTGTGACTTATTGGTACTGTCTTTAAAACATGGAAATGCCAACTGTTGTAAACATGATCATGCAGGAGAAATTCATAATCACTGTTTATCCCTTGTGCTATCTTATGACCCCACCCTTACATTGACGTGTTCTCCCTGCCATGACAAAGGTGGATAAAAGTGGAGAGGATTTCAAGTAATCCATGGACACCATTGAAGATCACAAATCATTGAAGAAAAAAGGTCTAGATGGCCCAAATTCCAATGTTAAAGTGCCTAGGATAGCACAAGGGTTATTTATGATGAAGCAGACGAAGAAAAAGAAGATGAAAACAAAGGGTTAGGGTTAAAGTTGATCGTGATCAAAGATTTATTTAGATTTGGCAAACCGGATGCATTTAGGATTCATGGCATGAAGACGAGTGATTGACAATAGTCTGCAGCCAAACAGGACAAACAAAAAAAAAATGTAAAAAAAAAAAAAAGAAGCAAAAACAGGCATGTAAAATAGCACTAAAAAGAATCCAGGAAACAGTGAGACTGCAAATAGTGAACCGTGTTAGAGGAGCCACTGTACTACCAACAACTGACTAAAAGCACCATCGAAGGGAAAGAGCAGCTGCAACGCATCCACACAGACGTGTACAGTTACTGATTTGAGTTTGGATCTGTGACAAACCCCAATGGTAGCTCCTCTGGCGCGCAGACGCTGCACACTTGGCCGTTCTAGCTTTTTTATTGCTTTTATTTGCTGCAGATCAACAAGGAAGTCATAATAGTTTGTTTATTAAATGCGGATACGGATGACGTTGCTGGTTTCGTGTTTTCAGACCCAGTTTCTGCCGCACCAACTGGTTTGGACCGGTTGGCAGAGAGTGCAAACTGGTGATGGAGAAGGTGGGAGTGATCGATCTCACGCCTTTTGGTAAGTTCATCGTAAAGGGGAAGGACTCGCTCAAGCTGTTAGATCGCCTGTTTGCCAACACCATGCCGAAGGTACTGCCCATGTTTGAAAGGTAATTGAGTTTATGTGACTGCTGCTGACCACACAACCCACTGTGGGGGTCGTTTCCTCAGGTCGGCCATACTAACATCAGCCACATGCTGACTCCTTCTGGGAAGGTCTACGCTGAGGTCACCATCACCCAGCTGACTCCCGGAGAGTTCCTGCTCATCACGGGATCGGGCTCGGAGCTCCATGACCTCAGGTGAGACGCTTGCAGTCGGGGAAGCCTTTTCAAGTGTCTTGTTTGCCCAGTGAGTATTTATATTCAGTCCCCTTTCTAAACCTGCTGATTCCGGTGCCGAGGTTGCCGGAGCCTATCCCAGCTACTGATGGGAGAAGGTGGGGTACACCCTTGACAGTTCTCCAAAACCACTGCTGGAGAGAACTGCTGCAGTGATGCACAAATTGGCCTTTCAAAGTAAAAGTTCTGAAAGAACCAGATACAAAATGAGGTCAAATTTAAGGCCGTGTCCCACAGCTGCTACATTTTCCGCATGTTCATGTATGTAAATACGGTCTTTCATGATACATGTGTAATATACGCAATTCATACGTTTTTTTTTTCTTTCGTCGTTTGTGGAAGTATGCAGATGCCTAACAGATTTTCACGCATGTACCACCGATGTACAACTTTTAAATTGCATATACGGCACACATATCACATTCAATTTACATAATTGAAGTATAAGTAAGGGTTAATGGCCGACGAAGTGTGCGGTTATTACTTTTTAACGCACGACGTGGAAGCCTGAACCGTCCGACGCGAAGCGGAGGACGGTTGCTTCCGCGAAGTGCGTTATAAAGTAATAACCGCACACTTCGAAGGCCATTAACCCGCTTATACCATGGTCACCTACAAAAGCAATACATATAAACCAGGTTTTAGTCCTTAATTCTTGTTTTTCTTTCGATTTGGATCACTTTTCTCACAAAAATCGGACTATATGTTACGTGATGCGCGCGATGCGCCGCATCACGTGACATATAGTCCGCGTCGCGCAGCACCACCGCTGCAGTCAAGATTCGGCGATATATATATGCTGATCGTCCCGATAGGTTGAATAAAGCATCATTTCAAAGAGAAACTTCACCTCTTACCGCTTGTTTTTGTCCAAATTATGAAGCAAAAGATGTTTTAAAGAAGCCGGCGCAGTGATACAAAACATTTAAGCTAGCCGACCGGAACTTCTTCTTTCACCGTGCGGTTATTAACTTTTAACGCATACCCAGCAGCCAATCAGAATCGAGTATTCAAGCGGACCATGGTATAAATCACTGATAAATTTTAAACAGCGCCATAATCACGTACAGTTCATGCTTTACGTTCTTTGCGTGGTGTATTCGTACTTCTGTGCTTTTAACGTGGGTCATTCATGATACATCTGTGATGTGTCAATTTCACGTTAAGACCACAACTTTTCTCACTTTTGCTACGTATATTCTTGTCTGACCAATTTCCATCCGTGCAAAATGCCCAAAATGTACGGAGTGGCTGTGTGACACAGCCTTTAACTGAGATACCACATCTCAGAGGCAAATTTCTAATGAACTCCGGCTGCTCAGCAGAAACTATGCCCTAGAAAAAGTCATATCTCTATTTTGGATAAAAACGGCATAATCGGGAACACTAAAAATAGCTCAAAAGACAACTAGAGTGGGACTTCAAAGCATTTATTAAAATGTAGACATCCAAAAAAAGTTGCAGACGGTTGTCCCTCAGTTTTAAATGCGGACTCATCCAACCTGCCTTAAGATCTTTTGAAAAAATTAAATGTTCTCATTTTTCTGACTCATATTGAAGGAAAGACCAATTTATTAACAACATTACAGCTTTACGGATTGGTAAAAGTTTCTTATTACTTCGTCATATTTAAAAAACTGTCTACATGCTATGTTTTTTGCGCCTTGAGGGGAAAATGTTGACACTGGAGGGAAAGTCTACCAAGCAGGTCAGAGCTGAACGGGTCGTACTGCGTAAACGAGCCGCCGCTCTACTGTGGAAACTTGAAACCGGACTGCAGCTGCTCCAATTGGAATGCAGCATTTTCTTCCCAGTGATTTCTCTACAGCAGCCCCCCCCCCCCCAGATGCAGCTCTTCGATTCGGTGGCGACCTCTAGCTGTCACTAGCTGATGCTGTACATGAAAAGTCTAAATCCAGAGGCGGTGATGAAAACAGAGTTTTGACCTTTCTGTTCTGTGGGTTGAAACTTCAGGTGGATTGAAGCAGAAGCAGAACATGGATTCAACGTGGAGATCCGTAACGTCACAGACCAGATCGGCGTGCTGGGCATCGCAGGACCAAACTCCAGGAGCGTTTTGCAAAAGCTGACGAGCGAGGATTTAAGCAACTCTGCGTTTAAATTTCTGCAGTGCAAGACCATTCAGCTGGCTGGTGTTCCTGTGCGAGCCATCAGGATCTCCTACACCGGTACTGCCATCATGTTGAGTTCCTCCAGAACATTTTATTTGGTTGTTGTTAAAAGACAAAGCTGGATCTTTCAGTCAAGTATGACATAAGCACACGTATGGATCCAGATGACAGTGATGGAGATCAACTAATATTCATACTCACATTACTGAACATCTTTTGTATTTAGGATAAATGTAGAAAAAAAAAGCATCTATTTTTATGGAAATTCAGGAGTCCCCAAAGCATCTTTTTTAATCTTAAATATTTTAAAATGTTGATTGATAAGCACAATAAAAACGGCTCACTGAAAAAAGGTAGTGGATAGAAGTTTTAATGGACTTTAAGTTTAAGTTAGAAAAGATACCAAAAATGTACACAATTCAAAGAAAAGGCCTTTAATTAACAATTTTCCCACATTTAGTGAACAAGTTTAATGAAATCAAACAACTTTTTAATTAATTAAAAAGTGTTTGGAAAAAATATTCAACTAAATCAACATCAAAATGTTAATATAATAGAAAATGATACAAAAAAGTAGTTTTTACTGCTTTAAGGGAGGAAGTTTTGGATATTATTTTCCATTTTATTTACCTTTACTAGGATGTATGGTAAATGCATTATGTACCACAGTTAACTATAATATAAAACTGTAGTTTGAAATGGCTTGCTTTAACCCGGGAGAATCCAACAACTATTTTTTAAAGTTAATTAAACAAATTTGGTTTTTGTCTGTTCATTTTGGGAAGAAGCAATTAACAAAAATTAAGAACAAAAACATAGAAAAAAATGTACTTTAAAAAAAATACAAGATAAAAATCAAAACAAATAAATCGAAAATTACAGAAAAAAAACAGCAAATTAAAAATGAATGAATAAATAAATGAATAAAAAATCTAAGCCTTGGGTTCTCCAGAGTTAAACAATTTCTGTAAATAATTTAAAGGAAACAAAACAAAATAAATATTAATACATATTTATTAATAAATAATAATATAAAAACTACATTTTTGAGTTTAGAACGTTATCCCTGACAAATATTTAAATCATTTTTATTCATTCTAATTTTGAATGACGTGGGCTTCAAAAAGTTCCCATCTGCAGTCCGTGTTACTGTGTGAAGTGCATGTGGTTGGTTTGGTGTTCAGGTGAGCTTGGCTGGGAATTGTACATGGAGCAGGAGAACATGGCGGCGGTGTATCAGGCCATGATGGAGGCTGGAAAGGATCAGGGGATTGACAACTTTGGCACCTACGCCATGGCCTCACTCAGACTGGAGAAGGGCTTCAGAGGCTGGGGGGCCGAGGTACACATTATTACAGTCTACATTCACAATATATATGAAAGAGACACAAATGGATTTATTGTTGTTTTTTGTGAACATTTCTGATCAAGTTATATTCTCCTGAATATATGAAAAACTAAAAAATGACTGTTTATATCAAAGTTTATATCAATCTAAACTATGTTGATTGGCCACTTTATTAGACACACCCACAACCATCTCAAGGGTTTATCTCAAGTTCTATGAGCGGAAATACCTTGTTGATGCCATAGTTTAGAGGAGAATGACTAGACTGGTTCCAGCTGATAGGAAGACAACAGGAACTCAAAGAACCACTGGTTCCAATCGAGGTCTGCAGAAGAGCATCTCTGAACACAGAGCACGTCCAGCCTTGAGGCAGATGGACTGGACTCCAACAGCAGCAAACCACACCGGGTACCACTGCTGTCTACTGAAACTGAGGCTACAATTCACACAGACTCACCAAAACTGGACAATAGAAGATTGGAAAACCATTGTCAGGTCAGATGATACCCCCATTTCTGCTGCCACATTCAGATGGTATAGGGTCAGAACAACATGAAAGCATGGATCCATCCTGCCTTGTATCAACGCTTAACGCTGTAATGGTGTGGGTGATATTTTCTTGGCAACTTTGGGTCCTTTAGCACCAATTGAGCATGGTTTCAACCCCACAGTCTACCTGCGTATTGTTGCTGGCCATGTCCATCCCTTTATGACCACAGTGTACCATCATCTGATGGCTACTTCCAGCAGGATCATAAAGCTGGAATCATCTCAGACTGGTTTCTTGAACAGGACAATGAGGTTGCTGGACTCAAATGGACTCCACAGTCATCAGATCTCAGCCTAATGGAGAACCTTTATGATATGGTGGAACGGGAGATTAGCATCATTGATGTTCAGCTGATGCTGTCATGTCCATATGGACCAAACTCTGAGGAATGTTTCGAGTACCTTGTTGAATCTATGCCACCACGGGTTAAGGCAGTTCTGAAGGCAAGAGGGGGTCCAACCTGGTACTAGCAAGGTATAAATTGGCTGGTGAGTGTACACTTAAGAGTTCATGTGTCTGATCTTTGCAGATGAACTGTGACACCAATCCTCTGGAGGCTGGTCTGGATTACTTCATCAAGCTGAACAAGGTGAGTGGGATTCCATCTCAGCTCTTCCTCTGGACCCGAGCAAACAGCCTGAAGCCGTTTATGTTTGAGCAGCCTGCCGACTTCATCGGCAAAAAAGCGCTTCAAGAAATCAAAGCCAAGGGGCTAAAGAGGAAGCTGTCCTACCTGGCCGTCCAAACAGATGAGATCGACCCTGAAGGCAACGAGACTATCTGGCACAACGGCAAGGTCAGCAGGTCACGGCCGCTTGTTTGGCATACCTTGTTGGTTTTTGTTCTCGCTCATCATGAGCGGCTCGGTCTTTTCCTCAGGTGATCGGTAACACAACGTCAGGAGCGTACAGCTACAGCAGCCAGCAGAGCCTGGCCTTCGGCTACCTGCCCGTGGAGCTGAACTCTGTGGGTCAGACGGTGGAGGTGGAGCTGCTGGGCAAAAAATACCCGGCTACGGTCATCCAGGAGCCGCTGGTCCTCACCGAGCCCTCGAGGACCCGGCTGCAGAAAAAAGCAAGTACAAAAGCATAAAAAATGAATCCTTCTGTGAGTCTGTTCTGGAAACATGAACATCTACCACACATCCTTTACAGTGAGCAGTTAGGGGGCCAGTTTTTGTCTTTCTTTTGTGACCTCAGAAGAAGAAAGTAATATGGTGGAAATGCTATTGAAGAGTTTTTATTGTGTTTCACAGGCAACTTGTGTTGTGCCTGTTCCAAAGTCTTACAATGTTGAAGGAAAAAAGTAATTCTCATAATTTAATAAATGGATTTTAAATGTTTACAGGTCAATTTTGGTCCTGTCTGACTTGAAAAGTAATCTGTAAAATCAAATAGTGCTGTTGTACAAGTTTGTTATACAAATACATTTGTTTTTCCATAATAAATGCTGGTTTGTGTTCATTTCAACTCTTTTTATTGCTTTTACATATTTTTTAACTAAAGTGT
This sequence comes from Oryzias curvinotus, assembly GCA_023969325.1. NCBI lineage: Eukaryota > Metazoa > Chordata > Actinopteri > Beloniformes > Adrianichthyidae > Oryzias > Oryzias curvinotus. The sequence goes on from CM043717.1 coordinate 27,592,435, forward strand.
AAAGAATATTGTCAAATAAAAAATATTTTATAACATTCTACAGAAAAAAACAAATGAAAGTGTTTACAAAAAACATTTATTTTGTGTTTTCTATTATTTCCAATATTAAAAGTATTTTTATTATTTTTTTAATATTCATTTGCTTTTCAGTGCTCATAGCAGAAACTATACAACATTCAACCTGTGTAAAAGTCACATTCATGAGGCAGAAACATATTTACAAAAAAGTAAATATATTTGCACGCAACAAAACTACTTAATAATTAAATTCCTTTGTTGGAAATAAACATGTATTACACTTTCATTTTGATAAAAATGTTTTATTTGTAATACAAATAAATAAATAAATTAATGTTGTTTTCCCTTTTAGTTATTTTAATTCAAATAATTTCTGTGAACACATTTTCTTCTTTCCTCATTCGAGCTTCCATACACCGCTCTTCACATCCTAGCCTCTGATTGGCTGTCGCGATAGAGGAGGGGTTTTTAACCTGTTAAACAAGGAAGTGCCCTTTTTATTCAGTCACAAGATGCTTTCCTTTAAAAGTGACATTTCCTTATAGTGACACAGACTTGGCTCCGACTGGGCATCAACACTCTGCCTCTGTTTCAGCTCGTTTTCTGTCTAAATAACGTCCTTGTTTCGTATTTTTGGACCTGAGCGCGCGCGCTTAAAGATGGGAGTCGGAGGTAGAAGTCGCGCGGCCAACTGGATGATGATCGTCGTGGTCATCCTCCCGGTAACATTAGCGGCTCCGAGGCCGCACATTGTCTTCATCATGGCGGATGACTTCGGCTGGAACGACGTGGGCTACCACAACTCCGAGATCAAGACCCCGAACCTGGACCTGCTGTCCGCCAAAGGCGTCCGCCTGCAGAACTACTACGTGCAGCCGCTGTGCAGCCCGTCCAGGAACCAGCTCATGACGGGCAGGTACCAGGTGAGACATCAAGTTTATGGATATTTACTTTTGTTAATACATTGTTTTTAAATAACTAAAAAGGTACCAGGTGAGACCCGGAAGTTCTGCTCCTAAAAGAAAACATAATTATTTTGTTTTTCAATAAAGGTAGCGTGCATGTATAGAGATCAAATGAGATCCATATTTGTTGGGGGCGGGAAAAAAAATTATATAGGTCTATAAAAATGTTATAGCTTGTTATTTAACTGTAAAAATCAAAGAGCTTATAGTAAATATGTAAAGTTTTCTCAAATACATGCAATGTATGTTATAATAGCTTTACATGAATCGAAATATGACAATTAAAGTCCCCCTCCGATGAAAATCATGTTTTTTGAGTACGGGTGGAATTTTTCTTATGAAAGAGAACAAATATAATAAGAAATGATTTCATTTTTTTGCATTTCTGAGTATTTCTCATTTTAAATCCCTGTCAATCAAAGACAGTCAGTTTGAATGAATATGTTGTTGTGATGTCACAACGCCCAGTAGTGGATGCGCGCTGCACAAGCTCCCAGATTTGTGCCCGATTTCTCCCCGTCTAGCGTGCAGAAGCTCAGGCGCAGCAAAAGTGATGATGGCACATTGCTGCGTTGCATGTAGTTGAAGTGCGTCCAAGGCTGGATTTTGTTGTTGGCCGCACATATTTCAAATTAAACTCAATTTAAAAAAAAAAAGTGAACACAGCCATATTAGGATCTAGACAAAAACAATAATTTACATTAATTTTACATTAATTTTGGCTCCAAATATGAAAGATTAACATTCTGTTACAACAGGCAAAACATGTTTTTTTATTCAGTAAAAGTGTACTTATTAGCGCACCCTGAGATCATTTTAAGTCATTAATTTATTAAACGAAACATTGTTTCCCCAATGAAGGGAAACAAATATGAAATTAAAATAGAACATTTAAAAGGTATAATTAAAAAACAATAAAATAAAAAATATTATGAGAATGACGTTGACAAAATATGAGACAAATAATTCAAATTTCATAAAAACTGAATTGCAAAATTATGAGAAAAAAGTTGTACAATCCCAAAAGTAAGCAAGGATTTACAAGAATAAATGAGTAAATAATAGATGCTTCAAAAAGTTGGGATCGTAAGAGAATAAAATGTTACTTTTACCCTAAAACATGTTTCACAAAGATGCTCAAACGTTACCCGTTCAATTTAATTCAGAGGAATGGGATGGACATCACACCGCTCTCATTAAATATGATTTACTTTTTTTTGTAAATGTGCAAATTTATTTGAATGAAACTACAACTTTATTTAAAAAAAAGACATTTTAGATTTAAAAAAAAGTCTTGTCTCGTACATGATTTTTGCAACATTTTGACTTCTTTCCCATAATTCTAAGACTTTGTCACGCTTTTTTTTGTCAATTATGGTGGCCCTTATACTCCACATGCATATTTTAAATGTAAAAGTTTTTTGTTTTTTTTCAAATGACCAAACGTTTCTGCATCTTTCATCATTTTGGAGTCAGTTTGTGACAAACCTCCAGTCCCGTACGCCTTAAATACAGATATTTGTCTTTTGGTTTTTGAAAACAATATAGCTTATGTAAAATACTTTTACATTTAACAACTTGTTTGGTGGTTTCCCATTGCAGTGTTTGGTTTACCTTCATTTCAGTTGGATTTCCTTTGCTGTTCTGCACACTAGCAGCTCGGACAGGAACATTGCAGCAGACAGACAACAGCTTGTTGCTTCAACAGAGTGTTGTGCAAACGATGAGCGGTTTTGTTAACACAACTACTCATCCTTCTGCTGCAGAGCCAGTTCTTATCTGTGTACAAAAATATTATTTTTTCATTTGTAAATCTGTCCTCCGACACTTTAGGAAGATTTTCACCAACTAAACATGGACCAAATGTCCAGAAGTAGTTTTTTTTTTTACTTCTTTCATGTCACACAGCCACTATGCACATTTTGCATTTATAAAAATTAATCATAAATGAAAATACGTGGAAAAATTAAGAAAAGTTGTGGTCTATCATGTGGTGTGTCATGAATAAACCACGCTAAGAACACGTACATCAATGTAGAACATGAACCGTGTGTGATTATTGAGCTGTTTATATGCAATTCATTAGTGATTCATGCGTTGATTACATCATTTTAACTTAGTATGTGCGCCGTTTACGTGTTATTAAAGTTACACATCTGATGCCTGTTAGACATGCGTGGAACGGTTGTGGATAACCTCAAATGTGTGTATGCATCTGGCAAAGATCACCCACAATCGAGTAAGATTTACGTAGTAATTGTGTGAAATCTACAACATATTTCTCAACCGACCAAAAAATGTGAACGACTCAAAACTGAACAAGAAGGAGCTGCAGAAGATAAAGCAGGGTTGAATGCTATATTGCTGAATGAAAATAAAACTTGGAAAAAAGAAAGAAAGAAAGAACTGATCGAAGTTGCCAGTGCCGGGTATCGAACCAGCGAGCTTCTGCACCAAGGATTCCCCATGTATTTCAATGGAGGCAAAAATCCTGGAATATCTTGAAAGGTTCAAGGTTTTGAAGGACCAAAAGTCACAGCTGGAAAAAACTAAAAGGGCATACTTGAATGGTTAAAATAGGTGACAAAGTGTAGAAGGAGTTAAGCGGCAAAAAATACCAGAAGATACCACACTAAAGAAAGAGAAACAGGTTGAACGCTTTATAGTATTCAACCCATTAACGTAAAGACATCTGCGCACATCGAGGAATGACAAAGGCAAGAAACGCTCATGGATTAGGTAAATCACGCATGGATCACAAAAGATCAAAGTGATACGTGGAAAATGTACGTGGTGACACGGCCTTCACAAACATTTAGGGTTCTGAACAGCATCACAAAAAGACAAATACAGGAGGTTTATCCAGTGGATTTTTCACCTCTGTATCCTGTAAACTTTAAGTCAAATTCATCCAGTAAGACGTGATTTTGAAGTAAACTACATCCCATGAGGATGCCAACAGTTCCAGGAGTGGATCCTCCTGAAATGTGTCCATGCCATGGAAAAACAAACCTCGCAGAGAGCATGCTCAGTTGATGACAGCACTGCAGGAAGTCGTGTCCAGAGTGGCCAAAAAGTACTTGACAATTCCTTAGGGTTATTGTTGCTAAACGTTGCTTTAAAAGCAACACGTTTTTCTCCTTGTAGTATTTTTTTATCAGCCGTTTTGTCAAAAACATGTCGCCAAAATCCACAAAACGGACCGCCTGATGGTCACTAAAGTCCTAAAAAACCGTTGCATCCTGTTGAGTTTCTGCAGAGCGATTCTCTGACATTCTCTTTGCTAAATGGAACTTAGAAGAAAAAAAAGATTCTCCCTTTGCGTGTTCCTGTGCCGGCAGATCCACACGGGCATGCAGCACCAGATCATCTGGCCGTGTCAGCCCTACTGCGTCCCTCTGGACGAGAAGCTGCTTCCTCAGCTCCTGAAGGAGGCGGGCTACGCCACCCACATGGTGGGCAAGTGGCACCTGGGCATGTACAAGAAGGACTGCCTGCCCACCCGCCGAGGATTCGACTCCTACTTCGGTTTGTTTGGCGCCATTTCTACTCGACTCTTGGTGACGACATACCGCAGCCTACAGGAGCTCTAAAAGGGTCCATTCATCTAAAACGGATATAAAAAATGAATTCAACGTAATGAATCTCACACAGGAGAAATTCACCTCAGCTTAAGAGAAAAACAACGATAGAAACAACAAATATTCAACCAACTAAACACGTAAATGAATAAACAAACAAATAATTCTTCTGGGACCAAAATGTCAAAGATCAAATATACTTAATAAAGAGCAGCCTATTCCAGTTTTTTATATAGATAAATACTATTTTTATATTTAATATTTTTTACAGAATTAAGGTGGCACCAAAAATGTGCTTAAACCACAACAAACTGCATTATTATTATTATTGTTATAAAAAAAATGTATTTTTCAGATTAAATGATTCGATCGGCGCAAAAACGTGTCGTCTTTGATTCCCCATAATCCAGGTTACTATTTGGGCAGCGAGGATTACTACACGCACACCCGCTGTTACCCCATCACCGCCCTCAACCTGACCCGCTGCGCGTTGGACCTGAGAGACGGCGAGGAGGTCGCCACGGCGTACAAAGGAGCTTATTCCACCGAGCTGTTCAGCCAGCGAGCCGTCAGCGTCATCGCCAAACACAACGCCAGCCAGGTGACTCCCTGACGCCTTAAACCGCCGCCAAGCCAAAGGAGTCGACGCAAAGAGCTTCGGCTGTTCTGCTGCTGTGCAGAAACTTTGGCCAATAAAGTATTATATATCCTATTTGTATGAAACTATGCAAATGAATGAAGAACTTGCTGATGGACGGACGGACAGACATACTCCATTTGTCATTTCTGTAAAGAATCTCTTCATATACTTCTTACTTGTCATTTTTCACAATAATTGGTCATAATTGATTTAATTTTTTGTAAATGTTTTAAATTATTCATAAAAAATCTCAAAAACTCAAATCTATTAGCTCTCAACACTGCAAAACAAATAAAAATTGTTAATTTTTCCTAATGCGATCTATTTACTGTTGCTTTATCATATAAATGTATCATTACTTCCGATTATTAATGCATAATGCTTCATGATTTGATTTTCTTAAAGAAATTATGATTGAACTAGATGTCGTTTGGAGATAAAACTGAACCAAAAACTGTTATTTAAGATCATTTTAAGACTTTTGTGCAGCTGTTTCTGTCAGCATCTCATGTTTTCTTTCCTCTTCATCGTCAGCCGCTGTTCCTCTACGTGGCGATGCAGGCGGTCCATGAGCCTTTGCAGGTGCCGGAGCGCTACGTGACCCCCTACAGTTTTATCAAAGATGTCAGCCGCAGGAAGTATGCCGGCATGGTGTCGGCCATGGACGAGGCGGTGGGCAACATCAGCCTGGCTCTGCGGCAGGCCGGGCTCTGGGACAACACGGTTCTCGTGTTCTCCACGGGTACGTTGCTGTTCCAATCGTCCCGATGGATTATGGAATGTTTAGTACAAAAACAAACCACGTTCCCACTCCTGTGAGAACTGTGTTTTTTGTGGTTTTAATACGTTTTTGTTGGAATTTTTTTTTTCCATGATGGACATTTGTTAAGAAAATTAGCTTAAATTTGAATTTGAGTATTTTTTTTTATTCAAATCATGAATCAGGAGCAGACGAAAAGATGCAGTTTGAAAATGCAGTAGAAAATGTACTGCTCCACTCTATTCCGATGCTTCCACTTGTTTTCCTCGTCTGAGCTCCGGTTTGGCTCTTAACTGTGCGGCTGGATAGGTCCGATATCGCTCGCCGTTTTATTAGCTACGCTAATGTTAGCTTGGGTTTGCGAGGCGCTGGTCGCTAGCGGGACACAGTGTAAACCAGGGGTGCTCATTACGTCGATCGCGATTGACCGGTCGATCTTCAAGCACATGAGTGTAGATCGCAGACAGAGAAGATTAAAAAAAAAAAAAAAAAAAAGTACTTCTTAAAAATGCACCAGCCAATCAAAATCCTTACCAAGAAGTACGGGACTTGATTGACAAGCAGAACGGCCAATCGGACATCCTCTGACACATACGTCACTGCAGACGCGTGTTTAAATTCACTGAGCGCAGGCTCTCTGTCATCAGAGTCGTTTTCTGCCCCGCGGCACGTCATGTCCACTTTATTGAAGCCGCCCCGCGTTTCTCCTCCTGCTATCAGCTCTGCAGTTCTCGCCCGATAAATGCGAGCTCATTAAGAAAGCTGTTTTATCAGAGGCACGTGCTTCGTATGGAGCCAGCAGCGCCTTTGAAATGCCATGATGATACTCCCCCCATTGCACGGTTTACAGCAGAGCATGACATAAGATGGTAGCAGCTTTCTGTCTTTGTAATAAAACGCCTCATCTGTTAATGCAAAAGTATCTTTGTGTACTCTTACTGTGTAGTTTTTAATCATCGGTACATAAACAATAATGTTCAAATAAACATGTAACTAATAAACAGAACTAACAAACATTTACTAATAGTATTTAATAGTATTAAATTTATATATATATATGCATATTTTATAGGTAGATCTTCAAGACATTGTCGATTCGAAAGTAGCTCACACGCCAAAAAAGTGTGAGCACCCCTGGTGTAAACAAAGGGATGCTGGGAAATTAGCTAGGCTAACAGTCCTGCCCAAAGCCAAAAAGAACATTTCGTATGAGACGACGCTGAAGTTGGCTTCCGATTCACAGCTTCCGATTCGCGAGTGCACTAAAGGAGCATTCCACTGTCTTTTTTCGCACTGAGTCCACCTTTGACCGGGTCCTGTTCAAAAACCGCTGGACCTGGACTGCTCAAACCTGGATTAGTTTATGCATTAGATACTAAAGAACACATTAAACCCAGTTTCTGATTTGTGAAAACTTCCTCTGATTTGTGAAAATGTGAAATAGGTTGATTTTTACAGCATTTTGCGCACTGAGTCCACCTTTGACCGGGTCCTGTTCAAAAACCGCAGGACCTGGACTGCTCAAACCTGGATTAATTTATGCATTAGATACTAAAGAACCCATTAAACCCAGTTTCTGATTTGTGAAACCAATCTCTGATTTGTGAAAATGTGAAATAGGTTGATTTTGATCGCATTTTGCGCACTGAGTCCACCTTTGACCGGGTCCTGTTCAAAAACCGCTGGACCTGGACTGCTCAAACCTGGATTAATTTAGGATTTAGATACTAAAGAACCCATTAAACCCAATTTCTGATCTTATGCAATGTAAAGGTAATAGGGACAAGGGAAGGACAACTTGAAGCAAAACACCAAAACAGGAACTTTAAAGTAAACAAACCAAGAAATGTTGAACAAAAAAACAAAATATAAGTCAGGGGCACATGCTAACCCTGACCATAACTATGTGTCCAATCTGACATCTGTTTCCCAGTTTCTGTTGTATGTTGATGTCTGAGATTTTTATGTCGCCTCTTCCAGCCGTCTTGGATTCCTGTAGTCCATCATAAAAGTGGCCGCTTTTGTCTGTGCCCAGTCTGTGGAATGCAACAAAATGATTTTGAGCACCCAGGTGATATGTTATGGGCCACCGGCTCGTACCTGTGTAAACAAATACAACAGTACAATCCAGTTTAAAAATAAAAATAGAAAAATTTAAATGATTCTATAATTAATTTTCCCTCCAAAATTCAATAGTAGCGAAAAATACATATGACGCTAATTAAATTAAACCCAATGCTATAAATCTCTACATTAGTGCTGCATTTTACGCCTTACTTTCAACCAAGAAGTTCAGTTAGATGTGGCAACACTGTAGGATGCTGGTTCTCAGTCAAAGCGTTTTTGTGAAGGATTGATACCAGTAGAAGACATGGCAACCCATGAATAAAGGTAAGTTTTTATGTTCTTTTTTGTTCTGTGCATGGCCCCGCACCTCTGAAAATATTAAAAAGTGAGAAAGTACAAGATTTGTTTCAAATATTTGGACTTCTCTTTGTTTGATTCTCATATATATGCTACTTTATACATACTTTTGCATGGAAGTAGCACGATAATGTCATTGGACCACTTGTCAACGTCAGCCTGCAACTTAGTGAGGTCTTCACACCTTCCAACAAAACTATTGTTTCTGTTACAATAACAGTAAAAACAAGCAAACAGTTTGCTAGATAAGTGTATAAAAAAGTTTTGTCAATAAATACAATGAACTTACACAATATGTATTGAGTTGTAACTTCTTTTGCAGTTGGAAAGGCTGGAATAAGACATGTTTATACAACTTCTGTACTGTGAAGGAATTCAAGTCTACATGTGACCATGTCCTCCTCTGCCCCAAAAGCATCCCGGATTGATCTGGTGAATCTTCCGATCTAATGCATGATTTAATCCAGGTTTGAGCAGTCCAGGTCCAGCTGTTTGAACAGGACCTGGTCAAAGGTGGACTCAGTGCGCAAAATGCAATCAAAATCAACCTATTTCACATTTTCACAAATCAGAAACTGGGTTTAATGTGTTCTTTAGTATCTAAATCCTAAATTAATCCAGGTTTGAGCAGTCCAGGTCCAGCAGTTTTTGAACAGGACCTGGTCAAAGGTGGACTCAGTGCACAAAATGCGATCAAACTCAACCTATTTCTCATTTTCACAAATCAGAGATTGGTTTCACAAATCAGAAACTGTGTTTAATGGGTTCTTTAGTATCTAATGCATAATTTAATCCAGGTTTGAGCAGTCCAGGTCCAGCAGTTTTTGAACAGGACCCGGTCAAAGGTGGACTCAGTGCGCAAAATGCGATCAAAATCAACCTATTTCACATTTTCACAAATCAGAGATTGGTTTCACAAATCAGAAACTGTGTTTAATGGGTTCTTTAGTATCTAAATCCTAAATTAATCCAGGTTTGAGCAGTCCAGGTCCAGCGGTTTTTGAACAGGACCCGGTCAAAGATGGACTCAGTGCACAAAATGCTGTAAAAATCAACCTATTTCACATTTTCACAAATCAGAGGAAGTTTTCACAAATCAGAAACTGGGTTTAATGGGTTCTTTAGTATCTAAATCCTAAATTAATCTAGGTTTGAGCAGTCCAGGTCCAGCGGTTTTTGAACAGGACCCGGTCAAATGTGTACTCAGTGCGCAAAATGCTGTAAAAATCAACCTATTTCACATTTTCACAAATCAGAGGAAGTTTTCACAAATCAGAAACTGGGTTTAATGTGTTCTTTAGTATCTAATGCATAAATTAATCCAGGTTTGAGCAGTCCAGGTCCAGCGGTTTTTGAACAGGACCCGGTCAAAGGTGGACTCAGTGCACAAAATGCGATCAAACTCAACCTATTTCTCATTTTCACAAATCAGAGGAAGTTTTCACAAATCAGAAACTGGGTTTAATGTGTTCTTTAGTATCTAAATCCTAAATTAATCTAGGTTTGAGCAGTCCAGGTCCAGCGGTTTTTGAACAGGACCCGGTCAAATGTGGACTCAGTGCGCAAAATGCTGTAAAAATCAACCTATTTCACATTTTCACAAATCAGAGGAAGTTTTCACAAATCAGAAACTGGGTTTAATGTGTTCTTTAGTATCTAATGCATAAATTAATCCAGGTTTGAGCAGTCCAGGTCCAGCGGTTTTTGAACAGGACCCGGTCAAAGGTGGACTCAGTGCACAAAATGCGATCAAACTCAACCTATTTCTCATTTTCACAAATCAGAGGAAGTTTTCACAAATCAGAAACTGGGTTTAATGGGTTCTTTAGTATCTAAATCCTAAATTAATCTAGGTTTGAGCAGTCCAGGTCCAGCGGTTTTTGAACAGGACCCGGTCAAATGTGGACTCAGTGCGCAAAATGCTGTAAAAATCAACCTATTTCACATTTTCACAAATCAGAGGAAGTTTTCACAAATCAGAAACTGGGTTTAATGTGTTCTTTAGTATCTAATGCATAAATTAATCCAGGTTTGAGCAGTCCAGGTCCAGCGGTTTTTGAACAGGACCCGGTCAAAGGTGGACTCAGTGCACAAAATGCGATCAAAATCAACCTATTTCTCATTTTCACAAATCAGAGATTGGTTTCACAAATCAGAAACTGGGTTTAATGTGTTCTTTAGTATCTAAATTATAAATTATTCCAGGTTTGAGCAGTCCAGGTCCTGCGGTTTTTGAACAGGACCCGATCAAATGTGATCTTAGTGCGAAAAAAGACAGTGGAATGCTCCTTTAGTGAACTCGCGAATCGGAAGCTGTGAATCGGAAGCCAACTTCAGCGTCGTTCAAATGAGCTCCTGCTGCTCTGCAGAAAACATCTCTTAAAAATGACACAGATTTTTGGATATCAGCTAAAAACAGCAGAACCGTAATTAAAAGCCCACTGGGAAGCTTTGAAAATAGATCAAAAAATGATCGTAGTGGAACTTCAAATGAACTCCTAGTTTGTATTACTGCAGTTTTCCTCTAGAGGGCAGTGTTTTTCAACATTTGCTGACTTTGAAGGCTCTGCTTTAATAACAGTTAACGTCATGCTTTTGATTAAAGAAAGATGTTCGGCTTCAGACACGTCATTTAAACATGTGCCTCTTTGCTTTCTCACATGCGAATCGAGTAAAAAGTCTAAAACGGGTAAACACTTTGAGGGGTATTTTTAGAGGTGTTTAAAGGGGTCATTAGGAGGAACAATGCTGTGAGTGTTCTGACGTCTGTGGATGGTGACACCAGGTGGTCTCTTTCATTGTTCCTCAACCAGAATCCCCTGAATGATTTGCCAACTGGCACCGATTCCGAGGATTCTGGTATAATCTGGAAAACCCAACGGAGGACATAAACAAATAATCTCAGATGTGACCAGAATTAGTCGCAAACTGTGCGGGAAGTTTAGCGGGGGAAGTTAGAAGTGGCCAAAGCATCTTGCAAAGCCATTAGGGGTAAATGAAACGGATTACATCCTGGATGTGTGATGGGAATAATTAGCCTGCCTGGATGGGATTGGTCAGCGTCAAACAATAACAGCAGCTATGGAATTGATCATTCTGTGCTGACATGTAGACACAGGGTTTGGAGTTGTTTTAACGTATGAATCCTGTGGTTATTAGCTGTTCCAACTTTTTTAATTTAAAAAAAAAGATTCGACCTCTAGTGGCATTGTTTGCTTTAAAACTTCCCAAAAATTGTACTCATGTAAGGTTTAATATGATAAAAATGTGAAAACAGAGACTTTATTTTAAACTTGTGACTGCATGTAAGGATCGTCCAAAGTCTGGCTCAATGTGACGGATTGGTTTGCATTTTGTTGATGATAAGAGTTTATATCAGACTAATGTTTTTACTACATCCAGAGTTCCCACTGTCTATAATGTTCCTGTTCCCTCTCAAATGAGTCCAAACTCTATTTCAGATACACATATAGGCACATATAACTACACATATATAAATGGAAACATCCGGCACACATTTGTCATGTATAAATGCTCATTTGGTTCCATTTAAAAGTTATTCCCCAACATACCCATACCCAAACGCATCCCCACATGATTCAAAATTCTATTATTATTTTGTACGTACGTACAAAATAACAATGAAGGGGGATAAATCTGTTAATATTTTGAATCCTTCAATAATGAAGGAGGGCAAGTACATTCTGTTGGTTGTTGGATGAAAATCTGAAGACCAAACTTTTGTCTGAATATTTTATTCTTAAATAGGGACTAAAATGGAGTAGGTTTGGATGAAAATGACCCCCAGACTCACCAAAAAGTCAAAGAAGATACACTTGCCCATGTTGAACTCTAGGGGGGATAAACAATCCTGCCTGATTTGAGAATAACAGAACTTTTTATACAAATCTGTCAAAATCACAAATCATTGAAATATTAGAATAAATAGCTAGCTTGTGCGGTATTACCACACCTCGCTAACGTCTGTGTGTCGTCTTTACTGACTCTAATGCTCTGGTTTTTTGGGGTTTGTTGTACAGATAACGGAGGTCAGACGAGAGCCGGTGGCAGCAACTGGCCTCTGAGGGGCAGGAAGTGGACGCTGTGGGAAGGGGGCGTCCGCGGGGTCGGGTTCGTCAGCAGTCCATTGTTGGAAAACCCCGGAAGCGTTAACAACGAACTCATGCACATCTCCGACTGGCTGCCCACGCTTGTCAGATTGGCAGGAGGCAGCACTAGCAGGACCAAGCCTCTAGACGGCTTCAACATGTGGAACACCATCAGGTGAGAGGAACGGGGGCTGCTCATGGATGGATCATGATGTCACCAATTTGTTTGTTTTGGGTTGATCTACATTGAGTTTTCAGCTTTGATACATTTGTAGCCACCCAATCTACTGTACTACCATAAACCTAAACTACCATAACTCTTCAACCATTTACGCAATTAACGTAATTCCAACGGATTGTCAGAATGAGCAACTGGATGGCCCAGTTGGTTGGGAGAAGGACTGGCATGCAAGAAATCAGGCGTTGTTTCCTAGGGGGCGCAATGAGCTTCATCGAGTGTGGGTCGTTGGGCAAGATCCTTCACGCTATAGCCTGATTATGTAGGCACAAGGGGGCCCAGGTCTGGGTCTCCCTGTGCCGGTCTCCAGCGCTGGTAAAATACAGGGTTGTGTCAGGAAGAGCATCCGCCATAAAACTCTGCCAAAACTACCGGATGTGCCAAAAGGAAGACGAACAACCACCAATGGGTTGTCAGAAACCATTGGCTTACGTTAATTGTGTGAATAGTTGAAGAGTTACGGTAGTTTGAAGAGCGTGTTACTTCCTGCCACTGGCATTAACCCTTTAACACCGGCGATGTCACCAGAAACACTCTTAGACGTGCCGTAACTCTTGGTCCATTTTCTCGGATATCGTAATCGGCTAAATTCACGATGATTGTGAAGTGCTGCATATCAATGTACAGCTGCCTTTCTCTGCTTTGTTATCTGCTGGAATTAAGTTCATTACGTAAATGGAAGTTGAAAGAATTTCAACTTCGGTATTAAAGGGTTTCACCCCCTGTAAAGTTGTGACGAATAAATAATTAAATAGACAAATACGTTTCTAGAATGAGACTGTATGTCTCATTTACCCTTTGGATTGTATGGAGACCAACTTGCTTTTGCAGTAATTCCCCTAGTGGTTACTTTGTGCACTTTTCCGGCTGTTCATTTCGTTTTTAAATCAGCTTCAAACAGGAAGTTAAAGTGTTGTCCCCGTTATGGTCTTTCTTTTTATTGAAGACCGCATTGCCCGTTTTTCTGACTCGGCATCCTTTGTTTTTTTGGGAGCCCCTTCTTGTTCAATAGGACCTTTGTTACCGTGGCGATGAGAGGAAGAGAAAAGGAAATTCCATCAGTCGTTCTTCTACAAATCTGCTCTCCTTTCATCCTTTTCTTTCCCACTCTATTAGATCAGCTAACTCGATTTCGATCTTTTTCTGTAGACACACATATTTAGGCCAAGTAATTCTTTTAAAAATACTAAACTGAGTTACAGACTCAGCTGAACTTTCGTGACTTGGAAACTTCCATCATTGGCTGAGCTGTCAGAGAGTTCCACTGAGAGAGAAAACGTAGTGCGGATGCAGAGAATGAGGACAAATTGAGGCCTGCAGCAGAAAATCAAGGCTTAACCTGGACCACTAATGACCACTCACTTCTCCATGTGATCTGATTGGCCGACAATCACGTCAGCTGACCACCAGGCGCTGCCGTTTGAGCTCCGCAACAATGCCTGGCCCGCGGTGGGGTTCGCAGTTTCCGTTTGTTTACAGAAAACAGTCGAACAGAGGAAAACGCCAACGCGGGCGGCGCTGCGCAGAGCCAGAGTTATTTTAGTTGTGTTATCTGAGCGTTTGGTCAGTGCGTTTTCTTTGTGGTCACAGGCTGGCAAACAGCAGCCAGCTGCTTCACATTTACAGACCCCAGAGGCTTTCGCAGCGCATGAGTCAGGCCCGGCGGTTTGTGTGCTGCCTGTGTTTCCATGTGTTTAACAGGAACGCTGCTTTTATCTCCCAGCAAAGGCTTCGCCTCACCCAGACTGGAGCTGCTGCACAACATCGACACTCTCTATGAGGACACGTCTCCATGTAAGTTCACCCCCCCCCTCCAAAGACCAATTACTGCCACCTATTGTCTCAGTTCGGAAGGTAATTGTGGAGTGTGAAAGTCTGACGGCTGGTTTCCATCACCACATTTCACAACAGTCATTTCTATAAAACCAGCCTGTTAGGTTGAGAGTCGCAAATAAACTTTTGCTTTTCTGACGTCGCAGAGACCATGAGAGAAAAACATTTGTTTTAGGAAGTAAACCATGGAGATGAAACAATACAATCAGCTTAGTCTAATAAAAAATGTTCCTTCATTTCATATGTAACCCTCTCCAGGCCTCATTTATGCTACAGTCACAAATACAACTGCAGCTGCCAGATTTTTGGAAAAACTGTTGACGTGGTCAAAGTAGACGGCGGCTGTTAGTCTGTAATGGCGGGGATGACGCCATTACCGAATCAGGTGACAGCTGGGCTGCCACAGGGCGGTGGCAGCCGGATCGTCATTTGGCACCAGCTCTGATTGGACAATGTGAAAATGTCTCCGGACAGCAGAGAACCACCGACTGCCAGCCACCTGGTAGCCCGAGGGTGTACAGAAAGTGGGCCATTCTGCACTAATGGTCAATAGCAACTTATGAGCACACGTCATAATCTTGTCAATTGTCGACAGCATGCGTCCCAGTAAACCCAGCAGGGGCAAAGCCCCAGTGCCCAAGAAAAAGAAGGTCCAAGGGGTCAAACCACAGTTGGAGTCTTAATGGGATGAAGAGCATCCATGCAACGTCTCCCCATTCAAATGCAGGACCCATGGTGGCTGGGATCACCAGATCGGCATCTGGTCATCGCTGTGCCCCTGGCCCATGTCGAGCACCCGCGCTGCAATTTCTAAAAAACGGAAGGTGGCAGTGGGACAGCAGCACTGAGGCAGGGGGGTGGTAGTCTAAAATAGCAAACTCATCCAATCAGGCGCTTTTGGGGACATGGAGACCTTCCTATCAGTTGGTTACTGCGCTGCTGCCTTCTTGCCACCTGCCTGTCACTGTGCTGCCACCGCACGACCTCCAGGCAGCCTCTGACCGATGTCAAAAAACAAAAAACTAAAACCCAAACAGACAGGTTCAAACATCCAACGCTGACAATGTGTTAAAAGTGAAGGTTGAAGTTAAAATTCCTAAGATCATTCATGTTCAAAACCCCCTGGATCCCTTTCAGTCACAGGGCTGCTGGAGCCTATTGCAGCTACTGTTGGGTTGGTGAAGGCATGGTACATCTTGAACAAGTGGGCAGTCTGTTCCAGGGCCCCACACACATGCACACCTGGGGCCAATATAAAGACACCAATTAACCTATGAGGCAGGAGGGAGCCGGAGAAAACCCACTCATGCACAAGGAGAACACCCCCTGCGCCAGTTTGCAACCATGACTAAGATCTGGACAGAAATATCTTGATTAAAGTTGTCAACAGAGTTGATTGTTCCCATTATCTATCAGTCAGGTGTGTGAAATTTGCTCTCCGCATTTGACCCATTCCCTGTGGGAGCGGTGAGCTGCAGACACAGCTGGGCTCGGGAACCATTTGGTGGTTTAAACCCCCCCAACCATTGGGAGGCATTGGGTCCCATTGGGTATGAATCGGCCTGGATTTAAACTCACAACCTTCCAGTCTCAGAGCAGATACAACCACAAGGCCAGTGAGCTGATCATAGGAAGGAAACTCAAAGATGAGGAGCGACAGTTTGAAAGGTGATACCTGCTATTGTTTTGTAGAAGTAAAAGATTTTGCTTCATATACCCCACGTATCAGGGGGAATGGGAAATAAAAGGTCAGGAATATACTGTATCTTGGAGTTTACCTACTGTATAGGGTTTGTAAAACAGAGGCTCAAGCTGGGAAAGTTTTGGGCGATGTGAGTGTTGGCCACGGAAAAGGTGGCTGGGGTCAACAAGTGTGATCCAGTACAGCTTAGTACAGATTGTCTGGTGGGAGTACACTCTAAATGTCTACAGAAAGCTGCCTATTAGTCCAGGAAAAAGGTTTGGAAAGAGTCCCTTGATGGGTCTAAAAATTAACTACATGTTGTGACAAAGTGGCTAAGCTTCTAAAAAGAAACGATAAGACATTAAGTGGAGGCTCCTATATCTGCAGACGACAGCGATAGCCTATAGAAGCCTGAGATGACAGATACCTCTTGTAATGCGAGTCTCCTCCTCCTCCTCTGTGCTCATGCTGTGTTTGATATGTTATTCTTCTTTCCTGCCGTTGTAAATCTGCCGTTCCCTCTCCTCCCAGCGTGCTCGCAGGAATCAAAGCCTTATTGTTTGAGGCTGAACTCAAACACCAGACTCAAGGCGAAGTGAGCCTAAGAATAGAATCTTACATAACATTTGACCAAACCTGCATTATGTTGTTGAGCTATTATTTTGTTTTAAAGTTAGATAAAGGCTTTTGTTTGGTCTTTTATGTACAGTTTTTATTGATGGGATGTGTAAAACTCCTCATTAATCCGCCTCTGATTTCCTTCAGTCTGCGTTGAAATCCATATGCTGGGTGTGCGTGTGCGCCATTTAACCTCTGATTGTAGGGAGGTTTCCTGGAAACGGGTCTCATGACTGAAAACACATCGGAAACCCAGCTGAGCTGACTCTTTCTCAAACCACTTATTAATTTGTGGACCAAACCACCTCTATCTCAAGGGAGTTCCAGCAACTATTTCTGACTTTTTGAGGGGAATGCTTCACCTTTGCTGTGCACTTTAATTTTTGAAATTCCTCACAGATGTACCACAATGGCCCAGTGGGTCACCCAGAGCAGATGTGGACCTTTTGATCCACCAAAAAAAAAAAAAAAAAAAGAGAGAATCAGTTTCAGATTTCTCCACCAGAAGTACAGTAGTTTTCCATCTCAGTACCACATGTGGTATAATTTGACAGTCCAAAGTAAAACTCAGATGTTTTCTCTGGTGTCTCTCTTTCACGATTATCAAAAAAACTTTATTTGACCGACGTGAAAATCCAGGTTTAAAAGCACCTGTGAAGCATTACATGGCTTTAATTTTGGCTCCAAACACGAGGAGGACTGGTTGCTGGTTAGAAACCAGCGAGGGAGGGGTTGTGTTTAGTCAGTGCTGTTGCTGCACTTCACAGTTGGTCGGAGGGATTTGAGAAAGTAGCGTCTGCATGGAGGACTTCCTTCTGACAATGTGGAAGAATAGGCAGTAAGTCCAGTGGAGAAACCAAAAATACATCAATGTCCATCCATCCATTTATTTTCCAAACCTGTTTGATGGCTTCTGGGGTCACAGGGTTACTGGAGCCTATCCCAGCTACTGTTGGGCAAAGGGCGGGGTGCCCAGTCTGTTTCAGGGCTACATCAATGTAAGAAATGTAAATATAAAAGTATACTGAGGAAAGTTTCTTGGAGCCTTTTGGCTGGAATTATATATTGATAGTATATTAGTATATCATTTATGATCATGTGTAGATGGTTTTAGATCATTTATGATCGTGCGTAGATGGGTTTAGATCATTTATGATCATGTGTAGATGGGTTTAGATCATTTATGATCATGTGTAGATGGTTTTAGATCATTTATGATCATGTGTAGATGGGTTTAGATCATTTATGATCATGTGTAGATGGTTTTAGATCATTTATGATCGTGCATAGATGGGTTTAGATCATTTATGATCGTGCGTAGATGGGTTTAGATCATGTGTAGATGGTTTTAGATGATATATGATCGTGCATAGATGGGTTTAGATCATTTATGATTGTGCGTAGATGGGTTTAGATCATTTATGATTGTGTGTAGATGGGTTTAGATCATTTATGATCATGTGTAGATGGTTTTAGACCATTTATGATTATGTGTAGATGGGTTTAGATCATTTATGATCATGTGTAGATGGTTTTAGATCATTTATGATCGTGCATAGATGGGTTTAGATCATTTATGATCGTGCGTAGATGGGTTTAGATCATTTATGATCATGTGTAGATGGTTTTAGATGATTTATGATCGTGCGTAGATGGGTTTAGATCATTTATGATCATGCGTAGATGGTTTTAGACCATTTATGATCGTGCGTAGATGGGTTTAGATCATTTATGATCGTGCATAGATGGGTTTAGATCATTTATGATCATGTGTAGATGGTTTTAGATCATTTATGATCGTACATAGATGGTTTTAGATCATTTATGATCGTTTAGATCATTTATGATCGTGCGTAGATGGGTTTAGATCATTTATGATCATGTGTAGATGGTTTTAGACCATTTATGATCGTGCATAGATGGGTTTAGATCATTTATGATCATGTGTAGATGGTTTTAGACCATTTATGATCGTGCATAGATGGGTTTAGATCATTTACGATCATGTGTAGATGGTTTTAGATCATTTATGATTGTGTGTAGATGGCTTTAGATCATTTTAGATTGCGTTAGATTTGTGTGGGTTTTTGTTGTTTGTTTTTTTCAATTTTTAAGTTCATAAAATAAATGACATAAGAGGAGCAAAAACGACCTTTGTCTTTATGAAGCGCATGCCCCCCAAGATACATGAATGCAACAGTTACAAAACATTTGGCTAGTTCATTAAGTTGGCAAAAATAAAGCAGCAACTTTAAATTTACAGCAAAAATAGATTCCTAACTAGTCATTTATAAAAAATGTTAAATCTTGCATTGGCAGATCGATTTTTCTTCTTTAAAAGCTGAAATGTGATGTATTTAAAATGTAATTATAAAAATTATATAAATATTTGAATTAAAATAAACTGTATTAACATAAATTAAAAACGTCCTCCTGTTAATTTTTTTACTTTTGTAGTGAAAAATGTAAAGCCTCCTGTTTTAAGGCAAAAACCCACTAAAAATGCTTCGCTGAGCAGAGTGAAAGTTAAACGTTAAGGCTTCCAAACTCTGAAAAGTCGAGTCTCTCATTTGAAGTTTTTGAAATGAGACTTTTCACGGCTTTACTGATCGCCGCTGAAAGTTTACAGCTGCTCATTACCATCTGAATCCCTCGCATGATTTATTGAATGGGTAAAGGACAACACTGGTGCTTTACAAGCGTCTGCCGTCGCATTTTATGTTTGAATCTTTATGGTTGGCCGCAGAAGTGACAGGCAGCCTCTCTTCCTGCGTTCCAGGCTGGATTTTTTTTTCCTTTCCTCGCTAAGCCTTTCTTTGAGACCTCACTCTCCACATTTTTTCCCCGTAGTTTCCCTTCATGCTTCTTTAATTCATTGAAAGAGTTTGTTTTTAAGCACGCTTTGCTCCAGCTTTTCTTTGCAGGGGTTTTCCTGAATTAATGGGTCACTGAGGGGTCCCTGAACCTCTCGTTTGCCTTCATTCAACCCCAACACCGCCTCTCTGTTGGCCGCTCATCTCTTTCTAGTAGTTTCCCTTTGCTGCTCCTTCCAGAACCATTTGGGTGGATGTTCTTGTGAGGGATCCAGATACCTTGAGGCACTCTCTCTCCTCTGCTGAAAGAGGGAACGACTGACATGTGCGCACAATGTGTATTTCTTGAGGTTTGAAGCGGGGGGGGGGGGCCGCCAAAATGCTAGAGGAATAAGAGTTTTTTTTGTGAAAAACGTCTGATGGTGGATTAAAAATGTTGATTTACAGCAGGCAGCAACAGCAAGCTTCCTTTAATGTCATTTCTGCAGCAATCGGTGAAGGGCCGAGAGTCAAAGCTTTTATCTTGTGGTTAAAAGAGATCGGAAATGTTTCAACCCTCCAGTCGTGTCGCTGCGGTGGAAGCGGCTCAGATGGGAACACGGGCTTTGCCAAGTGTGCGCTTGACTCCGTGTGGAAGAATGTGAGGAAGTGCGCGCTTTTGACAGCGCTCTGAGGCTGAAGTCGCTCACAAATCTGCTTAATCAAGACCATACTGCCAGGGTCAAGCGAGGCACGAACCCGAGAAGGCTCTTAAGGCCAGAGCCTCTTGTTTTTGGGAAGCCAGACATGTGCGCTCACCTCTGGGAGACATCAGAAACAGCAGATGCCAGGAGGCTGCAGAACATTCTGGATACCAGCAGAGCAATCATTTATTATTTAGTTTAGCTGTAAAAACTCTTATTTAACTCATTTGTAGATGTATCTGTGCATTTGAACTGCCCTAATGATAGAAAGAGGTCACATGACACAACCTGTTTTTTCATCAAATTGTGGTTTTGGTGTTCTTGTAGCATTTTGTCGCTTTTTTTGATGATGAAGGACATATAGAAAGAAAATTAAGCTTCAGTTTGTATTTTGTAGTTTAAATCATTGTGAATCAGCAAAAAATAAAAAAATTCCCTTTGAAAAGAGCGTATTTGTGACATAGAAAATACGTTGGGCGTGGCCACAAGCTCCCTGCTCCGCTCCATTCTGATGCATCCACTGTCAGACAAATAGATCTATGAACGTCTTTGTTTTCCTCGTCTGAGCTGGAATCTGGATCAGAACTGTACGGCTGCAAAGCTCCAGTATTGCTCAGTTTTGGTTGCATCGTTGATGTTTGGTTGGGGGGTGTGAGGGGCTAGTGGGAGACTAAACAGATGGACACCTTCACTAAACACTGGTGGCGAGCTTTGCAATAAAACACAGCGCCATGTTAGTCTCCCGTATTAGTTACGACAACATCCACAGAGGATGCTTTGTGTCCAGAGGTGGCCGAATATCATCCCAATCAGCAGTTTGTGTAGTTTTTTAAGTGTAAAACCTGGACAATCAGCTTTGTCTTCTTCTCCCTGCAGGTCCTGGCAGGCAGCAACAGTTAACTTTGGCTCAGGGTTTTAGAGGCGAAACGTGGGCCAGATCCAGCTTCAATGTGTCCATTCACGCCGCCATCCGATACCTGAATTGGAAGCTGCTAACGGGATACCCAGGTCAGTATCCCGTCCTAGTTCCTAAAACATGTTTAGTCTGAACCAGACAACAAAAGTGTGCTCGCTTACAGGAAAGGTACTCAGAATTTCAATAACAGAATTTTGCTTCCAAGTACCAAGACATTTTTAAAAACTTTCCAAGACTTTCCTTTAGATGCTGGTTGGGTTTTCTCTCCTTTTCAGTCTCGTTTTTGGGAGGTTTGATTTTCACCGTTGGTTTGGATAGTTTGCTCTTTCTTAGGGGCGAAGGCTCACCTAAAATCTGGAATCTGAACCCTGGTCTACCGAAGAGCGCTTGTTTCGGTTCATTTTAGAGTAAACAAAAAGTGCAGAAGTCAAGGTAGTAAACGACAAAAGCAGGGGTACGATGAGGATTTAAATGAACTGCTCAGAGTGGGAAACTGAAAAAGCTGTTCGACGTTCAACACAACGTTTACCGGATTAAAGTGGTGTCGAGAGAGAAGTCGAGCATTTACTATTTGATAGAGCAGTGGTCAGGCTCAATCGTTAGCATTGTACTGCAACATCTTTCCAGCCATTCTTTGCTAAATTTGCTTTATCTACACTTATAGTCCCTATGTAGCTTTAATCTAACTGTTTGGCATTTGTTTAAAGCAACTCCTACATATTTTATAAGTATTTTTTAAAAAGTTTGTAAGGATTAGAATTAAAGTCACAAGTATGCACAAGCGCTGGATGCTACTTCAGCTACAGCAACAACAACAAGGATTAATTTTTGCCATTTACCCTAAACCAGGCTGTCCAACCTGGTTCCCCCGACCAGAACATAACGCCTCTGAGTCCAGTTACACCAGCATGGATCCCCTGAAGCTTGTGATGCTGTTCGACGTCCAAAAAGATCCAGAGGAGAGAAATGAGGTGTCGGCTCAGTTCCCCACCGTCGTCGACTATCTCCTCACCAGGCTTCAGTCTCATCTGAAAAATTCTTTGCCCATAAACTTTCCCGACGATGACCCTCGATGTGACCCGGGTCCCTCTGGAGCCTGGGGTCCGTGGGCTTAGGTGAAAAGGACGTTTTTGTACCTTTTTATGTATTGCACTTTTTGCAGGGAACATCCTTTTGAAATGGTGTTGGATCATTGAAAACTGTTTATTTTTGCCAAATGCCAAACTGTCATGAATGCTGTTTTAATTTTTTTTATTTTTTTTGAGTGATTCATTTTTTTGTTTTGCCGCATATGTTGTAGTGTCTTCTCTTTCGGGTCTTTGCACCTCATTAATCTGCTGTTCAGAAGCTGCAGACATGGGAATGTTCCACAAACAACACAGAAGTAACAAGACAAATTCATCCTGTGTGTTTCCAGAATGTAGATTTGTTTATAATGGAAAACGTTTATGAAATGCTTTATTTTTTCTAACGAATCAACTTTACATAATGTTAAAATATAAATTTGATTATGTATCAGAATTTGCAGTTTGAGTTTTTTTTTAATCTCATCAGTTTTTTAAAATTATACTAATTTATGGAGAAATTATATAACAATTAGTTTTGCAAAAAGTTGCATCCGTTTGTCGCACTTAAAAGTAAACTAAATATATAGAATACATTGACATAATTGAAAAAGGGTGATAAAATGTAAGTCAAAGAGTTTGACTTGTGTTTCTTCATATCATCAAAGGCCTTTTATCAACAAAAAAAATAGATGGACAATTGTTAGCATTGGCATGCTGACTTTTGGCCATTTGTTGAGATGTCTTCAGTCTTTGTACCATTAGCATTCTAATTTTTGATCCAGGAGTTGAAATTTCTTTGACTTTTTAAGAAAATCTAGCTGGCTCATTTTTAGCATACTGGCATTAGCATGCAAAATCTTAATCTAGGGATTGGCATTTCTTTTCATTTTTAGTGAATTTAGCATGCTAAGGTTAGCATACTAGCATTAGCATGCTAACTTTTGATCCACGGATTGAGATACCTTTTAATTTTTAGGAAATGTTCAAGTTAGTGTTGGTATGGTACCAAGTTTTGTTCAATTTATTGAGATCTCTCAAATTTTAGGAGAATGTAGCATACATCACCATTTCAGTTTAATCCACTTTAACGCAATTAATTCTGTAGTTCCATTGTGCACAGAGCATGGTGGAAGCTAATAATCTGATGTGTCCGTAGAGGGGTTATGCCTATGCTTGGAGAGCGCAGAAGAAATGTTTCTTGCCTTCATTTGTGTTCCTCGGCCTTTTAACCTTCCACTGCTTGGCTCCCACTGGCTGCAGCCTGCAGACCAGCACTGGATGTGCTTTCTACAGGGAGCGGGAGTCCCCGTCCTAATGCGGTCAGTGACCTTTGAACTCGCCGTGGGTTCTGATTGGCAGCCGAGTAAAGCCAGCAACAATGCAGCTTTTACAAAATCAGCAGAGCCGTGCAGTCATTAGCTGCTAACAGATTAGTCGTGCCACAGAAACGCGTTCAGATGATGAATGTGTTACATTATCAGACCTGCCAACCAGGCAACCAAAACTGGGATTATGTTAGCTAAAATCAAACTTTTTTTTATCTTATTGTGAAATACTTTGACTTTTATGCCGGAGCTCAGAGAATTGTTTTTTAATTAGCCATTTATATCATTCTGGCTTTTATTTTTATTATCCTTTATTTCTTCTGAGGTCAAAAGGCTTCATGTTTATTCCATAATTTGCACGGGGCCCACAGATTGAGTTTAATGGTTGCAACAAAAAAAAGCCACCACCGTGCTGAACTTTTGCTGTATGATGTGTCGTTTTAGATAAACTTTGATTAGAACTTTTAAAATCTATTTTAAAATCATCACAAATTTAAGAAACAGGATAAAAAGTTAATTTAATACAAATTAAATAAAAAGAAAATACATTTTTTCACTTAATATTTTCTTTAAAAACCTTTAAAGCTGTTTTTTTTATTGGAATAAATTAAAGCAGAATTCCTAAAACTAGATGACAATTAAAAACACTTTCTATTTTAGTTGTAAGAATAAGCTTTTTATGTAATAATCTCTACTATGACCTCCGGGAAAAAGAAACTCTGGGAAAAGTTGCTTTTAAATAACTGAAAACGTATGCCTTGGTCAGGCATAAACATAAAATGGGAGGAGTTTTTCAATAAGAAAATAAAAAGGGTCTTCGTAGGTGGAAACATTGAAATAACATTGCTTTAAAAATCTTCCCCTTTTAGTTAAAAAACAATTTTGACAATAAAAGAAGAACTGATGCATCCATTGCTATGTTAAATGCAAATGTTTTAATTAAAATAGTGTCATTTATCAAATCGAGATGTTTTTACTTTTAATTTCGTACACATCACCTTTCACGAGAACCTGTAGAGAATATTTGTGTCTCATTGATGGGAAGCTGAAAGGGTTAAGGGAATTATTTATTCAGTAAATATTTTTGTGCCAACAGGAGTTCCTTGAAAAATTTCAAACCTAATTTTGTGGAGAACATGTATTTTAGTGTCTTATTTGAGTGTTTAGTTTTGTTGTTGTTGTGTGAAAGTTACACCATGAACTACTGACCATTTGTGTCTATGAGGTTTTCTTCTGCTAAAGTGAAGTTTTCAGTTTAGGAAAAGTCAATGTCAGACGATGCTAGTTGGTGCTCTGGTCAAAATTTTAAGAAGTTTTATCTCCTATCAAACCAATAGTCTAAAATGTCCAGGTTATAACTTTAAAGGACCTATAACATGGAATTATAACTCTTTTGAGCTTTCACGTGTATTATCATTTGAATTCCTCATAAAAAAACAACAACCCCAAAGCGGTATTTTGATCCGTTCATAAATTTCTGAGTGTTCCTCTAAAAACCTGCCCCTCCCAATCCACGAAAACACGCGAGTTCTCACATTGTGACATCACAAAGTGAGGAACCGCCCCTTCCAGGAAGAGTCCCAGGCTAGCACACACACCCGCTTACTGGTGCTAGCGGTGATTGGCTCTTTCCTTTTCTATGAACAACATGAACATCCATCTTTGCAAAAGTTCTTATGCTGTTTGTTTTCGTGGACTAAACGCAGACACGCTGCAGAGGTCGACTCTAGGGTGATGTCATGAAATGGGCGGCATCCACAAGGAGTGAAAGGAGGAGCCTCAGAGATCGAGGCGTCTTACTTCCAGGTAGGAACAGAAACTGTGAAAATAATTCAAATCTCATTTTAAAAAATCGTTCCATAGTATGCCGAAGGCACAGTAATACATTATCAAATATATTCACTGACCAAAAATATAAACGCAACACTTTTGTTATTGCTCCCATTTTTTATGGTATGAAGTCAAAGATGTGAAACATTTTCCACATACACAAAATAACCAGTTCTCTGAAATATTGTTCACAAATCTGTCTAAATCTGTGATAGTGAGCACTTCTCCTTTGCCAAGACAATCCATCCCACCTCACAGGTGTGCCATATCAAGATGCTGATTAGACGGCATGATTATTGCACAGGCGTGCCTTAGACTGGCTTAGACAGATTTGTGAACAATATTTCAGAGAACTGGTTATTTTGTGTATGTGGAAAATGTTTCACATCTTTGACTTCATACCATAAAAAATGGGAGCAATAACAAAAGTGCTGCGTTGGTCAGTGTAGATATAGTTTACTCTAAAAGGCTTACAAGTAGCTTGGTATATGCCCTTAAAATAATTTTGCTACTGTGATGCCCCATCGGAGGGGAGCGACCTTCTGAGTTACACCACTTTAAAAAATCCTGCAACATCACATCAGATGTTCCACCAGCTTTGATAGTTTGCTTCTTCAGCTGTGATAAAAGTCACGCGTCTTAGAAGATAGGATGGATACAACAGCCTCTACTTTCAGCAGGACTGGTCTCCCCACAAAAAGCCACGGAAGGTGGCCCATCGCAGAGAAGAAGCAGGAGGGAAATTCCAAAAACAAGATGGTGTCTGCCGGTGCCTCCCGTCTGTGCAAACAGATTAAGTTCGTACTGACCAGAGCGGCCTGGAATGTGTTGAACATCAGGCCTTGAAACTCATCACACCTCATAAAGCGAAAGTCCCTGACAGCCCTAAGCGTCACTGCTGGACCACCACAGAGCCAGGACTGATAAAAGCCCAGGAACCAGAGAAACAGCTGATAAAAAGGCCAGGAAGCATTAGCACAATGACCCTCTAATAGTTAAGTTAACTAAATAATTAAGATGACACGCTCCAGCATGTCAACCAAACGTTTGACCTATTGGAAAACCTTCACTTTACTTACGTTCAATCCAAAGAGCGATCAGCTGCAAATTTCTGATCAAAGGCAATAAAAAATATTTGTATGCATAAACAAAGAGGGGAGCTTGAGTCGCATTTAACCTCTTACCAATAATGGCTTCCAGTCCTGCGTTTAGGAGAAAAAAAAAACATTTTAGGGCCAGTGGTCCAGCCTTCACAGCTGCACTCCAGCTGAACAGGAAACAGCTCATTTCTGTGTTTGTGACCAGCAAACAACACGAGTATGGGTCACTGCCAGCTTCCTCAATCCAAAATCGACTCCAAAGATGTGAGGATGACCACTCTGGGTCAAAACAATTGACTGTATATGAGAACTGGACTGAGTTAGTGTGACGCCACCCATAGACAAGGGTTTACTTCCAGCTCCAACCACATAAAGTCAACGTGGTCACCAGTTTTTCGTCATATAAACGCCGCCATGTTGGAGACGTCGTCGACCCGAACACAGTAGAAGGGTCAAAAAAATATTTTTGACTTGACAAAATTAGACAGAAAGTTAACACTCAAATTTATTCAACAAAATATTATTAAGTTCATAGTAGTACTACTTTGTTAGTTCAGAAAGTGATATATCGCTACGATACTTTCCTGTGGTAAAGAGTTACTCCTGACAGTGTTTGATGAAAAACGACAAACTCCAGATTTAAAGCCCACTCAGATCTGACTAACTCTATTCATCTGAACAGTTTGGAACAACTGGTCCATTGCTTCAGCAAACAAATGTGATCTTATATGGGCAGGGACACAGAAGGTCAGTCGGAGCAACGACCATCCCAGGAAAGTGGCTGATAGCATCGGGGCAGTTGTTACTGACAATAACTGCAATGTTTAGCCCCAAACCTTCAAGTCACAAGACTTCCTCTGTCTTTCAGCTCCATTTAGGCTTCAATACACTGACCAAGAGAGCAGAAACAAAAGGGCACCGAAGGCTCGGCACCACGGTTCATGTCTAAGTCAAACGCTGTGTCTGTGAATTCCCCCAAACTGTTGTTCGACAGCAATCCTGTTGTGAGAGGGAACCGGCGGCGGAGGGTTCTATTGAATTCATCAGAATAGCCGAGACAGGAGGATGCTGAGCGCACAGACGCGTGTCTGGACAGAAGTTTGGTGTCCGCTGAGCCTCCTCATGTTCAGGGGTGGTGGATTTAAGGATCAGCTGTCACCCCCCCGTCCCAGCAAAGGATCAGACTTGGATTTGCAGAGATTGGGTTTCTAATTCTGCAAAAACAGATGATGAGTAACGTCTCAGGGCAAATGTTTCACAGAGGTGACAAAAAGGGCTGCTGCTTGGACGGAAAGATAATTTGTTTTTAATCTGGAGCCTCAAAAAGTTCCCCATGTTTGAAATCAAACGTGTTGATCTTAACCCTTGTGCTATCCTAGGAACTTTAACATTGGAAGTTGGGTCATCTAGACCCACTAGACAGTGTGCTAAACCTTTTTTCTTCAATGATTTGTGATCTTTCCTGGTGTCCATGGATTATATGAAATCCTCTTCACCTTTATCCACATTTGTCATGGTAGGGAGAACACGTCAATGGAAG
The DNA here is from genome assembly GCA_023969325.1 of Oryzias curvinotus. NCBI lineage: Eukaryota > Metazoa > Chordata > Actinopteri > Beloniformes > Adrianichthyidae > Oryzias > Oryzias curvinotus. Next base: position 27,620,579 of record CM043717.1, read on the forward strand.
GGTGGGGTCATAGGATAGCACAAGGGTTAATGTTAGAAATGTAATGAAACATGTTTTAAGCAAAGTTTTGGATGTATAGACAGCAAACGAAGATGTAAGTTTAACCCTGGAGAACATAGGGTCAAACTCGGCCCTAGTTTTTCTTGTTGTGACATTTTTTCCCTTATGTTTTTATATTTATATTTTTTTATTGTTTGGCTGCTTCCCAAAATGAACAGACAAAAACCTCATTTGTTTAATGAACTTTAAAAGCCCTGAAGAAAATTGTTCTTGGGTTCTCAAGGGTTAAATCACTAGACAAATTTTGCTGCTACAGTTTGGAAAATGTCAGTTTTTGTGTATTTTACTCAAGTATAAAAATACTACAATGATTCCAAAGGCTCAGACTTGTACTATTTGGAGACGACAGAAGACGATCTTTGTGAGTTCATTTTTCTTTATTTGGACTTTTAAAAGGTCCACAACAGAAAATCAACAATATGCCGCCCCCAACACTTTCTCAAACCTGTGTATCCTATTTCTTGATTGTGATTGTCCAGATTACCTTATAAAAAGTAATTTCATTCAAAATTTCAGTTGCTTATAAGGGTTTGAAGAATGGAGCCTCACACATTTTCTCCTCAGCAAATCTGGCCCCATTTGCAAAACGTTTGGATATCCCTGATTTAAAGTCCCACTTTGATCATCTTTTGATCTATTTTCCAAACGTTCTTAGTGGTCTTTAAATTACGATTATGCTGTTTTTGGACAAAATCCAAAAAACTGTATCTTTTTCTAGGAAATAGTTTCTGCAGAGCGGCAGGAGTTTCATTACAAATTCACCTCAGAGTTGTGGGCGGGACCGTTGGCAGGGAGTAAGCCTGCCTCATTTCCCATCATCACTCTGTTTAGACACTCCCCCGCCAGCTCACAGCCCCTCATCTCCACAGCCTAGTATTACTGGTGCAAGAAAAGCTATGCTACCACCCAGTTCAGTTTGGATCCAGATTGCAGCTCAGGTGAGGAAAACGAAGATGTACATAAATCTAACCCTCTACAAGAGGATGCATCAGAAAGGACATGTGGCTCACCAACTACAAGCTTTTTTTCCCATCTGCTCCTGATTAACAACAATTTATATAAAGAACTACTCAGAAATGCAATTTTAACCTTTATTTTCTTAATATAAGACATTTTCATCAGTGTCTTCAATTACAAAATTCTGGAATTATAATCACTTTTTTGGGAATTTTATTTATTTATTTATTTTTACACCTTTTAGCTCTTAAAATCAAAGTTCAGAATTTGAATTTGAATCTCAGATCTCTCTCTATATGTTTTTTCCTTTTTGTCTTTTCCAAAAGGTTTTGGTTTTTCTCCTCAGAAAATGTGGCCTAAATTTTAACATTTGTTTAAAAATCAGTCTTTTCAAAATAAAATAAAGATGTCCCTTTTACCAACCATTAGTCCGTTTAAAGCCAAAGTTGAGACAGATTAATTCAAATTGTGTTCTTTGCTCAATGGTGACTTTTAATCAGCCTAAACGTGTGTTAAAGTACCTTACAAACACTATTCGTGGGTTGTGTGTTTATTTGTTTACACCTCTCCTGAATAGTTTAATGTTTGCCCTTGTCCTCCCTGATTGAAGCCTTAAAAGCCCCCAGAGATGCCCCCCTCGCGTCCAGGCAGAGTAGGCCGTGGATGGGGGAGGGCGCTGCCGGGGAAGTCACTCCCATCCCCGCCGCAGTCGGCCTGTCTGTCCGGAGGAGGCGCGCGCGCGGACGGAGCCATTCATGCTTCTGTGGTTCGGGAGGACGCGTGGCGGAGGATGCAGACACCCCAAGTGTGAAGCCACCCCGAAAGCCCACAGGAGTGTCCGCATGTGCCGCTGGTTCCCCCGGAGGATCGACTCTCGAAGACCCGGCGGCTCTCTGCGCGCAGGCGGGCGCGCGGCGGTGACGCGTAAGTACGCGCGCCTGGAGGAAACGTTTCCGAACTTCTCTCCGCTCCAGCGGCACCGACGCGGGTTCTGCTAGAAGGATCCGAGTCTTTTCATCCAAACGTTTCCTCTCACAGATGAAACTCGTGGCAGTTCAGTCAGAGCCAGACCGTAATCTGTTGTCCATGTGTCACCCTCAGTCCTCAAACTTCTCAGGGCTGCAGCCAAAAGCAGGAATGCTTTCCACTCATCCCGGAGAGCAATCCTACAAACTGCTCAGATCTGAGGCTGTGGCTCCTGGAGAAAGTCTGTTAGGGCCAGAGACAGATTCTAGTCTACATTTAGTGTCAGGTTTCCACATTAGGCCTAAGAACTGGTGCCCACCTGTGTTTATGTTTGTGGTCCCCTGGGGCCGCAATGGAGAACTGACCAACGTGTAACTTCAGACCGGACGGTTGTTCTTCTAATGATTGTGTTAGCTCAGTTTCTATTGCGCGTAAATGTGTAATTGGTTACAACTGTTTAGTAATTTCTCCGTTTTTAGGGATTTCAGCTGAGCTTTAATTCTGTCTAGAATGTTAAAGTCTTAAACATGTCAGCGGTTTGAGCCCATGTGCCAGTGCATGTGGTCCCATTAAAAAAAAGCGTCTAAGCTTCATTCATTATACCCCTGTGGTGCGCTCATCTCCACCATTTAAGCCACAATAAAGCCAAAGTACGTAGGTTTCTTGCTGCTCCCTTGGCAGCCGAAGCAGGGCAGATGGTTTGGAAAGGTCCTTCAAAGTATTTCCTACCCCCCCCTTCTGTCCTTTCTTTGACGAAAATGGAAAAAGAGTATTACCAGGCTTATCCCTGCGGATGATGCATTTGGTGAAACCGTGTTACAAAAACAGGAACGCGTTCGTTCAGACCGCATCATCTGCCTCTACTGCCTCGCTGGGACTTGTTGGCGGGTCTGCCCTCATTTTTCCAGGACTCTGGTTGTGATTTATGAGACCGGTAGAATATATTCCAGTTTTTTGTAACCGTCATCTCATTTAAGCATTCAGATCCAAAAAGCAAATAATGCTAAGTGGCCGGAAACCAAAGCCAGGACCATGGGGTCTCCACAACCCAAGTGTGGAATCCACTAATTGAATGGCTGCTGCGATGTCAAAGGTCAATCCAGATGACTCTATGCAGTTCCAACAAACATCTGGAATACAGTTTTTGCCCCATAGCCTCTTTGTGGATTTCCTTCAGTGTAGATTACCCGATAACAAGGTAGCCTCATTTCCCAATATCATGTCTGCACTTGTACATTAGGGCGAGATCGTTTAAACCCACATCTGGTTTTCATGAACAGGACTTTATTTGGGTCAATATTTGTATCCTCTGTAGTCTGTTTTGGCTTGTCACACGTGGCCAGTAAAACGAAGCATCTAGGAAGTTTTGTTCTAAAAAGATGGCCGGTTTTATTTAAGCCTGGTGACACGGAAAGCTGTTTATTTGGATGTAAAATGATGTCATGTAAGAAAAAGACGGCACTAAAATCCAGCCGAGCCCAAAGTGGGTCACATTACGTTACTGAAGTTTCCATTCCAGGCTTCTAAGGGTATTTCACAACTCAATTAGAAGTAGTCATCTGTCCAAAATGTGTCTGTGTTTATACAGTGACTTCACCAATGGGTTTTTGTCAAGTCCATCTCATAATGCTTTCAGTAAGTGGAGGTAAAATGTATCCTTCTTAGCTTTTCATAGCCGTTTAACAGCTTTCCAAACTATAAAGTATTAATAAAAGTTAACATACCTATTCCAACTAATAAAAAACTAACATATTGACCTTAAACCGCACTACAGCACTAACCTTGAAATGGAGGTGATTTTCCTAAAGTGTCCAAATAGCTCATGTTTAGTGAACTACTTTTGTATTTGTTTTTTACGTCAATCAAGTTTTACCTTGTTCCTTAACAATAAAAAAAAAAAAAAAACATCGCAACTTTCAGGGTTCTTTTGAAGCACTATTAAGCCTAGTTTCCACTGAGCGGTCCGGTCCGGTGCAGTCCACTTTCCATTACAAAAAGGACCCACTAGGCCAAATTGAACTGTACCATTTTTGGGCCCCTGTTGGTTGTAGGTCCATAGAGAAATGAAACGGACTGGTTAGGGCGGAGCTACTGTTGAAACTCGTTGATTGGCTGAAGGTCATTACGACAAAGCACCAAGAAAGTGACTCCATTCCTCTTTGCTGTTCGCAATCTTCTCTCAAACAACATTAAATGCTTTGTTTGTACGAAGAACCAAAAGTTAAGTGGGAAAAAGATGAGCTGCTGGATGACCTCCATTGTTGTTGTTAGCTTCAGCCTGCATGAGCCATGACGGTCCAGCATTGAGTGGAAATGCTCAAATGAATTGCCTGAACCATTCTAAACCAGACCGGACCAGACTGGACCAGCTTTGTTAGCTACAAGCTTTCTTGTACGGCTAATAGCTAGAAAACTAGCTTCCGTTCTCTTGACTTTTCAAGAAAAATTCTGGTTGTGCTTAAATGACGTGGAACTGGTTTTCTGTGCTACTTAAAAATCTCTACAAATTTTTTACTACGATTATAATCAACTATGAAACTGCATGTTGCGTTTTGCGAAGGGAGATTCTAGCAGATAAAAGGGCTAAACATAAAGAACTATTAGAAAAAGTTCCCACCAAACCCTCTAATCAATCGCCTGCCTCCTGGCCCCTTTAAGCACTCTTGGTTGTGTAGTTCAGTCACATTGTTGTCCAAAAATACGCAATGTTTATAGATTTTTAAATGTCCTTTTAAATTGTTTCTGATTGTCATCATGAGTAATTACTTCACTGTAAATCAACAGAGATGCTGTGTCAAATGACATTTAAAGAAATGAATGTCCGTCTAAATATTGAAATATTTTGGTGCAAAACTGGAAACAGCAGGATGACTCAATTTGCCAAAATGACATGAACCAGACGTGTTTTTTCATTGGGATGACCCCTGCGCGTGTTGTCTTTGTTCTTATTTTGAGACAGCCAATTCCAAACCCTCCACACCCCACTAAAAAAAACTCTAGAGGAAAAAAAAAAAGCAGCCAGTCATGCACACTGATCAGATTAAGCAGCACTGGAGCTAATCACTTTTTTTTTCTCCTGCTGCCATTCCTTATTCCTCCAGTCACATGTTAGCTTCTTTAGACCGTCGACATCCTCCGGACCTCCCTCTGGTTCCCGGAGATGAGGCTTCCCTGGGGGTAGATTTGTTTCCGGAAGAAAAGCTGCCCACTGTTTACTGTAAAACCAGCATGGTTGGGGTCCTCACAATAACCCCCCCTCCCACCCTACACCTGCCTGGAGAGAAAGAAATTAATGACTGGGGGGGGGCAGACTTGGAGGTGGTTGGACCCTCCAGTCGGATGAAATGAGGAGAAGGAATCTCCAGTGGGGTTTTGTTCATTTGTGGGGAACTGGGGGTCATTCTCAGGGGAAAAGACGGCAGACATGCAGCTTCACGGCCTTCAGCCTTCAGCCTTCAGCCTTCTATTAAGTCCCTGAGCAACAGCAGACTCATTATTAAACTGGTTGTAATCAGGTTTCTGTCTCCAGTATGTCTTTAGTGGCAGATGCTGTTAAACATGTTTGAATACTGATTATGTTAACCCTTGTGCTATCTTGTGGGGTCCAGATGAACCCACTCCCAACGTTAATGTGCCTCCGAGGCGTTGGCAGTGGGGTCATCTAGACCCACTAGACAGAGCCCTGAACCTTTTTTCTTCAATGCTTTGTGATCTTTCCTGGTGTCCATGGATTACATGAAATCCTCTCCACCTTTGTCATGGTAGGGAGAACACGTCAATGGAAGGGTGGGGTCATCTGGACCCCAAAAGGTAGCACAAGTGATAGAGACGGACCCTACCCCTACATTTACCCCTTCAAGCTGAGAGAGACATCATCAACAGCCGCTAGTCATCTACGTTAGCACGTTGCTGCCAGCAATCGGAAAATACAGAACATGGGTTTTATAACTTTAAAAAGTCATGCCAATAAATGCATGCCTCCACCGAGCCAAACATTAAAAATTGTTTCACTTGATAGAAAGTTTGAATAAGTGAACAATCTCAACCAGGACTGCAAAACGCAGGACTTCTGCCTCTTGTTGTTTTGTAATTCCTGGCCAATGACTTAAGAGATCTTTAGTCACATGATTTTGTTTACAAGCTATGGTTCAAAACAGGAAAGTCTGCTTGAGTACAGACCAAACAAGGTTCAGGACTAGATCTAGACCAAAGGAAGCAGACTCAGTCCTGAACAACTGATTTTGCCATTCTAAATACACCCTAAGAGCAATTTTACGGCCAGGATACAACAAACACATAAAAAGTAACTAGTAACCAACATCAACCTGATGTTAGCAGAGACATGACAGATTCTGTGTTAAAACTGTCAATTTCTGACAATAACTTCCTGAATTAGAAGGAGTGGTAGAGGAGAAACATGTTTTTCTTTTTTTAATTCAATCTTACTTTAGGTATTTCTGCATCATAAATCAGGCATAACTGACTCCTATAATCCGCTGTATCTGTGTCCAGTTGTTGGGAAATTCACATAATCCTTTCCCACAGTTCACTGCTGCAATCAATGGTGCCATTCCATCTCCACACACGATGATTGCAAGGCTCAGAGGTGATTTGTCTTAACAAATACAACCAAATTAAAATAGATTAGGAGAATGTTGCAGCAAACACTGCTGCATTATGAAACACATTTTGGAGAATTTATGTCATGATGTGAATACTTAGAGAGAAACGCATTCCACAAGTAAAAAAAAGTTGAGGAACGCAGAGAATCTTTGGTTTTATTCTGTTGCGACTTTGTACTCGTAAATCGCTGGTCTGATACGATATAAACAATTGGTCAACAGGACGTGGCTATGCACGTTTTTTTCTGTTTGTACACCTGTTTCTCCCAAAAATGCTCCCATTCAGCAACAAGGTCGGCCGTTTCTGCTTCCTCCAATAAATTATTAACCTGAAGGGAAACAAATAAACCAATACATTCCAGTCCGAGCGTGTGGGAGAATATTTCCAAGTATTCCTGTAAACCAGACGATTTTACAAAACCAACCTAAAACCTATAAAACAGATGGGAAACTATTATTCCTTTTTAAGTGACACAAATTAAGTTAAATCATTGTGTTATATTTAATGTTCAGCAACAAAAACAGCTGGGTTGCTCCTGTTTACTGCTTACTGCCTCAACTGTTTGTGCCTTTGTGTGCTGCCCCTCTATGTGTTTAACTCCAGGCTAAATGTATCTCATCATAGTAGCTAATTTTTCTTTTTTTTCATAGTGTGGTTCACATTTCTCCCAGCCTTTGCACCTTAACTATAGGCCTGGTTTGCTTTGTTTGAGCTCTGGTTTACCCATCACTATGGAACCAGTGTTTTGGTTTTGACTGGAAGATGCTGACTATTCATTATCACCTCTGGCAGCCTGAGTGCTGCACATCCAGTAGCTATTACTGTGCCTGGTTGGGAAGTAGGTCAGCTGAGTCACAATAAATGTTTGTTTGGCTTCAACTTCTACCTGATAACTGTGCATTTAAAGAAAAACTTATCTTATAATACCTAAAAGTAATCTATTCTAATAAAAAATGGACTCTATCCCAAATGCCAAAGGACATTGGACAATGGACATTAGCACTTGAGAATCCTGCTTCGCCTGGCGCTCAGAACAAGCCGCAGGCCTCTGATTGTCTGTACATCAACTTAACATTGAAACTTGACGCCTCTGACATGCACTTCGTATCTGGTGTGAATGTAGCTTCAGGCGGCTAATACTCTTCGCTAGTGTTTTCACCAGATTGGAGTCGGTTTAGCTCGTGCTGGTTTGCGGCACCTTCCGTCCGTGAAACCAGGGTTTGAATCCGGGCTGCTCCCTGTTCCCTTCACTACTTCTGTGTGCCGGTTCCAAGCCGGGATTGTTTGAGAGGGTTGCATCAGGAAGGGCATCCGGCATAAAACATTGCCAAGTTCACCCTGCGACTCGTCCTCAGAAGTAAGGATGATTCGCTGTGGCAACCCCTGTTGGGACTAAGCTGAAAGCAAAAGAAGAAATGTTTTCACCAGAGTCACGTATCTGGAAATGAGACAGTTTGTTTTTTATCTGTTTAAATAATTCACTTCGTAAACAAACAAACATTTATTTCAGCGTAAACTGTAGTTATGTCACGTGTCCCGCATAATTTTCCATTGATGCTTTTCCAATATAAAGTATTATCATGCTAATGCTAGACTTAAATGAAAATTAGCTCAAGGCTACTAGCATTAGAATGCTAATGCTAGTATTGAGAGAAATTAAGAGAAGCTAGCAATTGAATATTTATGCTAATATAAATATGTATAATAATTTTTTGCTAGTTGATGTTTGTTTTTTGTTTTTGTGAGTTTCTTATGCAGTCAAAGACCTAAGCATTATCCATACTATTCTAGTATAAAATATTAGCATGCTAATGCTATCACTAAGAGAAAAATTAGCTCAAGGCTGCTAAAAATGTCAGGAAATGCTACCTGGAGCTAATCTTTGTATTTACCTTTTTATTAATACATGAAAAGTATTTAATTGGAACAACAAACTTACAAAATGTATGAATTACAGTGGCTTATCTCATTTAAATTACTTAACTGCTTCAGTGCAAGTGACAAGTGGAAGTGGCATTAGGTTTGCTCACCGTTTGGATAGCCGGTACAGATCGGGTAAAGGCAGGTAGAATTAAATTATAATAGAAATGAGCGTTCACATGCTAATGGTAACATATAGCAAAACAAAAACTCTTGTTAGAATAAAATGCATAAATCTTGATGTCTTTAGATCTTTTAGGATATAATCTGGAGCAGAAATAACGTTTTCTGTTTCATCTAGAATCTATTTTGCGACCAATAAAGCTACTTCGAAGCTCCAAAAACCTTCAATCTGACGGCTTTCACTGCTCTTTATGTGAGGTGGAGAAGCAGGGCTCGGCCTAATGATGTGTGCAGCTGGGAATTGGTTAGCGGCGTAAGAACAGTCCAGGTGAAGGCAGCAGAGACGGCTGTGAGGTGAAGTTAAAGCACCTGTGGGGCTGCACAAACACGCAAATTTAAACAAAAAAGGTTCAATCATTCTGTGGGTAAATTAGGTCAGAATTTGACTTCAAAGTAAATGAAAGCTATGCCCTGAAGTTCCAGCCATCGCCTGAGCTGATATGAATGGGCAGAGCTGAGGGCAGACCGGTTTCCCCGCCGCTGGCTCGTCATTAGACACATCCCGTGTGATTGGATGTCAGGTATGATCCGTGACCGCACGGCTCAGGTCAAGAAAACATCTGTCTGGGGTTCACGGGGGAGTCAGCTCAGTTTTCCAATTATAACTCATCACTTGTGGAAAAAGCATTTCTTTTTCGTTTGTTGCTTTTTTAGGACACAGTAAAGGAGGTGTGTCTTTGTTTGCCGTTGCTGTTTGGGGCGGCTTTCCACAGCTACGTGGTATTTACCGTCTGAGGACTGGAGACTAGCTCCACGCATGAGAAAAGTTAGGACAGAGCAAAGAGGCGGAGACGGGGCAGAAATTAAAAACATGTTTCACAATAGATTAGGAAAGGGGAGCACAAAGGAGAGCAAGGAGGAGAAAGGGAGACAGAGAAAAGAAAAGGTTAGGGCTTGTTTTGCGCAGTTAACCGGGAGGGCCCCGGGTCAGACATCTGTGATCCGTCTCCCAGGGGAGCGCGGCCCCCGTCGGGGTCCTGACTTCCCTCTGACAGCCCCATTATCTGCCCTGGAGATCACTCACTCTGAGGGGTCCCCCTTTTTTTTTAAAATACCCGACTCTGACCTCCATCCATTCATCTGCCATCTGTCCGATTATCTGTCAGACAGTTTTCCTCAAAACCGACTCTTTTTTCCTTCTGTCGTCCTCTCTTGACTGTCACTTTTTAAAATTAAACTTGATGTTTATGATAAAATAAAAATATGCAATAGGATACTCATGGAAAATTATTTCTACATCAGGTCAGACACTTTTAATGGATCAGAACTCCTCATAATAGCTTTGTGAGAGCTGTATGTGGAGTCAGCCTCTGCACTCTGGGAAATGATTGTTCGTTCCAACCATACAATTTCTCTTTTTTAAAGCTGACCATCATGTCTGGACGTTTCTGTGTCTATATCATCTAAAAAATGTTCTAACTTTCCTTAGCAACCAAGATTTACAACATTGGCATCCCATGACATAACCTGAGAGGAGCTGCAACCCGTATAGTGTTGTTTGCGAATGGTAATATAACTATTTTTTACAAAATCAGATGCAACTTTTACAAACCAACATCTTTGTTTTATTGAATGTATAACCATTTTCTTGGGGATTTTTTTCCCCCGAAACTGGGGGAAAAAACAAAAATTGAATGACAACTTCCGCCTCACAAGTCGATGAGAGTATTGCCTGGCATTAAACTAGTCTGTATCCCATAAAAGGTGTGAGACCATTGACTGTATATGTAAACTGGACTGAGTGGCGCTTCAAACAGGAAGGACCTGCTGGCTCCAAGAAGCCAAAATCCCCTTTTATAGAGAAGTAAATAGGTTCTACTCAATCATTCTATTGGTCAGAATAACCATTCCTGCTCTGATACCTTTTTTTTAAACATCTTTATAAATCCTTATTTTTTTCATGATATTTGTCTTGTGGTGCAAAGTTTTCAGGATACAAGCTGGACAGTCAGAAACCTCAATAAACATGAGTGGTCTCATGTCCAATGTTTGAAACGTGGTTTCCATAAAAACATGGACTAATTACTGCTTACTGACGATGTCTGGCCCCAACATGGTGGTGTCCGTAACACAAAAAAATGGTGACTGAATTGACTTCACTTGGTTGGTGCTGGTAGTACCATCCCAGTTACTAGATACATAGTTTAGACTCAAACTCTTTCAGCATTATGCGTTAGGTAGTGTTATTCCCTTGTATCAATTTGATTTGATATTTTTAGGGGGGGCTATCATTGAAATGAGAAAAACGCAATTACAGCTCTAGATGGAACAGCATTAAGTGATCCTCATTACACTAAATACCACAGGGTTTTGGGGAAACACGGTCGTTTGGTCGATTAGAAAACCCTCTGCCTGGAAAACTTGACACTGGAGCTGGTTTGCGCTCACCCTGATCGTGTAGCCGGTTAACCCCGTCTCAGGTTGGTTAAGCTCATTAAAGATGTTTTGCGACTGCGGTTCTGTCGGATTCCAGGTGGCTGATGGCCTGTCAAACTGAGAGGGAGCTTCTATCGCTGCTGGTTCACAGGTTAAGAGGCAAGCTTCACAAGATGATGGTGCGCCGTCTTTCAGGCATAACGCAATTTAGGGAACATGAGCTAAAAGTGAGGGGAGGTTGAGACAGACCATTATGTCTGTCAGCGAGTCGCTTTCAATCTAGAGAAATGACCCTGCTGTCCACAATGAAGAGGGCGCTTTTTTACCCCCGTCTGCTGCCAAACAGAGATGACCCCCACATGGACTCACAGCAATGGTTAAAATTCACGATTTCTATTTTTTGGGGATTTTTTTTCAAACTCCCGTTGAACGATGTGTCTGCAGCTGTCTGCTGCGCTTCACACAAAGTTTACAGACTAATCACCGCACCGCCAGGTGACGTAACGCGTGTGCAGATGGGCTTTACAGCCAGGACACACACATGCACCAATGAATGCATGCTTGTGTGCGTGCGCACAAAAGGAAATTGGATAGAGTGTGGATAATTGTTGCATTAGTGCAGAGTGTGTAATCAGCATGAGCCTGAGGGGGTTAAACGCATCTTTTGTTTTTACTTTACAGGCTCAGAGCTGTGTTAATGGCTGAGCTTCTGCTGCTGTGTTTAGTGTTTCTTCTTTCTGTGGAAGTGGAGGGTGGTCTGAGGAAACCGGGGGGAGCTTTTCAAGCCTTTCTTGCTTAACTTTAATGGTGTTTTTATTGCAGAAAAGGATAAAGTGTGTTGGGTTTTTTTTTTTAGTTGTGGAAGGCCAGTTTGGAATCGATGTCAAAGAGGGTTTTGTCTCTGATTATCAGTATCAGTTCAGTTTTCCTGTTGGCCGTCATTCAGTCAGTTTATGACTTTGGTTTGATAATTGGTGAAAGTTTGTGAACGGGTGACTCATTGATAAAATGGGCATATTGAATCCAAACTCGCAGCAGTCTTGTATAAGAGGCATAACCATGTTTGCCCTTAAAGCCTCGCTCAAAGCTGGCCTTACATGTGTGTACAGGGTGCCTGCGGGGACAAAAAAGGGTCAAACCTATACGCGGGACGCAGTTGGCCATCACAAAATTCGAAGATTGTAGGCCGCTCAGTGAGCCCGTAGAGGCAACTTTTTTGTTGTTGTTGCTGCAGGTGACAGGTCATAGCAAACACTTAAAGAACATGTTGGGGTAAGTGAGGGTCATAGGTGGACTGTAGACGTGTCAGCCGTGTTACGAGGGACAGCCACTAATTGGAAAATTGCAGGCTATTCCTGCCTTGCCCACCTATGTGTCGAAGTATCTGTGGGCAAGACACAGAACCCCACATTGCCTATGGTGGTTATAGGTTGGCGCCAGTGTTTGGCAGCGGAGCCGCCATCAGTGTGTGAATGGGAGGGTAAAGCGCTTTGGGCCTTCGAGGAAGGTAGAAAAGTGTAGACTGCTCAAGGAGCTCCTTAGTGCTAATCACGTGATAAGTGTGCGCTCCTTGCACACATCCTGACTATTCGAAATGAAGAAGTTATACAAACATAGCTTGTGTGGATGTCCTACTGGCACTTACGCATCACCTCCACGAGGTTTTTGCACACGCTCAGTAAGGTGCAAGTATTTGCATGTTACTAATGACTAGAGTGTAGTATAAGGGCACCATACGTCATAAGTGCATCCAACTGACATTAGTCTTACAAGTACTTCCGGATACACCTATCACATGCACAACAATGGTACGTTCCATTTTTATGACTTTCCTGGAGGTGGCAGTACAAGCCTCAAGGGAACTGCAAGACATACCACAAGATTTGGTTGCTTCTCTCTACAATTCTCCACAGCCCAAAAAGCTGCAGCAACCCGGGGAGTGACTAAAGCTCTACTCCAAGCTTAGGATCATAAAGTTTCCCCTCATGACGAATGGAGTCTTTACTCCTGCTATATGTAATCATCACAAATGATTTGTGACATTCAGACCTGAGTTTCATCCACTAAAGTGACATAACTGAGCCACAGCTATATGAACCTTCTCAAACAAAGCATTTGACAGGAAAGGTTTCGAATTAATTCACACCAATATTTACATCTGATGCTATGTACACACCATGAGATTTGCCTTGTAGAACGTGCTAAACGGGCATTCTTGGATGCACTTTTAGGATACACCTCATTCTGGACTGTCGCTTACTGATACTAGCATGTGTAATCTTAGTTGGAACAGACTTGATGTGGAATGTTGAGGCTGTGCATATTTCATCTATCTTGCTCCAGGCTTTTTCTTTCACAGTTCTATACCGATAAAAGAAAAACTTGGTGTCGTATCATTCCATCGTATCATTATTCATTTCTTCAACATGATCAATTTTCAAACGATTGGTACTTAGGTATTTTGAAAAGGACGCCCAAGTCCCTGATTGGTCAAAGTTCAACTGGTTTAACTTTCATCATCATGCAATGCGTAAATGCAAGAGTTTCGAAAGCGGAAGCCCGAAACGTGCATGTACGCGGGTTTACGTAGACTTTTCATTGGAAGTGGCTGCTTGAACGCGTCTTTCTGAGCCTTATGTGAACGTAGCTTAAGAGCTTGAAGGGTTTTGTGGAATAAGTCAAATAGGGTGTGTCGTGTCAAATGTTATTTAGGTGAATTTTTTTTTTTTTTTACCATGGATGTTTTATTCTGGCATAAAATCTGAAAACAAGTTTGTGAATCGGGATTTATGGTTGCTATGAATTCCTCTGGAAACATATTTTGTTTTCAACTACTACTTTACAACTGGTACAGGCAGGAATTATCACTTTAGTTTGCACTGTGCAGATGCATCTTTGAAATAAGCTATGAACATAAACAATGTTGTTTCTGACTTTGCACTACTGTCAGTGGACATCATGGTGCTTAAGCCGAAAGCGGAAGCTGCACGGGGTTCAGAGATCCAGCACTTTTCCCTCTTCGCTTTGAAGAGCTCCTGGCATGGCTTTCAAAGCTCTTATTTCTCGTGCTGGCTCCTAAAATAATGTGTGGTAAATGTAATACAGCTGTTCAGCTGTGCGGCAACATGCAACTCTGATTATCCTCAACAACAACTGTTTTTATGTGTCTTTTATGGGTTGAAGGCTTTCTTTGAACATTCCTTTTGCACATGTGATGGAACCAACATTTATGAACGAGGCATGGGTTGAAATTTGTAAACAAAGAAGGTGATTTTTTTACCCAAAAATAGAAAAACAAATTACATTTTCAAAATTACAGAGGATTAGGCCCAAACATTAGACATCTTGACTTCAACTGTAACTGTAAACTGAAATCAAACTGACATAATTGAGACGAGCAACAAACCAAACTGGAACGAAGACGACAAGGCGCATCAGGAGGGTTTATTACTGGCTGATCAGACCAGTCGCACCAATGGAAGATTAAAAAAATAAATAGACTAGAAACTAAACTATATGGAGCTAAAATTAGGGCCATTTGCTAAATGTAGCATTTAAAGGTTCGTCCCACTTGCCCCTTGCCATAACAAGCGCCTTCTTATTACCTATAGATTTAACCACGAGATATTTTTCATCTTTCTTGTGAATCTTGCTTTTTTAGACTTAGAGGTTTTACTGCCTTTGGTTTTATTTGGTCAGACAAATGTCAGTTTGGATTCGCACTGAATTGAAACACACCAAAAAGCCTTTGCAAGTGAACTAAGAATTGGATTCTCGAGTAAAGCGGAGTAGATTTTTTTGGTTTAGACCAGATTTTAGGTCTTCCATTAAGTCTTTGCACCTCAAAAATGAAGCAAACTATCCCTGATGCGGATCAAATAGGATCCAAGGTGCCCAACCTGAGAACGGACAGTTTTTTTCTGCAAAGTTAATTAATCACTGATAAGTCCATTATCTCGAAGGGCATTATCCTACCTTTATACCATGGTCCAGGTGAATACTCGGTTCTGATTGGCTGCTGGGTGTGGATGAAAAAGGGATAATCCAGAGTGATCATGCACACCTGGTCACATAGCTTAAATGTTCTGTATCACTGCGCTGGCTTCTTTAAAACAAACTTTTGCGGTAAGAGGTGAACTTTCTCTCTGAACTGATGCTTTAGTTACCCATCATGATGATCAGCATAGATATCGCTCATTATGTCATTTTACAGTAACGACACGCCTCATCACGTGTCAAATAGCGATTCAAAGCACCATTTCAGAGAGAAATTTCACCTCTTACCGCTTGCTTTTGTCCAGATGATGAAGGAGAAGTTTGTTTCAAAGGAACAAAATCCACAAGATGTTTCCTGGGCCCCTTTTGTTGCAAGAAATATTTCTACCATTAACTCTGATTGTTCATTACTATAGTCATCATAAAGGTTAAACGAAACCATAAAATGACAAGTCTTTTCTACTGTCTTGCTGTTGAGATAAACTGTGGAAAAACGTCTGTCCACCTATTTTCCAAGTTTTTTTTTTTGTTCCAGTTACCAAGTGGCGTCTGGGCCAGCGCAATAATATAGAATATTCAGGTCGATGTGGTGTCTGGTATTACTTTTATACGACACCCTGCAGCCAATCAGAATGGAGTATTC
The DNA here is from genome assembly GCA_023969325.1 of Oryzias curvinotus. Classification (NCBI taxonomy): domain Eukaryota; kingdom Metazoa; phylum Chordata; class Actinopteri; order Beloniformes; family Adrianichthyidae; genus Oryzias; species Oryzias curvinotus. The sequence goes on from CM043717.1 coordinate 27,636,303, forward strand.
ACATGGACCATGGTTAGAAAGCCCCAAATTACGTCTATTCAAAATGAAGATTTATGGATAATGTTTAATGTCATTAGTAATCATTTGAAACTGAAAATAAGTGTAGTAGGGCTATTTGAAGTTTATAAGGACCATAAAATGGTCCAGAACATGTTTTGATATTCTAACACAGGTCGTCTGATGAATCGCAGCCCACTTGTGCCTCTTTAATACAACTCCCCCCTGTTCCCAAAGCCCCTTAAAGGCTACAAGAAAGACCCTTTTGTGGTGGGGCTGGCTGAAGGGAACATACTTACATTCTCCACATGAGAGCCCCCCCCCCAGCTGTGGAGGGGCTCAGCAGCTGAACTGCAAACACTGGCATGTAACACCGCTTCCACCGAGAGGCATTACCAAGTTTAAAAACACATTGGGGCATTTTTTGGCATGACTTAAGAAAGCAAAAATAGTGGTTGGATTGAAACACTTGGGGGGTGGGGGTGGGGGGGTCCTCTCAGTTGTGACTATTTGGAGAATGCCAACAAGGATTTACACTGCTGAGGTTCCCCTGAGGACAAAGGAAAACTCTTTACTCTATTTTCCAAAGGAGAATAGTTAACTTTATTCTTCATAGAAATGTTACAGATTTACTGTTTTATGGCAATTTTAAACAAAGCCTGATTCCTAACTTTTATCCGTTACCAGTAAACAAATATAGCCGCAGCACATGTAGGGTTCACTCTGTTGCTTCAAGAGTCCCCTGGTCTGTAGTTTATTACTGTAGAGAAAGTTTAGTGATCCCACAGAAGCCCCTAGCTTGATCTGGTATTATTGCAGACTTGTTGCACGTTTTTGTGGTAAATTATGCTTGTTTTCCTTTTGTTCATGTGGTTGACTTTGGTGTCAGTTGGATATTTCTATTTGTGTTTTCTGATGGGAGCATTTTATACAATTAAGGGACGGCTGTTGCTTTATTTGGATTTCTTTTTTACAGATTAAACAAAAATTGATAAAAAATAAAACAAGTTTTACAGCATATAGAGGCTTTACATTAACTCCTTTAAACATTGCAATTTTTTTTCTACAAACCTGCTACATTCCTGATAGTTACCATGGCAATGACAAGCTTTTCTGATTAAGATCCAAATCAAATTAGGAGTCTTCTTTCTCATCGTTTGTTTCTAAAAGATGAAGGTTGGATGAGTTAACTTGCTGGATGAGGGGTCCCTGATCCCTGGTTCCTAGACCAATACCGGTCTATTTTGTCAGTTGATACCAGACCCCACCGAAAACAATACACAACGAACAATATTTCTATTTTATTTATTATCCGACTCTGAAGGAATTTTAATTTTTGTTAAACTATTGGATTCTTACCTATACAACTGTCAAAATTAGTCCTGACACATGTTGACGTTTCCCTTAGCCAGATGTCTAAAATACTAAAATTGAAGCTCCAAGCTAACAAAGTTGACAAAGTCAAAATTTCTTTAAAATGTTTCTTTGTGCAGAGGCAGTGAAGAAACAGAAGAACCTTTGACTTCAAAATAAAGGAAATCTACATTTACCAAACAAAACCAGGAGTTCTACCCAAAATATGGGTTTATTATGACTTGGTGTATGTTCCAACACACCAAGTCTGCTATGCATAATATTCAGCGACTGACAAGAATGCTGTTCATAAAGTTGCTCAAACAGTGGATTCACGTTTATGATTATAGAAAATACCAGTTTTAGTGACTGTTGGATCATTTTATTTTGTTGGATCTGTCCGCCAATACCTAAACGTCGGAGGAGGCTGAAGTTGGCGTCCTGTTTTCAGCTCCACTTTTACCGTTAAGGGAAAATCTTTTATCACATTTTAGACGGGCTCATTACAAAATCTAGAGTAAAAAAAAAGTTTAAACTGAATGTAGATATCTAACGATGATGCAATAAAACATAGCTGCTGATTTGTGAGAACTTGTAAAAAGGGAGGTATTACAATTTTGCAATAGGGGTGTGCCAAAATATTGATATGGTGATATAGCGCGATATTTAGTCCCGCGATCGATTATCGATACGTCTTCATCAAGTATCAGCCTTTTATTTACGTTTAAAAAACCCTGTAAAACGTTATATTAACCATCCTTTGGTAAGACAATTCCTTGGAGGGTCGATAGGGGGCGCTCGTTGCGAGATTGGCTGTTGCGGGCGGACGAAGAAGAACACACATTCAAACAAAGATGGCGGAGCGGGAAAACAATGAGAGGCGACGGCAGTAAGTTAAAAGACGTGCCGGCAGCATTGAAGCTGCATTACCCGGAGTTGTGTAAGAAAGCTGTTGCTGGCCTGAAGCAGACACAGCCCGACGCGGATACTTTTTTTCAGACGAAGCTACCGCCGTCTTCTGAGAGACAGAGCAGCGGCAATAACAAATGGAATATGGTCCCTGCAGCGCGGTGGAGAACGAGGGATTTGGGTTTTTATTGAATGCAGTAGAGCCACGCTTTGACATTCCCTCTCGGAAATACTGAAAAAAGGATCCCTGTACTGTACGGCCAGACCAGAGCTACGGCTGAGATGGAAACGGAAGAAAGAGAGGCATCCCTGCCCTTAGACCCCCTTTCTCCTATGACGCTAAAAAGCCTGTGGTTCTCCAGAAAAACATAAACATAAACATACATCACATGCAGCTTTACCCAAACGTGTTGTTCACAAAGACGTTAACTTTTAGATGCCCTTTAAGTTTTTTATGTATTTTATCCCTGGTAATTTATTTTGAAAGCAGTTTATGTCTTAAATAACTTAAAGGAAAGGTCCTAGCTACTTGATTTTTATTTTTCTGTGAGAATTATATTTTTGTTTACACCACATTTACACTAAATGGTGTCATTTATTTTTTAACAAAGACAATATAATTTGTTCACAGAATAAATATCTGATTTACAGCTATTTTTTCAATTAAGCGATGGCTATGGTTTTGTTTTTCAAAAGTTAATACCAATGTGTCTGGCAGCTGCTTGACTCGTTCATTTTTTATCCTTTTTACAGCAATTTTGTACTAAATAATGGCACTGCTGTTCGTGTTCACTATTGTTTAAACTGAATTTTACAGATATTTCCAAATGAAAATTGTCATTGTTTGTCAAAGACAGAGTATTACTGATTTCAGCAATGTTACACAAAAGTCTGTTATTCATTACACCAAATAGGACACAAGTTGTTTATTGTCATGGTGTTTAAAAATAAAAAATAAATGGGGAAATATTTTCCAAAAAGCTGTTTTTAAAAGTTCTTCTTTCTTAAAGTTTGATATATCGTGAGTTGTTAGAGACGAGATATATCGATTATCCCATTATCGCCATATCGTGATAGTATCGTTATCGTGAGCAAAGTATCGTTATCGTATCGTATCGTGAGGTACCCAGTGATTCCCAGCTCTATTTTGCAATAGTAAATTAGGCAGGCTCGTTAGGAAATCTCACAGAAAAATGATCTTGTGTAAAGAGAAATACACAATAGGTTTAATAAAATAAAAATAAAAAACTATTACTACTAATATTGTTGGCCTGAATCCTGAATTAATTTGTCTCAGACGTGTAGTTTTCTCTCAGAACCTACACTAAAGTGGTATAATCTGAAAAACAAATATATTTTGACTTTCCACAAATCAGAGAATTTATTATATTGAGTATCCACAGACAGTAACTAAATGTCTTTTTTACACTAGATTAGGGCTGCAAGATTTGAGGAAAACCCACAAAAAATGCGATATTAGTGATCAATGTTGCAATGACGATATAACTTGCGATACATGAACAAATGGCAAAACAACCAAAAACATAATTTCCATTATGCAGACCTTTGTGTCAATGCGTATCGCACAGCTTGCTATTGCGTTTACGATAAATTTGCAATTCATTGTGCAGGCCTACATCAGATTATTATTAGGACTACAAGTAGATTTTCCCTCAACTTTTCTCTTCAATGTTAAGGGATAGTAGAAACTTAGAAATATCAAACGCCGACTTCAGCTTGATACGTGCCAGTTTCTGAAAATGTTGTCCGATCCCCAAAAAAGGACAAAGACTGTTGACTGAGATGAAAGAAAAGTGGAGGTTTTTGGCCAGTGTACCAACTAGAAATATAAAAACCCAACCTTTTAGTGTTGAAATAAATGTGCTGATGCAGCAGAACAATACTACTGAAATAATCTTGGATATGTAATGAGGTGGTGCGGTCTGCAGATCTTATGAATGACTACATTTTTTTAAAAGCAATATAGTGAAGGTGATTGGACCAGAAATTTGCTATCATATTTGTTTTAAAGGTAGTTCATGTTGCATCCACGTTGGAGATGAAGTGCAAAGATTTTGTCCGAATTTTAGAGAGAGAAAAAGCTAAATAAATCTAGTAGATCGATCAAATGGTTAAAAATATTCTTTAATTAGCTTAGAAAGTGTCGATATTTACAGTCTGTAATTCAGTGGGTATTAGTGGACCTTAAGACCACTCTTGGGGTCTCTGGATGATGAAGTGCACAGCCAGTAAAATCCTGTGCTTGAGTGCTCCTCATCTAATCTAGTGCCTTCATGCTGTGTTAGCATTTTCATGCTTTCTTATTGGCTTGATCGTTAACCAAGCTGCTTCCTCACTAATTAAAAAATCTCTGCAGAGTCAAGTAAAGAGGAAGAGGGTCAGCACTGAAGTAATTATCTCCAGGGCGTTAGATGAGAGTAACCCATCGGGAATAACTAGTTTGATTGTCAGCAGAGCCCATGGTGATTGACTTCATTTTTTTTTATAGATGTGTTACTGTCGTGATAATGAAAACCCAGTAGTTGTTGAAACATTCTGTGGCAGACTGGCAACCAGTCCAGGGTATAATGTGCCTTCACCCCACAGCAGCTGGGATAGGCTCCAGCAACCCAGTGACCGCAAAAGGGATTAACGGGTTTAGAAATGAGATGTATAGGTCAATTGGTGACCAAGTTGTCAAGAATTTAGGTTTTGTAAATGCGAGCGTGTGGGGTTGTATGTCTTTGCGTTGCCCTGTGACAGTCTGGTGATCCATCCAGGGTGTACTGTGCCTTTTGTCCAACAGTAGTTGGGATAGGCTCCAGCAACCATGTGAAAGCAAAAGGAATTCAATGGGTTTGGAAAACGGCTGGGCGTTTGTAACACTTCTTAAAACAGATATTCCAGTTGCGTTTGGTCCGTTTCAGCTCCAGCTCATTAAACTACTTGAGCAAAGTTTGTGGATTATCTGGGTCCGTTGATAGTTTTCTGTAGGATTATCTTAGCACAACATCTTTCAGATCCTCACCAAATCATCTTTTAAGTCCAAAGTTGTAGATTAAATAATATTCTGCTGTGCTTCAATTTGAATTCCTCGAGTTTGCTCAGTCTGAAATCTAATTCGAGGTCAGACATCGTTCATGATGTTGCGCAGCTTTAACGGTGGGATCCTAACAAGGCCAGCCGACATCAGCGTGTCTTCTCATTTAGGAACATGTGAAACAGTTTAGGTTTCTTCTGCTGCAGCTGCCTCGTTGTCTCACATTTAAGACGGAAAATCCCAATAAGCATGGAGAAGCGGATAGTCATTACAGCCAGGGAGTAAACGATGACTGAAGCATTGCCCTCTGGAGATGGTATGTTTTTGTCATTCAGACATTTCTGCTTTTTCCTTCCAGGTTGCGCTGCACGAGGAGTCTTGCACCATCTGACTTTAACTGGAGAAGTATTGTCTAGGTCCAGGTCCGCGTCGCACTCAGAAGGTCGGTGCCTTGTGTTTGTCTTTCGATTCCCTCTGCACTACTTAATCCACTGACACATGACTCCCGAATCAAGCTTTTTTTACCCAGAAAAGAAAAGAACAAACGTTCACACGGCTTCCTGCTTTTCTTGTGATGATATAAATACGGTTGAGCTTCCAAGTGGAAAAAGCAGCTGTAGCACTGAACTCACTGCTCCTAGCAGGTGTTACCCAACAATGGATCCTTTAAAAAACACAACTTGACAACCCTCATGCTCTTTGCTCAATGATCACAAAGAAACCCAAAAATCTTCAGAGCCTCCAGAAGTACAAAAATGCAAAAAGAGAAACAACTGCTACATTTTTGTTGTCGTTTCAGTGACCATGATTGGATGTTTTGCAAACTCGTGCTTGAAGCCAAGATCAATGTTCCTCTGACTCATGAAGGACATTTAAAACTATTGATCTTTTTGGTAAATTAGAGCGTTTTGGAATGGGGACCCAATAAAAGTAGTATTCTGACCTATAAATCTTTTTGAAGCTTGTCGTTAAAATTACTTTGCTAACGTTAAAATCTTCTTTAAAAGACTTATTCTGACACTAAACTGGAAGATCCCAAGGCTGGGTCATAATTAAAGCAGTGGACAAATTCTTAGTGACATGTAGGGGTTTGGGTTGGGGTTGTCCGTGCCCATGGAGGGTAGTAGGGAAATTTACAGGTGTGTCTTGCTGTTCCCCTAAAGGCGGCTGTATGACACAACCTTCAGGCTCGGCTCGTTCAGCCACCTCAAAGGGCCCTAATTGTGTGTTAAGTTTGTTGTGAAGTATTTGTAAGGTTAATGTAAGTTGTGTCTGACCGACCAAGCGATCTACGACCCTGACATCGCACAGGTTTGCCTGTTTTTGGCCCGCAGACAGCCGTATCCTCCCCTAGGGACCGTTGTGACTACGGTTTTTGCTAGTCCTTTTATTTCCTAACTAAGCCAGTTTGAAGCAGAGGTCAGTGTTGGCACCATTTTTGGAGCCAAGTTTTTGTGAACCCACTCTTAGAAGATCAAACCTTGCATATAGCTAATAGGCAAAGAGCACAAAAAAGGAAATAAAAACATTTTTATCCCTTGGTTTCGCTCCATCTCTCTCAGTAGGATGGGGGCCTTTTCAAATGGAGAAATGCTTATCACTTGCAGTCAAAGAACTATAGAGAAGAGAGGTCAGTCTCACACTTATCACTTTATGGAAACCCTCATCCTGTAAAGTAAAAATAGAAAACGTGGAGATGCAAAAACTGTAATATACATTTTTGCTTAACAAAAACGGAATTACTTAGGATACATCACCATTTGCAGGCTGTATTTTACTTTAAAAAACTGACTTTATTGCCACTTTTGTACTGTGAACTATTAAAGATGTTTAAATCCTTCCGTTATTAAGTCATTAAATAAACCAAATTTTACTAAAGTAGTTCTTTTTTTTAGATATTTTTCAACTATTTCATTTTTCCATGCTCAGGTCTAGATTGTTTAAAACTAGATCTTTTTGGAAGAAGACGGAGGAGCATCTTCATAACTGTAAGGTTCACCCCCTTTTTTTTTTTTTTGCTTTTCCACAACATGAAATCTGGCCTGTGTATTTATCTGAGGAAGTAGGAAGTCGGGGTTGTTGGGGCATGTTTTTCAAATATGGAGGAAAACAATGGAGCAGGAGATACCGAGCGGGAGATACTGAGCAGGGCCACCTGGAAAGGTCATTGGAGTGGAAAGCCCCCCGCTAAAATAATAAACAAAATAAGAGCTCTAAAAATGGGAAAGGGCTTCTCTTCCTGTTATCTTGTTGGACATGTCATAATCAGGCGTTTAACTTCACAAACTTATTTATGTGAGGGCTAAAGAGTCGTTTTTGTGAGGATTTCTGCAAGTAAAAGTTTGAACATTTCTTTCTTCCACTCCCCAGAAACCAGCCCAACAATGGCAACACACTCGTCCTTCTCAAGTTTTCCATATCTGCTTTCTTTCCTCCTCTCTCATTTGTCCTCCTCACTGCCGACAATTGTATGCTTTGCTTGGTCAGGATAAAAACACTTGATCCCTTTTCTATCCACAACCCGACGTGCAGTGTGACTCGACACTTGCATTGTTGTGCTTTTCCACACAGTATCAGGTTGATTTCAGAGTCCCCACAACAGCGTTTCCACCCCCAGGGGCGTTTGGGTATAGTCGCCAGAGAGGTCTCAGTTTGCAGGGGGGAGTTGGTGTTGTTATGTTCCATAGTGGGAAATGTTGCTTGGGAGTTTGAGCTTCAATCATCTAAAGCCAAGGGCCGAATGCTGACGGGTTCCTTAAACATATGCAACTGAAAACAGGATTTTAGGTGGAGTGACTTTATCTACAACAGGCCCTAAACCCCAGGCCGTACTGAGGGGTAAGACGGGGCATGAAAAGGGTAAACATTATGGAAATGGTGTTAGACCTAAGGGTAGTAAGCTTCCAGGTAAATAAACTGATTTTCAAGGCTCTTCAGTCTATCAGCTGTTGTTAGTCCCAAAAGGTGAAGTACTTTCTGCTGTTTACTTCAAATTTAGCTGAGGCTCAAGTAAACTATATATATATATATATATATATATATATATATATATATATATATATATATATATATATATATATATATATATATATATATATAGAATGAAAGACCTAAATTCCTGTGGGACTTCCAGATCCAGACTGATAGAATGGTAATGAGGAACCAACCGGACATTGTAGTGGTGGATAAAGAACAGAGGAAAGCCGTTGTGGTGGATGTGGCAGTGCCAAGTGATGGGAACATCAGGAAGAAGGAACATGAGAAACTGGAGAAATACCAGGGACTCAGAGAAGAACTGGAGAAAGCATGGAAACTGAAGGTGACAGTGGTGCCTGTGGTAATTGGAGCACTCGGGGCAGTAACCCCCAAGCTGGAGGAGTGGCTACAACAGATACCTGGAAAGACCTCAGACCAGATCTCTGAATCCAGAAAAGTACAGTTCTAGGAACAGCTAAGATACTGCAGGACCCTCAAGCTCCCAGGCCTCTGGTAGAGGACCCGAGCTCAGAAGGGTGAAAGGGGCAAGTTTTTTTTTTTTTTTTTTTTTAAAGAGTCCAGCTTTTGTCCAAGTATTTGTAATTAACATGACATATAATTTACATCAATACTATCAGCTCAAAAGCCAACTATTTACTTGGTCAACTAGTAAACAAACAAAGACAAGGGGAAAAACACTATTTATGTGAAGATGTTAGTTAGCATGGTAGATAACTCACATAGGCAAATAAAGGTTAGAAAAAAATCTAGCCAACTAGGCTGCTAATTTGCTTGCTAAAAAACCAGGACAAAAATTAACCGATTCCAAAGAAAGCATTTAGGTAGAACGTTAGCTAACTAGAAAGCTAACAAGTAAGTTAGCTGTAGATAAGACAGCCCATCAGCTAACAAGGGTCGGAAAAACATCTAGCTAACTAGTCAGTTCATTTGTCGGAACATGTCGAGAATGAAAAAAAATAACCAGATGCCAAAATAATCATTTAGCTAGCAAGTTAGCTAGCTAGCAGGCTAAAGATTTAGATTCAGCTAGACAACCCACACGTTAACAAAGATTAGAAGAAAATTAATTTATGTAACTAGATAAATATGTTGTCTAATAACAAACTAGGATAAACTGGTTCCAAAGTTAGCCAGCAAGTTAGCCAAATAGCATGCTAAATAGTTTGTTAGCTCCAGCTAGATAACCCAAAAGCTAACAAGGCTAGGAAAAATTCTAGACAGTAAATTTGCCTGCTAACAATTTAAGACCAAAATGAAATTATTCCAAATGAGTTAGTTAGCCAGCCAACTAACTAGAACGCCAACTAGTTAATCAGCTCCAGTTAGATAATTCCACAAGCTAACAAAAGGTAGGAAAAGAACCTAGCAAATCAGAAAGCTTATTTACCTGCTAACAAACTGATTCCAAATAAGGCATGTAGCCAGCAAGTTAGCTAATTAGCATGCTGAGTAGTTAGCTCCAGCTAGATAACACATTAGCTAAAGAAGGTTAGAAAAAAATCTAGTTAATGAGACGGCTAATGTGCCTGCAAACAAACTAAGACAAAAATATATGATTTCTAATCCGGCTAGTTTGCTGAACAGCAACTTCGCTTGTGAGCTAACTGGTATTATTAAACAAAAATACAAAAAATACAGAATAGGAAACTAATGTTAACAGGATGGACAGAAAAATAAATAATAAACCCGATAGCTCATAAAATTGAAGACAAAAAATAAACATAGCAACTTACCACAGAACCAAGGAGGTTTGTGTCCTCACCATCTGCTTGTGTTTCCACCATTTTCTCCTCTGGAGCTCTTCTTTATCACATGACCTCTGCACCAAAAACCAAAAGGGCTTCAAATTCACCATTTTAGGTTTGTTTTCAACTCCTAAAATAAAAATAAAAAAATTCTAAAAAAAACAAACAATTTTTCTACATTATAATGAGTGTAAATAAATAAATAAATGAATAAATAAATATTAGCTCATCTGTTTTGACAAACCATTTAAATTGCTAACATTAGCTTTTTAGCTGACTAAAATCATAATGATAATATGGATTTAGTCGCACTGAAAATATTATTAAATGTAAGTTAGGTCAAGCTAAATATAATTTTTCTACAGTTGGTTAAAAAAATAAAACGTGGACTTTAGTTTCAAAATTAGAACTTTGAAAATGTTTGCTTGTAAAAAATTTAAAAAAATGGGAAAAATGTTTAATTGCAAGTTCAAAGCTTTCATAGTTGAGGTGGAGGCTCTCGCAGGACATTTGTTTCCACATACCAAACAGTAGTCAGAGTTGCACTGTTGTTATGGCTGTTATGGATGTTATCTGTGCCGTGTTTCTGCTTCTGAGCCTCTTTAACCTCTGCTTAGACAGCCCTGGCTTATGTTTAGCTGCTAAGAGATACTCTACAGATCCGAATCAGAGCTAGAGACCAAAACAACTTCGCTGAAGCAAACTTCAGAGAGTTATCTCATCACAAAAGCCAGAAAGTCCACTCTCCGGCCGGCCACCCACTTTGAGGTTTTGATATGTCAGATGGTCTTTGTTTTCCACCACCTTCTCATTTGAGTTTGGGTGTTATGGTCACTATGAGAAGATGAAGGATTGCTCTGGAGAAATGTTCCTCCTCGGGCTGACAAGCAGTAGGGTCAGATTGCATAAACAGATGTTTTCAGGGGGGAAATGGTGACTTTTCCTTCTAAGATCAAAGAGATGTGCATGCTTTTGTGTGACTTCATCCACATGTTGAGTCTTTTTTACTTTTATTGTTTTCAGTTTCCCCCCCTGGCAGCTCCTGTTTCACTTAAGTTCCTTTTCCTCCCAGTCAGAGGTGTCGCTGGTCGTAGGCACCTCTCCGGCTGACAGGTTTACCTCCACAGGTGTACTCCCAGCAGACGCGGCGCTCATGCTCAAATGCCATCACTCCGTTTTTCCTTTCCTGCTTTGTTTCCCACGCTCCCATCTTACCTTGAGTTCATTGCAGGAATTTCCTTTCAACACGCCTGTGTGTTTATGCTCCTCCAGTTCGAACCCTGAAAGTCAATAAATGAGCAAATATGCTGCAGAGATAAACATTCTATTTTATATATATATATATATATATATATATATATATATATATATATATATATATATATATATATATATATATATATGTTTATTGACAGCACCGGTCCTGATCCACTAATTAATTGACAAATGTCCCCATATATTTCAAAGACAACATATTTATTCCCCTCCTATACCTTTAGATTTGCAACCTTCTGATTTAAACTCCAAAGCCAGATGATCCAACTCTCCATCTGATGCCCACAGCTTGTTTTTTTCCCCCATTCCTCCAGTCTCTTTCCACCCCCAACCCCCCCAGGGTGAACAGTGACGCAGCACAGGCCGGCCCAGGCTGCGATTGAAAACACGTGGTGAGAGAAACCTAAACGACATATCTGAGGCACGTCTGGGAGTCGTGTTGACACGAGCCAAAACAAGGCATTGAGTTACTTTATTTCTGTTTCTTTCTTGCCTATTCTCCATGGCTTTAGAGAAACGGGACAAAATGATATCTGGGTCACAACTTAGTTGCTTGGAAGTTGCGTTGTTTGTTACTTATAAGTGGTTTATGTACAAGCAATCAAACCAAAAAAATGCCATAAGAAAACTAGCTAAAGAAATATACATCTATACATAGATATATCAAACCTAGTTAGGATAATTTGTCATAATTTGATTGAAAAGTTCATCTTTGTCATATGCTTTATCTTATGATTCTTAATTCTGTCTGATAAAAACTAGGAACCGGATATTGATAAATCATGTAATAAAATGGTTATAGTATAACGGGGTGGGATTATATAAGTTCACTTCCTTCCACCCCCTTTCAAGCAATATTTATTAATATGTCTAATTATCCTAAGTTTGATTAGTTACTGTATGAATGTACAACTGATGATTATATTGCTTTTGTGTATTATTTCTACTTAATTGCTTGAAATAAACCATTTCAAATCAAAATTCAAATCAAATGTACAATTATGAACCATAAGAATACATAGAAATACACACCAATACATATTTGTACAGACTATATATATATGTATATATATATATATATATATATATATATATATATATGTATATTTATGTATCTATGTGTTTATATATATATATATATATATATATAAAAAAAAAAAAACGCCTCTCTCACCCTCCGCGGGTGGTTTCTCCTCCAAGCTCGGGTCCTCTACCAGAGGCCTGGGAGCTTGAGGGTCCTGCGCAGTATCTTAGCTGTTCCTAGCACTGCACTTTTCTGGACTGAGAGGTCTGAGGTCTTTCCAGGTATCTGTTGTAGCCACTCCTCAAGCTTGGGGGTTACTGCCCCGAGTGCTCCAATTACCACAGGCACCACCGTCACCTTCACTTTCCAGGCTTTCTCCAGTTCTTCTCTGAGTCCCTGGTATTTCTCCAGTTTCTCATGTTCCTTCTTCCTGATGTTCCCATCGCTTGGCACTGCCACATCCACCACAACGGCTTTCCTCTGTTCTTTATCCACCACTACGATGTCTGGTTGGTTCGCCATTACCATCCTATCAGTCTGGATCTGGAAGTCCCACAGGATCTTTGCCTTCTCATTCTCTACCACCTTCGGAGGTGTTTCCCATTTTGACCTTGGGGTTTCCAGTCCATACTCTGCACACATGTTCCTGTATATTATTCCAGCCACTTGATTGTGCCGCTCCATGTATGCTTTACCTGCCAGCATCTTACATCCTGCAGTTATGTGCTGGATTGTTTCAGGCGCCTCTTTGCACAGCCTACACCTTGGGTCTTGTCTGGTGTGGTAGATCTGAGCCTCTATCGCTCTGGTGCTCAGGGCTTGTTCCTGAGCTGCCAGGATCAGCGCTTCAGTGCTGTCTTGTAGGCCAGCCCTTTCTAGCCATTGGTAGGACTTCTTGATATCAGCCACTTCAGTTATGGTCCGGTGGTACATCCCATGGAGGGGTTTGTCCTCCCATGAGGATCTGTCTTCCAGCACTGTATCCTCTGCTCTCCATTGCCTGAGACATTCACTGAGCACACTGTCAGTTGGGGCCTTGAGCTTGATGTATTCATGCATCTTGGATGTTTCATCCTGGATAATGGCTTCTACGCTCACTAGTCCTCGGCCTCCTTCCTTGCGGCTAGCATACAGTCTCAGAGTGCTGGATTTCGGATGGAACCCTCCATGCATGGTGAGGAACTTTCGTGTTTTAACATCCATGGTCTGTATCTCTTCCTTTGGCCATCTTATTATTCCTGCAGGGTATCTGATAACTGGCAGTGCATAGCTGTTTATTGCCCGGGTCTTGTTCTTGCCATTGAGCTGGCTTTTCAGGACTTGCCTTACTCGTTGAAGGTACTTAGCTGTTGCAGCTTTCCTTGTTGCCTGCTCCAGGTTGCCATTTGCCTGGGGAATTCCTAGGTACTTGTAACTGTCCTCAATGTCTGCTATTGTTCCTTCTGGGAGTGAGACCCCCCCTGTGTGGACTACCTTGCCTCTCTTTGTCACCATCCGGCTGCATTTCTCGAGCCCGAATGACATCCCAATGTCATTACTGTAGATCCTGGTGGTGTGGATCAGGGAGTCAATGTCACGCTCATTCTTAGCATATAGCTTGATGTCATCCATGTAGAGGAGGTGACTGATGTTGGCCCCATTTCTGAGTCGGTATCCATAGCCAGTCTTGTTGATTATTTGGCTGAGGGGGTTCAGACCTATGCAGAACAGCAGTGGGGACAGAGCATCACCTTGGTATATCCCACATTTGATGGACACTTGTGCAAGTGGTTTCCCATTGGCTTCAAGGGTGGTTTTCCACAGCTTCATTGAGTTTCTTATGAAGGCTCTTAGAGTCCTGTTGATGTTGTACAGCTCCAAGCATTCAGTGATCCATGTGTGTGGCATTGAGTCATAGGCCTTCTTGTAATCAATCCAGGCTGTGCACAGGTTGGTGTGTCGTGACCTGCAGTCTTGGGCGACTGTTCTGTCGACCAGGAGTTGGTGTTTGGCTCCTCTGGAGTCTCTACCAATGCCCTTCTGTGTGTTGCTCATGTATTGATCCATGTGCCTATTTATCTTGGTTGCAATGATGCCTGACATGAGCTTCCATGTTGTGGAGAGACAGGTTATTGGCCGGTAGTTGGATGGGACTGCACCCTTTGAGGGATCCTTCTGGATCAGGATCGTTCGCCCTTCCGTTAGCCATTCGGGATGAGTCCCATCTCTTAGCAGCTGGTTCATTTGTGCTGCCAGGCGTTCGTGGAGTGTGGTAAGCTTCTTTAGCCAGTAGGCATGTATCATGTCAGGGCCCGGTGCTGTCCAGTTCTTCATACCTGAGACTCTTTCTTGGATGTCTGCCACTGTGATGGTTACTGGATTCTGTTCAGGGAGGTTGCTGTGTTCTTTTCTCAGAGAGACCAGCCACTGGGCATTGCTGTTATGTGCTGTCTCTTTCTCCCATATACTTTTCCAGTACTGTTCAGTTTCTAGCCTTGGTGGGTCTGCTCGGCTGTTTTGACCCTGCCACTGAGCGTACACTTTCGCTGGTTGAGTTGCGAACAGCCTGTTTATTCGTCTGGCCTCATTGTCTCTTGTGTATCTCTTTAGGCGGCTACTCAAGGCTAGGAGCCTTTGTTTGGCAGTTTCCAGGGCTTCAGGTATGGGCATCTGGCTGTATCTCTTCGGTACTTGCTTTCTCATTGTACCTCTTTGAGCCTCTGTTAGCTTACTCACATCCTTCCGAGTTGCCTTGATTTTGGCCTCTAACCGTTGCTTCCATGGTGGGTATTGTTTTCTTCCATGGTTGCTCTTATAGCCAAGCATCTCAAGGATCACTGCTGCTGAGGTGTAAACCAGTTCATTGGTTTCTGTGATGGTTGTGGTAGGAATTGCTCTCAATGCTTCATTCACAGTTTCCAGTAGACTTTCAGGCAGTACATCACTTAACCGTTGTAGCTGGTGTCGGGGTTGCCTAGTGTTCATTGTAGACATTATCTTGTTTTTCAGGTCAGTTGCTGCCTCGCTCAGCGTAACTGTGGTTGTTGGGGTTGTGTACCCAATCTCAGGGTGTGAGTGTGGTATAACCTCCTCTCTGACCTGTTGTTCCGGCTCTCCCGTGGCATTGTACTTTATCACTTCAATCTCAAGCTGTGATAGGAGTTGGCGTTTGTGGATATTCGAGCATTGGGCTACCAGTTGTTTGGCAGTTAGCCTTGATTGTGGGTTTCGAAGCATCCATTCATTCCACATCCTCTGCATGTACCCCCTCTGGGATGGATTACTTGAGTAGTAGCATCCTAACAGATCCTTGTTCTCGCATCTAGTCCATTTCCGTCTTGTTCCAGTAGCCCACTTTCCATCAGAGTGCTCTGGTCCCCCAGCACCTGACGCAGACCTTGTTTGGCCGGGCGACGTCTGAGCCGGCATGACATGTGGTTCATTGTCTCTCATATAGTGAGGTAGGCATTAGCGTTAAGGGTCTTGCCCAAGGACCCTCACTGGGTGATGTTAATTGCCCGTCATTGTTATGGCATTCGCCCCATTTCCATTGTTATGGTGATTGCCCCATTCCATTAATCACCATTAATTGTTCGTTCCGCCGTGGGAATCGAACCCGGGTTTCCAGCATGACAGTCCTGCACCTTACCAACCGAGCTACCCAGCCGGTATATATGTATATTTATGCATCTATGTGTTTATATATATATATATATATATATATATATATATATATATATATATATATATATATATATATATATATATATATATATATATATATATATATATATATATATATATATATATATATATATACAAGTTGTGCATTCTACAATTGCAAAGGACAGCGATAATTGAGATAAATGGTTACCCTAAATGTGCTCTAAAAATCTTATGGCAGCTTGAAGTGTTTATGGAATCCAATAAATTCATTTATGCGATCGGATGGATCTCTTTTGTGTTAGGTGTTCATCTTTCATGTAGATTAGGGTCATTTGGTGTTTATTTTTTAAACTGTTGAAGTGAAATGGAAATTATGTTTTTGGTTGTTTTGCTACTTGTTCATGTACTGCAAGTTTTATCTTCATCGCAATATTCATCATTAATATTGCATATCGCAAGTTTTCCTCATATCGTGCAGCCCTGGTACAAATATATATCTCCACACATATACATACACATGTATATTATGCCATTAAAATTACTCCTAAATTGCCTAGTCTCTTAAAATCACCTTTTCATCTATTTTTGAAAATGTTTTGTTGTTTATATGCTCTCTTACAGCCCCTCAAAACTCCAGCTTAACATTATCGGTGGAAAAAAAATGGTGAGCAATATTAGAGTTATCCAGCTGCACAGTTCTGAACCAAATATCAGGTCAGACGAGGAAAACAAAGACGTTCATGCATCTATTTGTCTACAACTAGACAACTTTGATTTCTAAGTACAAGCTGTTGTCCATTACGGGTGCAGCCGGGTTTGTTTCCCAGTTGCCCTCCCTCTTCAGATCTACATGACGGCACTGATCGAGGTCCGACAGAGAAAAAGATGAATGACTGCTCACAGCGAGACTGCAGGCCACTCCGCTGAATCCTTCAGAATGGAGCTCCAGCCTGGCATGCGTCGAGCATGTGGATTTCCACTCCTGTCGGATTCTCTGGCCTTTGATGTGAAGCTCGCAGAGCATTTTGCTGTTTGGAGATCATCTTCACCCTTGTTTTAGACGCGCAGATGGCTTTGACTTGGTCTGGAAGACAAATCGTTGCCTGGAATGTATGCATGTTCAACATGTGCAAAAGGAAACTCCTGTTGTTTTTTATTTGATTTTGTCTGCAAGGATCTTTTGTGTTTGCGTGGGGTAAGATTACTGTCAAAACGAGACGTATGCATTCGATTCGATTCCACGATGTATATTGCTATACTTGTATCAATTTAAAATGCTGTCAAGATGATCTTTATTTTATTTATTTATGGGCGTCCTTCAGCGTCTGACTCTCGTCTTTCACTTAAATCACAGCTAATTGGTAGCATCGCACACTGAGCCTCTTTGAGCAGATCTACACCGCACCAAACAACACAATCTCGCAAGAATCAGCTTGTGTTAAATGCTGAACGTTCAGTCAGCTTTGCAGTTTTTTACTGTTATAAGACACGTCCAACTTAGATTTTGCTTGGGATGAGTACCAAACCGAAACTCTGTGCCACGTTGGTACCATATAAAAACGGATATTGTGGTGCTTTGTAGTGGACTCCAGATGACGAGTGACACTTGAAAAGTATAACGATACATATCGTATCGTGAGATGCATATCTTGATATGTATCATATTGCCAGACTCTTGCCAATACACACCTGTAGTATGCAGGAGTACAGCATGTAGTTTTAACGTATCTGTTGTCATTATGATTTGATTTTTGTTTAGACTATGACTTTTTTTTTCTTGAGTACAAAGTTTCCCCTTAAATTACTGTCAAAAATGAAACCACTGATTCAACAAACGGAGGCTCATTATGAAACAATGTACATTTTTCACATTTCCCGCATATGAACTTTCCGTCTTTGTCATCCAGGCGTGTTTTACGTAATTCATACGTGTTTCTTGTGTTCGTCATTTGTCGATGTACGCAGATGTCAGTCAAGGGTTTCGGCCGGCGGGTCTTTACGTTTATTCAGTTTTGAGCCGTTCAAATTTTTTTTACATAAATACTCAATCGTTACGTAATTCTTACACAATTGTGCATTATTACTGTGAGGTGTGTACGCAAATGTGTGTCTTTCCACGTATGTCTGACTTACCAGGCATGTACCACAGATGTTTAACTTTTATATCTCGTATACGGCGCACATTTAAAGTTAAAATTAACGTAGAACACAAGCCGCGTGTGATTATTGAGTTGTCTATATGCAATACATTAGCGATTCGTAGGCTGATTACATAGTCCTACTTTGATTTACATGTTCTTTGCGTGTTTTATTCATAGGTGATTTTAACATGGTAGATTTGTGATACATCTGTGAAGATTTCACTTAAGGACCGCAAATATTTTCAATTTTTCTACGTATGACCAACTTTGATCCATGCAATGTTGCACAACAGTGGCTGTGTGACACGGTCCTAGCGGTAGTCTGAACACATGAGCACTTTGTTGAATCAATGTTTTGTGATTTGATGGATATGCTTGTGAACCCATGACATAATTTTTGACAATAATTTATCTGACAAATTTTATATTTACATCAAAGAAACGTCGTCCATACAGACAAAAGGGAAAACCAAACGTATTCATCGTTTTATTCTTCTTTTTTTAAAGTTTGTCTTTAAGCCTCCGTTTCATTGTGACAGTTTTTTTTTAAAACCCCATTTGTTTGTCGTTTACATTGACTTGTTGTTTTTTTTTTTTCGTAAACTGTTATTGTGCACTGTAGTGCAGACTCAGAAAGCGGGGCGGCGGCGGCGGCAGAAACTGAGGACTGCTGAACAGTCACTGGCTGTTTTGTTGAGTAGCGGCATTTTTGAGATATTCTCCACGTTGAAGTGAGAGTGTGTGGCTTTAAAGTGGCCCATTAACCTTTCAACCACACATTTCACAACCACAGCAGAAGAATGAGTCACCCCGGGTTGTAAAAAGAGGTCAACAGGGAAGTCTCAGCTGCACGCATCTTCATTTGAAGGGTTTTGAACTCAGACAAACGTCCTCTTCAGGCTTTCTGTGGTGCATTCAAGGGCCCGGCTGACCCATCGGCTCTTCGTCCTGTTTGCGCCGGCCCCTTTTTCCATCCTCATATGGAAGTCATTTGCGAGTGAACACAACAGTCAGTCAAAGCTGACTTCACCGTTGGCAGAGTGCACTCAGTGCTGCTGTAAGCAATCCTAGGACGCTTAGGTCACGCCAGCCGCAGAGGTTCAGCGGACCATCTGCTCGGCCGGACAGATGTTGAAGCGGCAGCGAGTGGGTCTGCGGTTCTTGTTGCAGTTATGAGCGACAGAAAGCAGACGAGGCTCACGTCTGCTCCTGCAAAGTAGGTTTTGGAGGCAAGTAGAGGTAAATAGTTACACAAACTAAGGGAGTAAACATTGATGGGGCAGATTCTCGTTCAGAAATACAACTATACTGTGTACTTTCATGTGTTTCCATTTACTTCCAATAAGTACTTAGGGTTTTGCAAGAGTTACCTGCTGAAATTCCTTTTACATTTACAGTCTTTGTTATCATTCCCGAATTTAGGAGCGTGCTGGATTTTCTACATTTTTCTCTCCAAAATGGTCAGAATTCCACTTTTTAAATGACAAGGACCTTGTTTTTACTGCTCTTGATTTTTGTTAGAGCCGGGCAATATACAATCTTTTAAAATCACGATATAGCTTTTCATTTCAGGCGATAACGATATATATATATATATCGCGATATAAATCAAATAACTATATTTGTCCAGATTGCTCATAAGAGAAATGTGTGTTTGTCAGCAGGTTGTTTACATTTACATCTTTATTTCCCATTATACTTTTAACATAGCAGTCCTTTCACCAATGTAATCTTCTTCATCTGCGTCCTCTTCCGTTTTTTTTTTAAACTCGTCTTCAGACAGAATACTGTTGCTAGGTGACACTAGCTCACTGTTTCACCCCAACAGTGATTGGTCCAGCCCTTTGATACCCAATTCTGATTGGATAAGAGGGAGAGGATTCTCTTGTGTCTGTTTAAAACAAAAGTCTATTGCAATAGACTCATTTTCTAACCAGAAAAAGTAGTATCGCGATATATATCGTTACCGTTTTATCGCCCCACCCTAAAAGTTAAACTCGACACAGAATTGTCCTGAAGTAATGTAAAAGTGGAGAGCCAGATCCTTTTCAGGGTTCACAAACCATCAAGTTAGATACAGTTCAGCTATTATCGATTCAAACTCAAGGAAAATGTAGTAGATGTGGTTTTAAAAACAGGTCCTTTGGGCATCAAAAACATTGCTGTCTGCACTTGATATATGAAAAAATCAAAGAACATGAATCCAATAAAGAGCTTTGGATGTTTATTAAATGTGGGTAGTATTTTCCCACCGCACTACACTGAGAAAAGAACACGTACATGGTAATTCCTCCTGCAGAAAAGTTAAAGTATTTCCTGGATGTTTTCATTCGAAAAAGTATTTTTTATAAAAGTCCAAAAACATCTGTACTAAAAGAATCCTCATTTAAATGTTGAAATGTAAACTTTCTTCCCTCTTGAGGATCTCAGACGTCTCTGTTTGGTTCTTCTGTCAGATGTTGAAACACCGTTCTGAAGTGTTTTCCTCAGGTGCCGTAACCGATTTTGAGGCAGAGGAAAGCAGCTTTGCGATTCGTTAATCGTCTAAACGTTGTGCGAACAGCGCGTTATTCCAACTCCAGCATTTAAGGGGTTAACTGTGCCCGAACCGTGCGATAAAACTGTCGAAGCAAACAATAAATGATCCTACATTCATAAAAATGAGAGCGCGGTTATTCTGTCAGAACGATTAGTTGTTTTTTTTTTAAACTTTGGATTCCTGGACATTTTTCTTAAACCGGATGTTTTTCTTTAAAACATATTTGATTTAAAGTGGAAATAAATGGTCTCTCACACGTTTTTATGTAACATTTGAGTCAAGCGCTTTAATAGAAGGTACAGTGAGCATATTTACAGGGAATAATCTTAACTGCAGTGGTTGGTGAGGTGAGGCCCCCGGCTGATGAAAAAGCAGCAGAGAAGGTGAGAGACTGAGACTGGGAACGAAAAAAAAGGGAGGCAGAACTTTTGTTATTTTAACCCAGATTCTGCTCTGAAATATGGCCGCCATGTGGACCCTCTCAAGCGGCGTGGCTCTGCCGTTCGCACAGCCAATCAGACGAGGCACGGGTCTCCAGGAGGAGGGCTGTTGGGAGGGTCCGGGGGCTTGAGGGAGGAATTTAAAACTGGGAAAGGAGTCGAGGGGAGCCAGAACTCCAGGGGAGCTGGATAATGCGCAGGCCGATGGGGACAGGTTGGATTGTTGTCCGTTTTTTTCTCTGTTTCCTACATTTACAGTCATGGGAGCCGTCTGTCTGTCTGTCTGTCTGTCATGAGGAGGTTTTTGATCTGCAGCTTCTTTGAAGGATCTGAAAGCTCCAGGATGTGAAGCAGATGGAAAAGTCGCTCTTTTTCTGCCAAAAACCCGACTTTTGTTATCGTCAGTCTTCGTTAACGTCACTGCCTTCAACTTTCCTGACATGAAGTCAAAGCGAGGAGCGCTTCCCGCTCCACCCGGAGCACCAAATAAAGCAGAAGCTTTGATTTTTTGTCACCAACGTGGTGATTTTACTCATAAAACTGCTTGTAATGTAACTTAAACTGAGCCCCTCACAGCTCCCTCCCAGGATCTCATTCAATCTGATAGTCACAGATTTAAAACTCTTTTTTTTTTTTTAAGACTCTTTTTAGGTCAAAACAGCTGCTGATGCAGGAATCCGGCTTTTGTTCTGATATTTATAAAACCAGCAAACTCTCTTTTCAACCCTGTGAACCTGCTCTAAACGGTCCGGGTGGTGTAGAGGGACTCCAGCCCTGACAGCTCCATAGATATGTAGATGACTTCCTGTCGGTGGCAGCAGGAAAAGGCGTTTCCTGTTCCTCTGAATGGAGAGCTGAATGGACAGTATCAGCAGCAGCGTCGTATGGGCTCAGCCCGGCCGTTTCACTCGGCCTCACGGAGAGACGCATGAGCGGTGAAGTCACACTCAGGGATCCAAGAGAATCAACCTTTGAAAGTTGTTCAGACTTTGATGTTTTAGTTGAAGAAAAGTGACAGGTTATCTTTGTTTTTTGACTCTTCCAGAGAATTTTGAATTCTGATTCCTTTTCAGAAACGTTGGTAATAATTATGTGAGATATTGTGGGCAACTATAATGTTTGTGGCGCTCATGATCATTTATCGCAACGTTAAAGACTCTCTCCGATGAAAATGGTGTATTTTACGTATTCTTGTGGCATTTTTCTGATGATGGAAGACATATATAATGAAAATTAAGCTTAAAATTGCATTTCTGTGTATGTCTTTATTCAAATCGCTGTGAATCAGGAGCAGACGGAAAAATGTTTTTGTAACGTAGAAATATGTTAGGCGAGTCACAAGCTTACTGCTCCGCTCCATTCTGACGCATCCACTTACAAATAGATTCATGAAGGTCTTTGTTCTCCTCGTCTGAGCTGGAATCTGGATCCAAACTGTTGGACTGGATTTAATATTGCTCGCCATTTTTGTTGCACTGGTAATGTTAGGTTGGAGGTGTGTGAGGGGCTGTAAGCTAGCAGGAGAGCGCATAAACGGAGAGCTTTCAGCAACAAGAAGGGGTGTTGGGGCACAGTTGCTCCACAGCAACAGTCCTGCCCACAACTCAGATGTAATTTCGGAAAAAAAACTCCTAGAAAACGACACAGGTTTATGGCTAAAAACAGCATCATCATAATGAAAAGACCACTGGGAACACTTTGAAAATAGATCAAAAGATGATCAGATTCTTTAGGAAGTCCAGAGGGTTGGTTGTCCAGATCTGTGTTTGGAAAAAATCTAGCGTTTTGGCACAACGACCACATCCCCATACTGAAACATGGTGGTGGGAGTTTAATAATTAGATTATTTTGAATCCCCAGGGCTGCTGTGACATCTATAAATCCTTTCACTTGATTACTCCATACACTTACGTTGTGTTCTCATGGATACCGGTAGTTGCAGGTTTTTATGCGACTCCTAGCTTAAGCGCGCGTGTCAGATGTTGGAAGTCTCATAAGTGCGTAGACTCAAAGATTTGTTGTGGCTGCGGGTCGTAAACTCTTCCTCTGATGTAAACTGAGCCTGGAAAAATCCTCTGTTAACCCCCCGCGTACTCACAGAGTATTAGAAACCTCATGAATCCACCCCAAGTCTCTGGTGTGAAAACAACGAGGCTTCGTTCTATCTTGGGAAAGTGGCAGCATGTCTGTCTGGAAAACGGTGAGCAGCCGTCTGGGCAAATGCCGACACAAACGCCGGGTTCAATAATAGAACCCCACTTGTTTTACATCAACAGACCTTCTTTCAAGGCTATTTGAAACTCAAGGATGGATATTGTGCAGACAGTTGGCAGGCAATTCAAGCCCTTTCTATCCTTTAGGGTTAAAGGTTAAATAACCAGGTTGTCCAAGAACCGGCAACGTTCGCTGACGGTGAAGCCCCAAACCTCGGGATGCTTGTTTGAAACCGTCATGCATCCACCCTCCTAACTGCCCCACTGGGACGTTAGCTGTCAGCGTGTGACGGGGTGGGAAATGCGGGGAAAGTCGTTGGAAAATAGCATTTGAGAGCTGGCGCGTGTTCCTGCATCTGCTCACGGTGAAGCAATGTGAACGCTTGTGATTCATGAAGTCAACTCCGGTCCAACTCCACAAAACCGGCTGTCTGCGCCTCCTCCTATGAGCTCATCTGTTTGACACCAACCAAATCTGCTCAGCGTTAGCGTGCTCGCAGACGCGGAGGCAAACGCACGCCGCCCCTGCAGCAGACCGCAGAACTGGGTCATCCCGACAGGAGGAACCATGTCTCACCAGCCTGACGGCCGTGGGAGCCCCTGAGACGCTTTCACGCACACGGCATCTTAGGCGGAGACCTATCCAAACGTTCTCGGGAATTGAACCCCTCCAGCTCGGGCGTGTCATCTGTGCCCCCCCACCTCCCCCTGCTGTGCTGCTAAACACAGTTTCAGAAGGACAAAAGAAGACTCCATCGGCTTCTAATCTCCCCCAGCATTCCTGCTTCTCTTTCAAAGCAAACTTTTGCTCACATGTGTTGACGTCTGTCATGAAGAAAACCTCTGATGTTTGGTAGCTTGATGCCTAGTCCCCAAGGGTTTCGAGTGGGGGTTTAGGGAAAATTGATTTGACAGTATATCACAAAATTGTATTTGGTGATAATTGTATGGATTTAAAATGCTGTCTGGAAAATATTTATTGAAATATTTATGAGCGTCCTTCAGTGTCTTACTCTTGTTTTCCACTGGTTGGGAGTTTGAGTGGAACCACTATATCTCAGTGCACAAAACTACAACATGGCATCGTCAGACTCTTCCAATACACACCCCCTAGTTTTGAGGGGAATCCATGATGGATCTGAACCGGGATGCCACAATGAAGTTGGGCTCTGAGTCTTGATTTCTAAATCACAGAACCAACATGCTAGTCTTTCATCAGCTAAAAACTACTGAAAAACCTCCTAGAACAACAATTTCCATTTCCGCTTCAATCAAAAAGTTGCAAGTAGTTGCAACAACCTTAGGTGGACTAGGAGGACCTTAGGTGCACTTATTTAGTGCATGACAGGGGCATAAGAGCTGGTGGAAATCTGAACCCAGGCTGCATTTGGGCCACGGGCTGGACTTTGGACATGCCAGTCCTACAGGCACTTTGGACTTGCCTGACCTACGCACCCCGTACATGCAACATCAGCGCACGGTCAGTAATGGGCTAGGGGGCGAAGACGGCTTCCCCGGTACGTCAGAAGTGCAAGTAACTTCCATTATCCTTACAAATACAAAACACCAAACGCACGACAATGGTACGCTCTGTTTTCATCAGGTCCCTTAAAGGTGGACGCACGAGCCTCCAGGGGGACTGCAAGACACACCTGTGCTCCCTTGAGGGTGTGACTGCTCCTCTCCATGACCCTTCACGGACCGCGAAAACCCAAAAGCCCGCAGCACCCATACAGGGGTTAACCCAGACGGGGGACAAAGGCATTAAGAGGAACACAGCTGTGTCTTTGAGTTTCCTTGAAGCTCGTACAGCCACTTTAACCCTTGTGCTATCTTGTGGGGTCCAGATGACCCAACTCCCAACGTGAACGTGCCTCAAGGCACGTTCACGTTGGGAGTTGGGTCATCTAGACCCCACTAGACAGTGCGCTGAACCTTTTTTCTTCAATGATTTGTGATCTTCACTGGTTCAATGGATTACATGAAATCCTCTCCACCTTTATCCACCTTTGTCATGGTAAGGAGAACACGTCAATGTAAGGGTGGGGTCAACTGGACCCCATAAGATAGCACAAGGGTTTGGGGACCGTGTCATGTGTGTGGTAAATATATCATGACGTATTCTTAAGGAGAGTGGAAGTTATACGCACTTATGACATGATGGTGATGCTGTTGTCCGATGCCCTTATCCCACACTCTAGTTCTCCCTGACCTGCACACAAAGGGGTGTGCAGGTGATACACACTTACCTATAGGACGTGCACACAAACTACACTGATTGTCTCATCTTTCCTCATTTTGAATAGTCAGGCTGCAGGAAGGAGCACACAATTATAAGTTCCCTTTCCCAGTGCTCAGGATTTAAGGAGGTGGAAAAAAGGAAAAATCCATGCGACACGACTACGTCTCCCCTATTTATCGTGTTGTATGAAAAAAAACTGTCCAGGAACATTCTTCTGCAGGCTCACCGCACGGTCTACGACTTTGATATTTTGTGCGGGCCAACTGCGAGTCCCGTACAGATTTGTCTGTTTGTACCTGCAGACAGCCCGTAGCTACCCATAAGGGCTGTTGTGACTTTTAATGAGGCGACTCGGCGCTTATTGGAACAGAGGTTATCATCGGTCACATGACAGCTGGACGCCGGTTGTGTTATCAAGCGTTGACCGACCCCGGGTCGGCTGCGTGGGCTGCTTAAACGAGACCTCCTGCTTGTTTTTCTGCCCCTCTGCATCCGCCCCGGTTCAACTCCCCCCTTCGTCTCCTGCTGGGAACGCCAAACCAAAGGCGGCGAGCGATGAAGAGCAGACAAACAGTTTTTTTTTTATGCTTTCGGCTTTAGTGACACGGATGTGCAGGGAGTAGAGAAAGGCCTCAGCACAAATCCTTTCACAAAAACACAGAGGCCGGCTTCAAACAGACCCGTCTCTCCACAACTCATTAGTTGCCCTGTCAGAGATCCACACCTCCTCCTCCTCCTCCTCCTCCTCCTCCTCCCAGTTCCTCATACACACTCTCTCTTCCCCCACTCTTGCTTTCTAAATGTGACGGAGGACGACGCTGCTCCTCACCCTGTTCTGTGTTTTATCTCACAGGTGTGTCTGGTGTTACCCCAGCGGGCTGGCTCACCCACAACAACCCCAGTACGATGTAGACGGGGGCAAAGGAGGCAGCAGAAGAGCCTGAAGACGGAGCGGACAGACGGAACGGCGAGCTGGAGGAGGAGCAACTGTAGCTGAAGATAAGGAGTGAAAGACGTCCGTGAATCATTGACCAGAACGGCAGGTTCACCTTGCTCTCGCTGTGGAGGCGGATCCAGATCTCAGCTGTCAGAGTCTCTAGAATTCCCAGAATTCACCTGTGAGTAGCTTTAGTACCCGCCGGAAGCGCTGCCAGCATGTGCCATGTCATTGTCACCTGCCGCTCCATGCTGTGGACCCTGCTGAGCATCGTGGCCGCCTTCGGCGAGCTCATCGCCTTCATGAGCACGGACTGGCTGGTGGGATATCCCCGCACGCCCGATGCCGTTTTCGGCCCCCATGGGGCCACCGCCGCAGGGGAAGCCTACAGGCCCACGTTGGGCATCTACGGCCGCTGTATAAAACTGCCCCACATGCAGCGGGGGATCCTGTGCGGACCGTACGCCGTTCACTTTGGGGAGATCGCCAGCGGGTTCTGGCAGGCCGCGTCCATCTTCCTGGCGGCGGGGATCCTACTGCTGTGCGCTGTGGCCTTCATCTCCGTCTTCACCATGTGCTTCCAGAGCATCATGAAGAAGAGCATCTTCAACGTTTGTGGACTGCTGCAAGGCATCGCAGGTAATTCTATAAATCTATAAAATAACTTCTCTCAATTCTGCTTTCCCTCTGAGCTTGCTGGGATAGGCTCCAGCAACCCCCTTTAGCATAAACAGGAACTATGGGGTATAAAAAAAGGGACCTCAATAGTTCTTCCTTGGTGGTACTTGGTGCATTAGATAAGGTGTTTGCCATTGTCTTGGGTTGTCCGAATCTACAATTTGAAAATCCAGTGCCCTGGAAATTTCCCAGAATTCTCTGCAAAAAAGGCAGCATGCTTCAATTCTCACTAGAATAGCAAATACTGCCCACAATGCATTGCGTTTGAACAAAAAAGTGTTTAAATGTATTTTATTAATCAACTATTTCCTCATCAGAACACTGTGGATTCATAAGATGTTGTAAAACGATCGGATTGACTAGATATTTACTTTGTGAAATCGGTGATGTAACATTTGTCACATAAAAAAAAAAGAACTAGTGAGCATGGTGTCCAAGTTGCTTTTAAAATCCAGGTGGCTTGATAGTTCTTTAGTAATCAGGGAGGGAATTTGGACGTAGCCTCGGTCTGTTTAAGTCAGAATCTTCTAAGGTAGATGAACATTTAGGTTTTTCCTCCTTAAGTAAGTATTTACCCCCAATTGTCCTGGTGTTCAAACAGAAACATGTTCAGTGAGAACTCATGGACCATCGTCATAGTGACGTGGACATACAGACTTACAGAATCAACTGGTTTTTGTCTTTTGCTTTTTCTAAATGCAGCAGAATAACTGCAGCTTTGGGAAAATCTCGTCTTTGTCTACTTCTTAATTACAGATCCAGCAAATGTCTCATTTAGTCTGCCTTCAGGACTAAACAAGCAGACCGTTTTCTTTTTCATGTTGGGCCGTTTTTGGTTTGTGTGATTCCAGAGAAAGAAAAAGAAAGAATCCACCATTTGAAGAACATCGATCTGTTCCCCGTTTCTCGACTCTTTCATTCCAAATGACTTTGACAAACGGAGAGCAGTTGATTTATGAAGCAGGAGTTGCCTGAGAGATTTCCTGAATCGTCGTTTTTATGACGTATGAAGCAGATTTGCTTGTTGAAGATGAACTTTGACATTTGACGACACAGAAAGCCCAAACCTGAAGGACTTGTACCGGATTAAAAACGATAGTTTAAATTGGTAAAAAAAAAAAAAAGAAAAATCTGATAAAAATTCAACCTACTATATATTTCATCCATTGAGGGCTTTTATTAACGTTCTGGTTTGGTAAATGTTTACATTTAATGGTCATTATCACAAACCAGGCAAAGGTTTTACACATAGAGATGTTTTTGAAAACAAACGTTTTGGTCTGTAATGTAATATCTTTATGGAAAAATAGGGAAACGAACGGTTTCCATGTCGGTGTCGTCTGTGAATTTACCAAAAATGATGCAACTAAAGAACTCTGGCAGGTTTTGTGATGTTTAATGACATTTCATCTCAGCTCGTCTTTTGCACATCAGTCTGTTGGTTTTAAAGTCAAATTAAAATGCAAAAAAAAAAGAGAAAAAAAATCTTAATCATAGGATTAAACTAGAAAAGTCCAATAAAACAAAACAAATCTGAGATTACTGTCTCGTTTAGCATTACGACAACAGTAATACAGCAAAAAAGAGACTTCCTTCTGGGATTAATAAATAGGGATTTTTTTTTCTTTAAATCAGGAAATAGATGTTCTCTGTTTCCATAGCAACCAAAGCTAATAGCTGCCACGCCCACATTTCTTTTACAGAAACATTCAGTAAGGTCTCAATGCCTTTAGTTTGGTCCTGTTGTTCATCCTTTTCAAGTTTCAAGTTTAAGGAGAAGCTCGTGGGTGTGGCCTCCTCTAGGAGACATCAGTAACAAACTGGTTAGGAGTTTTCCGTTGGCATGGCAACCATATGACATGTCATTGACCACATGACCTAATAATTTCTTGGAGAAGCACTGACGGTTTGTGACATCATCTGAAAGTGGTTGTTTAGAGGCAGAGGAAATGTGGCGTTTGAAACGGCGAAGGAGGTGGGAGCATTTCCTACGCGCGCAGCAGTAACTCGTAAGTTACAGTAAGGAAGGCCCGGGAATCGAACATTGGACTCGGCCGTGAGAGTAAACTCTGCGGAGGCGGTGGATGACTGATGTCCACCAGCGGGACGGACGGCGCTGCGCTCATCGTCATTTCCAGGAGAGGAGCTGCAGATGTTCCAGGAAGCCACTGAGCTCAGATGGGAAGACCGCGGCTTTGTTGCCAGAGATGGTCACGTCATCACCGCCCAGCGACTCTGGGGCCCCTCAAGTCACTCTGCTTCACGGCCCCCCCGAGACACGCCTCTCCAAGGCTGCGTTGTCTCTCAAGCTGCTCGTTGGCCTAAAGTTTGCTGCGGCTTCAGCAGACGCTCAGTCCTGCAGACTTTCTTCATTTTAGGGCCCCTAAAGGATTCTCACAGCCCCGTTAAATCAGCTATAATCAGATTCTCTTCAGGTTCACTCTGCTTGCTCAGCGTCTCAGCCGTCAGGGATTAGAGTCAAGGCGGCAAACAAACTCGGCAGTAAAACTCTCCACGAATGGCTCGGAGTCCAACGCCTTTATGACTCACCATAAAGTTTTCATTCCAGCTTCAGGATCAGACTTTATGACAAGTTTAACTGCAGACCGGCACTAATCTGCAGACTGGAAGTGAAGGAAACAAAACCCCTTTTTACAGGAATGTAGGAGGAATTATGAAGTGACCATTGACTGTATCCGAGTACTGGACTGAGTGACTCCTCCTCCCTGGCGCTCCAAAACAGGAATTGCCTGCAAAATTCCCCAGATGTCTATAGAGGAATAAACAGCTGTTACACAGTTGGTCTATTCACCATCTTCTTAATAATCCTCATTTTTTCTTTATGCAAGTTATTCAAATTATGAACTGACCAATCAGACAAAAGTAGGTGGAGCCTGCTGGCCCCAAACGTTCAAAACGTTTGACAGATTTCATGCAGCTCGCTTTAAAGTATTAGGGGGTGTGGCCTTCTGACAAACTCACTCCTGATTGGAGGAAGTGGCTGCCAGAGAATCCCAGACGGACTCTGACCGATCGATGCTTACCAGACGGCGTCTGGCTTCCAACAGTGGTGGTGTCCATTTTGGGAAAAAAGAGGGGACTGAATTGACTTCATTTGGGTGGAGCCGGAAGATTACATCACACTCAGTGGCTCCAGACTTTTCAAGACTTTGGCGTGTTTACTCTCATCCCTCGCTGAAGTCTTAGTCACAACTGCTCTTATGGGTGGAAACCCATGTCTGTGGGGGTCAAAAGATCGCAATATATCCCAAAATACCAAGGTCAAAGGCCGCTCAGTGATCCTGTTGAGTGAACATGCTTTCTCTCTACGGGCATGCAGCGGGCGACCGGTTGTGGTGAGACGCAGGCAGAATCCCCTGTTCATCTCAATTTTGTGCAACTTACATTATCCTTAGGAATACTTTGTGACATACTAACCCCGCCCACAACAATGGTACGTTCCATTTTTATGACGACCCTTAAGGTGGCCGTGGGATCCTCAGGACACACTGGTGCTCCCATGGACGACCTTAACACCCGCAGCACCCATGTGACCCTATGATGTCAGTGGAACCTTAGAAAGATGGAGCAGTGCTCCTCAGCAACATGGTGTGGGGTTCCACAGGGCTCTGTTTGGGCCCCCTCTTTTTTCTTTTATTTTTTTTTTACTGGCTCTATAGTTGGCCCGGACAGCATAATGTTCATCTGGTGCAAAGAACCTCAGTGTTCTGGACTCTGAAAAAGTTCTTTTTAAAAACAAAACCCTTTATGCAACTTTGCATCAGTTAGTTTAGCGTTTTTAGATCCTGAAAGCCGCGTGTCTCCAGGTTCAGTCTAATGTAGGCGGTGTGGCGTTCTTCATGGTCAACCCTCACGTTCCTGCACAGGTCTGAGCGGCACAGATGCTAAAACTATCTGTTTAAAATCCACTCCCACGTTTTATCACTTGGTTCCAAATTTGCTTTGAATCCCGACTTCTTCTTGGAGTTCATCTTATCGGTGCTTAAAGTCGTGTTTGTTTTATTCTTTGTGACTTTTTTTCCAATCGAATCAAACGGAGCCGTCACCTGCTTCTTCTTTGTTCTGAGGAGGGAGCGGCGGGGACGGCGGTGCGGGCGCAGCTCCGGGATGGACGGCTGTGGGTGGGTTGACAGCGGCGAGGTCACAGAAGACAGGGGCCGGGGCAGTGAGGTTGGTAGGGTGGAGCTCGGAGTTGCAGTCGGGGTGGGGGTTTGTGCTGGTGGGAATTAAAGCCATGCCTTCAATCCATCCCGTCTGGACGTCGGAGCAGCAACATGTGGAAAGAATTTATGACCTAGTTTTCATTTCCTCGTTTAATACGATGTTGGGTGGTTTTAGGACGGAGGGGAAAGAAAGAAGGTGAGGAGAGAGAAAGAGAGATTAGTGGAGAAGGAGCTTCACCTCTTGGCTTTGGCGGCGGAGCGTTGGTGGAAACACCACACGGTCTGCGGCGCCGTCGTTGTCAGGGTTTCCTCCTGAGCCTGGATTGGACGCAGCATCCCTCCTGACCGTATGAACCCTGCTAATGTGGAAGGAGAGAGAGAGAGAGAGCGCCGAAGCAGCGAGGACAGGAAACGCCCCCGTCCTTCTGTAGAAACGCAGGGCGCCGGGACCAGGCGGGAACGTCTGACCATCCATCCCCCAGCTACCTTTTCCTGTTGATCCTCCATGAAGCTTTTTTTCTTTTCTTCCTTTCTTTGTTTCAGGCCCAGAAATCTCAACTCTGCCGTCGTCTCGAACCTTTTTCAGGCCACAGACCAGTTTAACGTCAGACAATATGTTCACAGACGGGGGCTAAAGTCGTGTTTTAGGCTTCCAGTTTTCCTTTTTGAGGGTTAAAAGTTTACCTTCATCCTCTGTAGAATATCTGCAGATGCTTTAAACTTTAACTCTACACTAGATTTCCTGCAGGAAACATTCAAATGTGAAAGAGATTTTTCCTCCTTAACTGTCAAAGGGCAAGCTAAAAAAACTCAGACGCCAACTTTTAAGGATTGATGAAAACGTATTTGTTTTTTTTTGTCAACTTCGCTAGCTTGGGGGGGTTTCAATGTAGTGGTTGTGCAGCAGCTTTAACCCGTAAAGTCGTGTCATACAGCCGCTCCGTACGTTCAGCAAGGACGAAAACTGGTCGTACGGGAATATGTGTGGAAAAAGTGAGAAAAGTTGTGGTGCTTTGCGTGAAATTTTTTACAAATGAACCACGTTAAAACCACAGAAGTACAAATAAACACGAAAATAGAACATGAACGGTGTGTGATTATGGTGCTGTTTGTATGCAGTGTAATTGTATGTACGGTAATTTGAACATGATATAAAAGTTATACATCGGTGGTCCACGCGTGAAAGGTCTGTTAGACATGCGTGGAACGGTCGTGGAAAGACACACATTGGTGTACACAAAAATCACGCACAAATGCATAAGATTTACGTAAGAATTTCATATTTACTACATAAAATATGCGTAAACTGTGGATTCTCAACTGACCAAAAATGTTGGATGTTCGTCACGTGACCGAGTGACTTGCCACGTGCGTCAAGAATGAATCGGATCTAGTGGAGGGAATCCAGCAGTCTTTCAAAAATAAAACTTCCCTCAGAATCAGATTAGAACGTAGTTTTTCTTTTTTCCTCTGCGGCCCGGTGCCAACTGTCCCATGGACCGGTACCAGCCCACAGCCCGGGCGTTAGGGATCACCGTTTTGGTTTATTTTCTGGTCAAGTTTGGGCTTTAGCAGTGTTGGATGTAACCGATGTAAGGCTAACTACACAAGTAATTAATGACAGTGTCTTATTACTTTTTTGTTTTAAGCCTCACTAATGAATTTTGGGTAATATTTGACAGAATACATGTGTTTTTCCACAGATTAAACACTGAAAATCTAGATTTTTAATCAGGAAAACAATAAAGCATTAAAAGATGTTGAATGACAGTCTTTCTTTTGGGTTCATTTTAGAAGTGTTGTCATATTTAATTATGTCGATGACTGCATGTTGTGCTGCACATTCGTTTTAACCTCAGCCTCTCAGTTTCAATGTTTTATTTTTTTAAAGTGGAAAGTTTCTGTTTTTATCTTTGTGGACTAAACTGACTAAAGCTGAGGCTCCTCCTCCTGTTCTTCCTGTCTTTTGACTTTACCAACATTTTATTAATAGTCACTATTAAACCACCTCTAATCAAAATTGGACATTGTCGTCAAAAAAAGGTTTTACAGAAATAATTACAATCCTGAAATGGTAATGTTGTAAACTATAACTTTTTTATAATGTTATCAAGTAATCTGGAATGTATTACAGTTTTAAAGTAACTTCTGATTATTGCCCAGCCCTCCGAGAAATCTAAGATGAATGCTTCTGGAAGCACGGCCCTGTAGGGGGCGCTGTTGGTTACCGCTCTGTCTCTGCTGGCAGGTCTGTTCCTGATTCTGGGCCTGATGCTGTACCCCGCTGGCTGGGGTTCCGACAAAGTCCAACTGTACTGCGGTGCAGATTCGGCGCCGTACCGCACCGGCCTATGCTCCATGGGCTGGGCCTTCTACACTGCAATGGGCGGCACCCTTCTCACCTTCATCTGCGCCGTCTTCTCAGCTCAGGCCGAGATCGCCACGTCCAGTGACAAAGTTCAGGAGGAAATAGAGGAGGGCAAGAGCCTGATTTGTCTCCTCTGAGTCTCCATTTGTGCTGGGAGAGCCTCAGACGGAGGCAGGAGGTGGGCGGGGCAGGAGCAGATCTGCACCCGTCGTGTCGTTTACCACTAAAACCGACTCCCGGTTCGTCTGTGTCCTGTGTTTATGTGGGAGAAATCTTCGAGTGCCAAGCCGTTTTGTTGTGTTCCGACACAGGAGGTGCTGCGTCTGTGACTGACTGTCACCACACGCTCTGTAAATAAATGTGATTCCATGTATTTTGTGCACGGTTTCGATGGCGAGCTCCATCCAGGCGGCGCTCACGACGTCACTCTTGCCACTCTGGAAAAGCACTGGTGTTTTTCGCTGCCAGACCACGACCAGCGGATCTTCGGACTGCCACGTGTGAGGATCCACTCGGCAAAGGAACCACTATTCAGTCAGAATAAGCGGAGAGTAGATGTTTTTTTTTTTTTTATAAAGCCTACAGAATGTACCGTTCGTGTTTGTAGACCTTTGAAATGTATCTGTGGACAGGAATCTTCGGGAGGACGTGAAGGAAGAGAAACCCGTTTCTGTAGATGAGACGGTTCTGGTTCTCCTTCATGTGATCTGTGCAGAAACACGGACTGAGCGATAAATAAATGAAGTATTTCTGTTTTGTAGTATTGTGTGTTTTCAGGGAGCGTGTGCCAAGGTGATAGATACTGTGCCGTCTGTTCTCACTTGTTTCTGTCAAACAAATAAAGACAAGGGAAGCTGAGGAACGTTTGGTTCCAGTTTTTGGTGGTGAGGAACCTCAGTCTGGCCTCTGAAGTAGAGCCAGGACGGGTGATCCATGTGTTTTTGTCTTAAATGTGACCAAATAGAAAGCCCCTTACTTTAAATTTTCAACTTAACCAGCTGTTTTGTTCTGGGTCATAATGACCCTTGATAAATGTAAAAATCTAACAAGAAGTACTTATAAATTATGTAAAATAAAAGTTTTTCAGTTTATGTTTGTAAACCCGCACAACATGTTTATACTACAAAGCTACTGTTTGGGTCAATTTGACCCAGCAGTCAAAGCAGAAGCTCAAAAGAGTCCGAAAAATATCAAATACTATTAATTTCTTTTTGCAACTATGAGACATAAAATACCTGTCTCTTTCACACACGTGTGCACATGCTCAATTTTATATCACTAAAAATGACTTGGGTCAAATTGATCCATTTAGCCCTTTTGTTATGTTCTGGGTCATACTGAACCTTTTCAAATTTTAAAATCTAATAAGAAATATTTTAAAGTATAGTATTTGGCTTATTTAGTGTAATTAAGATATAAATAAAAACATGACAGTTATTTTACATGTCAACCCACCTGACATGCTTATACTAAAAATGCTACTGCTTGGGTCAGTTTGACCCGGCAGTAAAAAAGAAGCTAAAAAGAGTCAAAGAGATCAAATACTATTTGTTCATTTGCAACTATAAAAGACAATAGACCATAATAGACATCTGGATGTGTGCAAATGCCCGATTATTACCATCTTTATTATTAAATGTACCCACGGGCACATTTAATAGTGTTATGTTCTGGGTCAAATTGACCCATTTGAAATAAAATAAATTCTATGAAGAAGAATTTATAAAAAAGAAAAATCTTAAATCCTTTTTTCACTTTGAAATTTGAATTTATTTGTCCGGACAACATAAAAGACGAATAAATTTAACTAATATATCTGTAAATCTGCCCTACATGTTACAAAGCTACTCTTCGGGTCAACTTGACCCATCAGTCACAATAGAAGCTATAAAAATTAGTCAGAAAGATAATTTTTCGGTTTCAGGCAGGTTGAGAAGGTTGTCCAATGATTGAAGGGTCGGGGGTTTGATCCCTGCTCCCCCCAGTTAAATGTTGCTGTGTCCTTGGGCCTCCAGTGTGGCTCCACTGGTGCGGCAATGTGTAGGAATGTCCCGGTGATGGTCAGAGGGGCCGTAGGTGCGAACTGGCAGCCACGCCTCCGTCAGTCTGCCCCAGTAGCTGACCATCACCAAGAATGAATGATGAGGGAATGAATAATGGAGACTTTGTAAGCACTTTACATTATTCAATCGAGTGTTTGTTTGCGTTAGGCATAGACGGTCGATGTAGACGTTTCTGCCTCTGTGGACAAAAGAGTATCTGCTCTCACCCCCGCTCCCCCAAAATCACCCCAAAACGGTGCAGTTGGAAGAGTGCAGCAAAGTACCCACAATGCCGCTTTTCTGAGTAACAGTAAGGTGCGACTGGACCGAGGAGGTGGAGCCTATTCCGTATGACACTCCAGATAAAATAAACACGTATTTCCATGTGGAGGGAATGACGACTTTATTAAAAACGTTTAAAAAAAAAAAAGGTCCAAATAAGCAAAGACTTTTAGTTCTAGCGCTAAGCTAGTGGTGGCTAACAGCTTACCAACCAAACCTTTAGTAGCCAACTGGCTAACTACCCGTCTTTTAGTGACATATGGTGACGTTGAAGAGTGGAAGGAAGAGAACAGGTCAATTCCATCTTTTTCTGATGTTTTCATTTGAAAGATAAGATGCAGTAAAGCCACGGCTGAGGAGTGTAGGGAGACCGCAGAGGATGGTGGTGTAAGGAAGACTATGGTGAGGAAGACGAAGAGGAGCAAATGAAAAATGACGAGGAAGCAGATGGAGATGGCCTGGACACATCGAGAGGGGGAACAGTGATGAAGTTGGTATAAAAGGATGCTGAGGTGGATGCAGTTAAGGAGGACACGGCGGAGACTGGTGGGACGGAGAAGGACGCAGAGGAGAGGGGGGGCGATGGAGGCAGATGACCGACAGCAGAAAGACATGGAAGATTCTTTTTCTTTTCTGCACAAGAAGCACTATAAGGAAAAGTCATGCTAGCTTATAAGAGTTTGGTTTCTAATCCCAAATCCTAAATTGAATAAATGAGGTTTAAAGCGAGTCTTTGAGTAAATCTTGACTGTTGTGTTTAGATGTCACTACGCGAAAGTCCTCTCTTGTTCTCTACTGCCACCATGTGGTCAAAGTGCAAAAGAATCTCATGAAACAAATACAGAAGAAGAGCTTTATTAACTGTTAATGCAATAAATATACAAAACTCAAACTACAGACAAGCAACGGAAGGTGGAACCATATTTAAAAAACAAAAAACCAAAACACCAAACAATCTTTAAATTATACAAGATATACAAAGAACTCGTATTTCCTTCACATTCTTTCAGTGTTTCTACCAAACGTCTTGATTATCAAGCACAGAAGGCTCACATACAGTATACTTCACACTGCACTTCTGGGGTCTGCACGGTCAGACGTGCACGTGCAGGTCCAAACTTCAAAGACGGGAAGAAAAAAATGCAGAAAAGCTTGAAGGAAGGATCCAGATAGAACCGAAGAAGCCAGATTCCCTCCAGGGATTCAGAGACAAATGAGGACATGAAGAGGACGCCGTCTGTCTCTTTAAGAGAGGTCAAACTCCAGGAAGTATAAAGCAAGAGTCCGCACTGATTGAATGTTTACCCCCAGACGGCTTTCATCTGCAGTCGGGTCAAGCAGGCGTCCCGTTCCTCTAAAATCATTTTTTTTCTTAAACGAGCGAGGAGCGTCCTGAGCGAAGCCCCAACACCGACAGAAGCCAAGAAAAAGGTCATTTTCGATAACAGCTACATTCTCCGTGTCTGCCCTAAAAGTTGTGAGCCGAGTTCAGCAGGCGTCCAGAAATATGATGAAACCGACAAAGAAAAGGCGGCCGATGACACAGACAAGAAAGCAGATTTAAAGTGCAGTTTGTTAGCCGTTTAATAAATAGAAAAAGCAGATAAATACACGCAAAAACCAGGATTTGTTTGTCAAAATATACAGTTTCTGAGCGTTAATAACTGGAGGAACCTTTTATCCAATTTTTTCCTTTAAGAATAAAAAAACAATCTTAATCATTTTCAGAAACCCACAGACTAAATGAGCAGAATTTCACCCTGTGATTAAGATTAACAAGCTTTAAGATGATGATTGAGGTCATTTGATAAATTATATCCTTCTGATCTTTTTTGAATCATGTTGAGCAGCACTTAAGGTCAACTAAGACACGCCTTTACTGACCTGATTCTGGAAAATGTTGATTAGAAAGCAAGGCATTGAACTGAAATGCACAGCATTTACCTTCAGAGATACAGGCTCTCTCCACTAGGGGTCAGCAGAGTTCAGCTGAGATCAACAGGAATGAATATTTTAGAAAGCAGGAAGAAGCACCTCAGGGGAAACCGTCAGGAGAGGCACACAAACATTCATGAGGTTGGCCACACACATGCACACAGGTACACACAGAGGAGAGCACGCCGGCGGAGGGAGGCGTGGTCTCCACAGCGCCCCGCACTGGCTTTGCGCTCAACTTGGGAATAAAAGAATAAAATAACTGACCAACTGGAACCACCTTGGTGTTGCTGGAAGGCTGGGGGGGGGCTGTCCATGCGTTTCAAAGGGAGGAGGGTTAAAGACCTGAATAAATCAGATCTGCTCCTTGAAAGCCCCCTGAGCGGCCGTGGTGGCGGCAGTGGCCGCCGCCGTCTGGACGGTTTTGTTGGACATGACGCCTGTGGCGAACTCCTGCTGGGCCTTCTCGAAGCTGGCGCCCGTGGTGCGGTACAGGGCGTGGATCTGACGTGTGTGTGTGTGTGTGTGGGGTGGGGGGGAACCACAAGAGGAGATGATCACAGAAAGCACTGCATAGATCCAACACGTCTAGATCTGCTCTCTCTCTCTCCTTACCTTCTTAAACATGATGAGAGACATGACAGCCAGGGAGGTGAAGAGGGCTGCCACCAGGATCATGATGATGCCCACGGGGATGCTCTTGTTCAAACCCATCAGTGCCGAGATCCAGCCGCTGAGGAAACGTCACATCTGTTCAACACTTTTTTTCTCTCGCATTCATCCAAAAAATAAGGACCAATTTACGTATTTAATATTTTCACGACTGTCAGACCTCGTCCCCTCAGAGTTTCTGACGTTATGAGAAACTTTTCTCACTGAGAGAGACAGTGTCTCATTTTGAGAGCAAGAAAATCCCACCGCTTATCATGCTAACAATGCTAACTAAGCTAACATTCCTAACGTCTCAATATTGTAATAAGGTAAAAGCTTTTTTGGGCAATTTGTGTTTCAGAGATATTGAAAGCTGAATGCAATATTTAGACTTTAGCAGTGTTAGCAAAGTTAGCATTGTTAGCACGACAAGCATTTTAAGGCAGTGTTTTTCAACCTTTTTTGAGCCACGGGACACTTTAACCTTGACAAAAATCCCGCGGCACACCAGCATTCAAAAATTAAAAAAAAAGAGGAGAAACTCATAGTCTGTATTGATCTACAGTCCCTCCATGATCTCACATGCATTTTTGTGATAATTGTGACAGAAAAAGCTGGAAGCTGCAGCTGTTTTTTTTTCTAAAAGATGTAATTAAAGGTAAGTTAAAAGATTTAAAACTGCTTGATTTGTGTTGGTTGTGGTTTCAAGACGTTAAGAGAAGAGACTCGTTGTGCGCACAGAGAGACGCTCACGCTATCATTTTTAACTCAATGCATCATGGGAGATGTAGTTCAATAATCCGCCGAACGCAGAAAGACTCACGTCTCTGAGCTTCATTGTTTTGTTCTCTTGTTCCACGGTCTGACACCGGATTTTGTGGAAAGCTACACCACTAAAGACGAGCTTTAGCTGGTATTTTTGTTAGAACTGAGAGACTTTATCAGCAGAATCTAAACAAGGAAGTGAAGACTTTAACCACTTTTGATTGGTCAGACTGATGACGTGTAATTAGGAAATCCAAGAATGATTGGACGAGACCGTTAAAGGGGCGGGACTTTTTCCGAAAACCACTGAAGCTGCGGCTAAATCGCGGTATCCTCATCCTTATCAAAATGTCTTTAATAGAATCAAATAAACACAAAGAAAAAAGTATTTTATGATCTTTTATATTCCTAACTACTCAGTGTTTTATCAGGGCCTGTTTGGATGAACAAAGAGCTGAAATCCTGGAGATGAGAAATGTTTTTAGATCAGTTAATGAGGGCAATTTCTCACGGCACACTTGACCATCTCCCACGGCACACTGGTTGAAAAACACTGTTTTAAGCAATTCGAAATTCTTGATGCTAAACGCAATGCATTGCTAAAAGTCCTAGCATAGTCCAGTGCTTGTTGCTTGTTCTTGTCATTTTTAGGAACAGTTGAAGATCAGGAGGGTTTGGTACCACAAAGTTCCAGCTCTGCATTTGCAGACAGAGAAGGTTGCAGATAATCCAGAAAGGTTGGAATGATTTTAACAAATCTTCGTTAGCCTCTAGGAACAGATTTAAAATCATCTATCTTACAGTCTCTGGAAAACCTTAAAAATTTGTTCTGCAATTTAAATAATATTTTATGTCAGTTTTTCCTTTTCTCTTGCTTTTGTGCAATTTTAAGGTTTTCATTGAATTGTACAACCTTGTATTTTAAAATAAAAACTTGTATAATAGGTATGTTCTTTTTTTTTTTTAACTGGTTGTGTATCACTCGTAAATATGAAGTGAAATATGCTTTTAAACAATTTTAATACCAACTTTTCTTGTCTCCATGCATAAAAACCATGTTATTGTGGTCTCACCTTGCGCCCCAACCGCTGATCCCAATACACTGGATGACGTAGATGCCAAACTGGCAGACGTACACGAAGAAGAAAACAAAGAACCTAAAGGAGCTGTCGCTCCTGCAAACAGAACAGCAGAACATGAGGAACAGCTGGCAGCGTGTTGTGGAGAGCCGCTGGGGCGCCATTCTCACCTGAACGCTCCGTACAGCGGCCTGTACCAGCAGACGAACGAGCACGGCGTGAAGAGCAAAAACCAGAGGATGGACAGGCCGAAGTCCACGCCATGCGTTGCGTCCACACAGAACCAGGACAGACAGGCGATGA
Source organism: Oryzias curvinotus (assembly GCA_023969325.1). Classification (NCBI taxonomy): domain Eukaryota; kingdom Metazoa; phylum Chordata; class Actinopteri; order Beloniformes; family Adrianichthyidae; genus Oryzias; species Oryzias curvinotus. The sequence continues at coordinate 27,677,087 of CM043717.1, forward strand.
GGTTGGCCAGCAGCGTCCCGGTGTGAACTGGAAGAGAGAGTCTGTTAAAGTCTTTCCTGGAAAAGCACCAGACACAAAGACTTTGAGCAATCTGTGCCGACTACAAAACAAACAATAGAACACTTTATTAGTAAAAGTTTGAAAAAAGCTACTTCTATACACACTTTTATGTTTTTATACACTTTACAGCAAATAGACACACTGTCACTATAACTGTGCTGTGTTTATTGAACAGTATTATTACCATTTTCTATTTTATTTGGCAAGTATTTCCTTTTTTTTAAATAAGTTCTTATATTTATTGCAGTCGTACAACAGATTTCACTACATGTAGGACTGTTATATAGTATGCGACAAAAAGACTTGACTTTGACCTTCAATTCCCATTCCCACCTGTGGGGGCAGTGGTGTGCCAAAAGAAGATGAGTCGTTTTCAAATAAGAACAAATAAAAGAGGAAGCATTAGTTTGAATTTTTTTTTTCTTTAAACGAGTACTTCTTGTTTGAGAATAAATTAGTATCAAAACAAACAAACATTTTAGGAGGTTTGTGGATGCAGCAGCTTACCGTTCCCCCCAGCTGATGGGTTAAAGTGCGGAGAACAACTCCTCCATTGTGTGATAAATAAAAGAAAAAAAGTAACAAAACAAAAAAAATTTTGTATGTAACAAATATAATAGGAATTATGACATTTTTGATTTTGCTTAGAATAAAATCCTAAAAACATTGTATATAGTTTAGTGGAGCTTTGATTTTTTTTTTGGACGTTTTTCACTTTATTTTGACTTTGTCTTTGGTTTGTTTTTGAGTTTGTCTCTTTTTATTTTGTGATTTTTGCAGTAAAAAACAAAAAAAACAAACATTTAAGACTAAAGGTACTCTATGGAATTGACTTTTTGGTACAGTTATATACAGGTTCATTCTGGATATATTGTGTAACATAATGAAAATTATCAACGGGGTTGCATTTAAAAAAAAACAAAAAAACAAATTGTGTCCATTTCTTTTCAGCTTGATGTGTTAGATTTGTGACAAAACGGAAACAAACTCCACTACACGAGCAGGAAAAAGAACAGTGTCGTCAGCAAACAAGCTGAGCCCCATGTGTCGCTGGAAGGTATGGATTCAGTTACTCCAACAAAAACGGAGAGAAACAAGTGAGTGAGTAAAGGAGATAAGGTTCTGTTCTGTTTCTGCAGGGATTTTCCATCTCTGTGAGGAATCTGACATCAGCTGACTAAATCCTACAAGAACAAACAAACACATCCAGTCTGTTGGATTTGAAAAGTCTTTTTTTTCAACATGACGGTAGAAGATCTTATTGTTTTCAGGAGATCATCTGACTGAGTCCCTTCATCAGTCCACATGACTGCAGCACGTGTGGTCATGTGGCTGCTAAGCTCCACAATAAAGTTACTCACACACTCAAAACTGGAGGTTCAGGAAGAAAAAAAACTCTTTACATAAAGAGGTTCCTTCCAAATTGTGACAATTTCCTCTTAAAAACATGAAACTTCTGCTTCACAGAACCCGTTCTGGAACTGTTAGCATGACAAGCTTCTTCATGCTTTGACAGAAAAACAGCTTTACAGCTCAGACACGCATCTCTTCCTGCAACTTGCATTTCAGATTCAATGTGTACATACATGCACTGTATTGTAGTGTGTCTGTATAAATATATCAAACTCAACATCAATGAAATCATGTCTCTGAGCAGAGCAGCCGGACTTGTAGCTTCATGTTTGCGAGCAGCGGGGGCTTTGGACCGCAGTCTGTCCAGCTGCCAGAATCAGGAGAACCGTGTCTCCTGGAAGGAACAGCGTCTCCGAGCAGAAGAGCGGCTCTGGAACGGTGTGTGAGCTAGCGGAGGCGGCTTTTTGAATGCTCTGCGCAGTCTGAGGAACCGTGCAAAAACAAACAAAAACACAGGAATTTGCGGCATTGCATGCATGGATTTTAGGCGCGTCCAAGGCTAAACGTTAGCTTAACCCTAACCCTCCTTCCGGGTGCGTGCGCCCAAGAATAGAGCACTGGCCGAATGGATTTGGAACACTATGGGCGAACATGCACTTCATAATAATCATAACAATACGTTTAGAAGATTGGCTCGCTTAGTTTGTTGTTTGTTTACAACAGAACTCAATATTTCTTATTCTACGGCCGTTTCCGGTATTTTAGACAGTTCTGTGAAAGTCAAAAGGATTCATTCTGACTGAAAGTGTGGCGTATGTAAACGTTTAACATAATCGGATGGAGTTTTTCTGAGCCCATGTAAACGGTGCAATGCTAATCCGATCTTTGATCCGAGCAAAGCAGTTTGCACATGTAACCACAGCTATTGTTAGCACAATAAGCTAAATTAGGAATGTGATGTTCTGAGATTTGGTGTTGAGCACCATATTGAGACTTTAGCAACGTTATAACAGTTAGCAAAGTGTTTTTCTGAAGTATTTGATGATGCTTAACGCAGCATTAAAGTATTTTAGCATCGTTATGGCTCAGTTGGCTGAGTGAAGGACTGTCTCAGGGGTGAAATAAGCTGAAACCCAGAGTGGGTCCTTGGGCTAAGCGCTGCTTAGGGTCGACCTTTCTGTGTCTGTGCCTTCACCAGGGAAGTCCTACACGTCCCATGAATGGCTGGACCAAAGTCCACGTTTCTAGAATCATTTTATTAATTTTTAGGCCATTTTTATTTCCTAAATTCCTACTTTTTCCATCATTTTTAAGCATGTTTTTAGGAACTTCCTATTTGTTCTTTTTCATTTTGTTACACAGTTGAAAACAAATGAAAACTACTCTAATTTATCATGTGTTGTCATGTTTAGATCTGATTTTTATGACAAAGTAATTCTTGCTAAGTATATTATATCGAGTAAAATTGACCCAGCAAAAGGGATGGTGTAACTTTTTATCGCAAAAGTGTTCTAGGGTTAAAAATCTGTTGATGCCTCTGATTCATCGTTTCACTGAAGTTTGTTTTCTTTAGGATCCGGTTTCTTTAATGTACGTTCGTCCCGTCCAAATGACGGACTATCGACAACTCACACATCCAGAGGTAGTACATGATTTTGACCATCTTCTGGAACTCCACGGGGATGTCCACGCTGATGTCGTGGTAGAAACACGGACCCACCGGGAGGTTTTCTGGAAGGGGGGGCCAGTTGTTCTTCCTGCCTGTAACATCAGAGGCTTCCATCACTGAAAAATGTCTGACAGGATTAAAGCTAGAGGATTATTTGATCAAACTAACCTAAACAAATGTTAGACATTTGATCAAAGTAATGGTCTTGCAACCGTTCTACTGCCTTCTTGCCTTTCTGTTACTAGTATTTACCACAAGGGGGCACACAAGCTAAAGGGAAGACATGAACCGAGGAGGAGAGAGTTTGCTAAGAATGATAGAAAAGCCCAGGAGAAAAAAGATGTTCTTGGGTTCTCCAATGCATGATGAAGAGAACATGCAGCAAAGGTGATGCAGGAAAACACCAACATAGAGGAAGCACTGATTGTGGGAAAAAAAAAAGTCCACTGTTTTCTCAGAACGAGGGTGGAAATGTTCTCCTGTTCAGAACAGATTCCCTGGAGCTTCTCTGGGAGAAGATGCTGGTTCTGGTTCTGACCTCCTGAGGCGCTGAGCGTCTGCATCTCTCTCTCCCGCCGGTCCAGCTCTGCAGCCTTCCTCTCCAGCTCCTCCTGCCTCCTCAGCAGCTCTGCAGCTGCTCGCGTCGGCTCCTGCAGACACAGGTTTACAGAAGATTCATTAGCGGGTTTCAAAGACGGTTGCTAGTACAAAGAAATTAAAGTCCCAATCCTCTTCCTTTTAAATTATGATTATGGCAACCTGTGTTGTTTTCTAGGACATAGTTTCTGAGGGAGTTCATTAAAAATGTGCCTTCCGCGAGCCTGCCCCTGCTTCTCCACATCCCTGTGTCTGCACTCTCTCCCGCTAGCTTACAGCCCCTCACACCCCCAACCAAACATTGCCGATGCAACAAAAAATGGGGAGCAATATCTGATCTATCCAGCCATCCAGTTCTGATCCAGATTCCAGCTCAGACGAGGAAAACAAAGACGTTCGTGGATCCATTTGTCTGCATCAGAATGGCGCGGAGCAGGGAGCTTGAGGACCTCTGAGCGTAGAACCTACGTAACATTTAAAGGCTTCTTCCAGCAGCATTTTTTCCACCTGCTCCTGATATGCAACGATAACTCAGATAATGACATTTTAAGCTTCATTTTCTTTCTATATGTCGGCAATCATCAGAAAAAGGCGACATGTTAAAATTGCCATTTTCATTGGAGTGGGTCTTCTACTGTCTCTCTCCAATCGCTGTGATCATCATGGTTCCAGATGTAAATGTGTTGGTTTCCAAACCAGCTTCAACCACCAGAAATTCCAGAAATTTCCACACCGACGAGCTAATTAGCCAGCTGAGGTTAAACCATTTAGGACCAGTTCACGACCTTTTGACACAGTCCCATATTAAAGTCACATTGCGTTCATGAGAAAAGCTAATTCCCTGGAATTTAAGATGATTTCATGTTTCTTAAGTCCTGGTTTTGATTCAGTCAAACCTAAGAAGGTTTCAGGATCCGCAGACACTCAGTTTGCTTTAACCTGAGCAATCAGATGGACATTTAGGTACCAATAAATGACACTAACTCTTCAGGGCGCACACTACAGCGGCTCTCCGCTCTGCTCCTTCCTACCTGGCCCTGAGGCTGCGAGTACGCCGGCGGCTCGTCCGACGGCTTCATGATGGCGGGCTGCGTGCTGACAGCAGGGCCCGTGGTTCTGGGGGCCGTCCCCGCAGGCGTCTATGAAGAAAGTAGATAGAGACACTTTTTTCCCCCCATCCATTGCTTCCCAACGGAGTTCAACAGATAAAACGAGGAAGACTTCACTCTGACGGAAACTGCTATGAGAAAGGACGATCAGAGGGAAAACAACGTTCATGAAGCCCTAGAAACACCTTTTTAATTACAAATACATGTGTTAGCAGACATAAAACTGTAGTTTCTGAATTGGAAAAAATGGATTAATGCATCAAAAATGACCATTAGGTAGCAAAAAGATTCAAAGAAAATGTTCAAATCAGCTTCCTCCTCATTATTCACAGTCATCTCAGTGTAAAGTCCTTCCTGAAAGCTTTTGGCAGCTTTAAGCTGCATCTTTTGCTGTTTTAGAAATTCAAAAACAGTTTTGTCTCTAACTTAGCGGTACAAACAGATCATAAAAACATGGTTTGAATTCATGCGTTTTCCATGTAAACAACAAAGCTCTGAGAATGAAATGCTGGGTTTTCATATTCATACGTGTCACGTGTGAATTAGAGGTCAAGAGCGGTTTAAATCCAGTAAAAATGCAAAAACATTGACTTTCAGGCAGATTCCAGCCATCATATTTGACTAAAGCCAGAATCTCAAAGTTGTGATTTGTTTTTAAGAATACAATACAACAATAATACAAAATTTCCACTTAAGAATCAATTTGAGTTGATTTAAAGGGGACTTTTCCCCAACATGGCTGAAATGATACAAAAGATAAACAGTTTTTACATTTTATAAACAACTTTTGAAATGTTTGTTCTAAATCTGAAACGTGCACAGCTTCAGTTCAGCTACAGCAGTTTTGAGACTCAGACTCAGAAAACCTGATCTCAAATGTAAAAAAAATGAATCCATTTTGGGTCAAAACAACCAAGTCAGAACATTTTACAAACAGGATACTCGATGATGCTGCGTGGAAGTGCTAACGGCAGCTTCATGAACTAAACAGCCACATTTCCAGGACACATTAGGTGTGAGTATGGCGATACGATACATATATTATAGCAGAACACTTTTACTTTTCTTTTCTTTTTTTTTTTTTTAAAGAGTATGACTTAGAAAAGCCTCTACCTGAATATTAATGCGCCTTTCATTATAATAAAATGGCAAAATTCCTCTTATTTAATGATCACAATGTTAATCACGGCAACTGTATCTCATATATAAGCTGCTTTTATCCAAGCAAATTCACGGTGCTTTTATTTTGGTAACTAAAGGGAACAGTCAACATTGTCTGAGTCCCATAACAAATATTTTTCACTATAAGAAAAAAAACCCCCCAGAAAGAATGTGTCTTAACCAATAAGGTTCTAAAAGTCGGATTGAGGAGATAAAGTGCTGTTTATTTTCAACATGGCCTTAATGTAGCTTCTCCAGTATTTTTAAACGGTGCTTCCAAAATAAAAGGGGGAAAAAAAAAATAAAAAAACACCACCTTTGTTTTATGATAAAGTTATGTCTGAAAAAGAGCGCAGCGTTGCATAAACTCACTGGTTTAGCATCTGTGAAGGGATTGTACTCCTCCAACCCTGCAGCTGGGGTTTTTCTGACTTGTGTTACTGATGGATCCTAAAAAAAAAAAGACAAGAACTTTAGGAAATGCGGCATTTTAAAACGCTGACTCGTCTCAGCAACAAGTCACAGGGCAGGTGCTTTTTCTTTTTTAGCAGCTTTCATGATGTCACTGATGAGCAGAACAACGCGGTTAGAGGGTTTTGGTGAACGGCTAACGTTTTCCTCAAAGCAACCAGCCGGGAATTCAACTGTGACAAAGATTGGACTCATTTTCACAAGACAGCAGATATAAATAGACAAATGAGTTTTAAAAGAGAAACGCTTTTCAACCACAAAAGCTAACTTGGGCTTTTATTTTTGCACCAAAACAACAAACTTTGTGAACAGAAAACAAAACAAATTCATATTTTCATTATAAACAAAACCAAAAAAAAAAAGCATCTCCGTTAGAGACACACAAGTGCATGCTGGGAGTTGAAGTTCCTTTCTTAGGTGTCTGGAAAAAGCTTAAATAATTGTCAACAATGTTTAAACTGACAGAATTGATTCAAATTGAAACTTTTTAATCTATTTATTGAAGACAACAGTGTTACGCCACCACAAAAGAACAATAAAGAAATACCTATTCTTTATCTAAAATAAATTGTCATTTCATGAAATAAAGTTACATGTACAGCCTTGCAACATACATGTAACAGGAAATGTTCAATTGTCTTTGTTAAAACAGAACAGAACAAAAGCCAGATCTATTATTTTATCTGCTACAAACGCATAATTTCTTTTGTAAAATAACAACTTTTTAAAGCAAAAAGTGTTCAACTTTATTCCTATATGGATCTATTTCGTTATGTTTCTTATATGGTGACCATAAAACTAACTTAAAAAAAAGGATAAAAGGGTTTACATTTGAACAACTTTTGGTAAATATCAAACATTACACACCTTTTAGCGATTTTACTCTTGTAAAAAGTTGACCTGTTCCTCATAATTTGACAACTTTTTCTTTCTTTCTTTTTTTAAGTGGCCCTAATACTCCGTTATAAATGTACATTTAATCTACTGGGATTAGATTAAAAATGATTTAAAATACAGAAGCAGACTTGATAATAAAACATCAGTTGATCAAATCGATTTTCCTGCAGAGCGATTTTTGGTTTTTCTTTACCGTTTTATTCATGAAAACCTTTAAAGAAGCTCGTGTTTTAGCCAGTTTTGTGTGACGGAGTGAGGAGGATGCTGGGATTTAAACAGGCAGAAAGAACTGACGGCTTTTCACAGAACAGCGGACGTGTTGAAGTCTGGTTCAGGCGCGTTTGCAGTTGTTTTGACAAAACCACCAAAGCATTTCATTTTTTTATGCAATAATCAGAAGAATCCCTGTTAATAAATGCTACAGCCTGAGTTAGCTAAAGCAGGTTTGGGTTGGTTGAATCAGAAAAAAAAATGTAGAAACAGACAATTTAAAGGTTAAATGTTACTAAAGCTGCAGCATAACAAGAATTAAAAAAAAAAAAACAGAAAATGTTAGAGTTTTTTTAGCTAAATCTCTATATTTTATTGCTAAATTAGATTTAGAAGCTGAAAATTGCTAAATAAAAAGGAGTAAATATCTTGTTAACGCTGCATTATAGAATTTCAAACAAATGTAAACATTGCAGGAAATGAATGAAATGACACGCTCCACTAGAAATCCATTACCATAGAAATTAGTCTTTTTTTTCCCCCTGCAATTCGGAACTCAATTCCTAAAAAGTGCATCCAGCTGAGTAAGTCCGTCGTTCGTTGAATTGTTCCAAGTTGAGCCAAAAAAAATTCTGCAGCTTTTGAGAACCGATGATTTTGGAGAATCTAAACTTCTCCGGACAAATAACTGGATCACAACTGGTACAAAAACATTTTAGTGTCACAAATGTTAAAGCAACAGAAAGAAATCAGGAAAAGAATCTCAAATAAAAAACGGAAACTGGATTTTAGTGGTGGAAAAACCTCTACAATGATTCAATGGAGAGCTGCTTACCATCAGCCGCTGTCGGCCCCACACGGCCACTCAAAGAGCTGCAGAAGATTCACTTCCAACCGTGAACATTCCTGAAGTGTTGGGACTCATCCACTGTCACGTTCGGATACTATCCCCTAAACTTCCAGGAGCCCTGACTTGTCACCAGACCAGCATCATCAATATTTCAGAGAACGTTGCTTTGAAAATTTAATGGTGTTCTGCAGCCGAGTCAACATGCAAAGGCGGAATCACCAGGTTTGAATCAAAGGATTGACGGATGGATTTCCAAATCATCTATATTATTTGTCACTTCATAAAAAATACTGTTATCAATTCGAAAAGTGTGGAGCGACTTTATATTAACGACCACCGGATCCCAGTTTCTGCTATTAACCCACATTCACGGAAATAGGCCAAAGAAGTTTGACATGTTGGATTTTTGCACGCCGGGAGCCAGCACATGTCACACCAGATGATTTCATGAAGTATTGACGATAGCCCAGAGAAAGGACCGCAGCTCCGTTTATCTTTAGGCAATGCGGTTTAGGCCGGAAAATGAGGGGAAACGCAGCAGCAAAGCCTTCCAGCTCCTGTCCGTATGCTAATGATCCATGAATTATTCACTTATCCTGCCGGGGAGGGACAAAACCCGCTGCTTCTGCGGATTCTGGACATTTCTGGACTCCAACAAGAACTAAGTCCTGATTATTTTCATTATTCATCTAAAAACTAAGACCCATTTGAAATTTGTTCACTTTTAATCTCTTAGGAAAACTTTCAGGTTTATTTTTTCTATGTATTTTAATGTAAAACTAGCTTTATAATATAATTTCTTTTAAATGACACTTCAACTCACTTCTACATAAAGACAACCACATTGTCAGCTTTATTTACTGCAAAATAAATTTGACAAAATGGTTAAAATGTATCTGTGTACTTCACACGTACAGTTAATCATAAAAACCTTTTCAATTCTAGAAACGCCTCATTGAAAGATGTCAAAGAGCACAAAAAACTGTTTTCTTATATGTTCATCTCCGCGTTCTGTACCAACATTTAGCTTCTAGCTATTTTAATTTTGATGTCATCCAGCAAATTTGATTCAGTGAAGTTTGCCAAAATCTGCACACGCCTTAGACATGTTTTTGACTAGGCACGACCTCTGACCTTCAGTCATGACACAAACTCTACCCCTAACCTAACAATAACGGCGAAACAAAAATGGCGAGCAATAGTGGAGCTATCCAGCCGTACAGCTTACATCCAGATTTCAGCTCAGATGTGGAAAACGAGGAGGACCGTGGATCTTTTTGTCTGCAGGTGGACGCATCAGAATTGACGGGGCAGGTAGCTTTTCGACGTCACAAATATAATCATTTTCAAACAGCATTTTTTTTGCCTGCTCCTGATTCACAGCATTTTTAGTGAAGAAACACTCAGAAACACTATTTTAAGCTTAATTTTCTTAATGTACATCCACCATCACCAGAGAAATGCAGAAAGAACATGTTAAAAACACCCAAAACAACCTTTTTTATTGGAGTGGGTCTTACATCGTGCGGTCTTCTTAGGCTTCAATCCGTTTTCTCTGCAAATTCTGACCATGCTTCAAGGCCTTTTCCCACAAAGACCTGGTCAAATTCGTGACCAGACCCCATGAGAATGTCAAATTTGGGTGAGGAGCACATACATCAGAACCCGACTAAGGCTCCAGGTGACATTTTAGCTTGGTGGAGGCTGTACTTTCCAAAATAGGAATCGTCCTCAACAGAAGTCATTTATTAAAATTGACTGACAAAAAAACCCCACACTTTTAGCTGACGAGTCATTGTTTGCAGATCAGCTGCTGTGAATATTCACCAACATCTGATATGAAAACAGGAAGGAGGCCTTAAAGACTCTGGTCAGAAGGCCACCTTCACGCTGAAAACACAGCCGACGGCGACACAGGAGGCTGGGAATGGCTTCACCTTCAAGCCTTCATTCACTTCTGTTCTTGACTGGCACTTCTGTGGTCAACATTAATGATGTAAACAACACATCCACATAAATAATACGTTTAATCTGTCTGTAACAGCAATCATAGTAAGTATCTGATGCAAAATATTTCACTTAATTTAGGCTAATTCAACCTCCCCATATTTCACTTCTTTAAGTTATGGACCTAAATTAACTTGTAAAGCAGCTAACCTCGTTCAGAAAGTCAGTTAATGGCTCCAAAAGCTTTAAAGTGAAAGTAACTTCGTCACTGTAGTGTAAAAAAAAAAAAAAAAGTCCAGTTAGTTCCAGAATAATCCATCCGAGGAGCGACAATCTCCTCTAAATGTAAATAAATGCAACAGCTAATGCTAACCATGCTAACTTTAGCAAGCTAATGATGTTACCTGAAACGGGCTGTTCAGCTCCGGGCCCGCGAAGGGGTTGCTGTCGAAATCCGACATTCTTCTTCTTTACCGGGAACGGCTAACGTCGAGCACGTTAACTGTGTCCCAGAGCGGATGTCTGTAACTCGGGTCAAAGTTAGACACGTCAAAACATCGAATCGGTACGAGGAAATAGCCCGGAGATGACACGGTCGGAGTCAAGTGATGACTCTCTGAAGAAATCCAATCCGCGCGAGGATTGGCCAGGCTTACGTCAGGCGGAAGTAGACACGTACGTAAGACACGTCACAGTTCTTGTACTTTTTTTTTTTTTAAATTGAAGAAACATTTGAAGTGTACAGTATTGTGGCAATTGTAAAAAGTATTGAACAAGTTACAATCACAACATGTGTAGAAACATGTAAACAACATTAAAAAAGTTAAGTAGTAATAATAACAACAATATTACAGAATAATACAAACTTAAATAAAAAAGATTAAACTAGTATAAAATAAAGGGGTTACATGGACATTGTCACACAGCCCTTTTAGTTCCCTAAACAAAAATAAACAATTCACTTACAAATTATGGGAAAACATCCACAAATTTACTGACTGTATTTTTTTTTTTTTTTTTTTTACTGATTTTGAACTTTATTATAAACACTTAATATTTGGTTTTCATAATTGTGAACACAAAGATGGTGATGCTTTTTCTTATAAATATGTTTTTGTTCAAGGCTAAATTTACTATTCAAAAAAGTAAATTTGCTACTAAAAAACATGAATTCTTTTTAATCGATTGGAACTGCAGCAATATCTAAAATGAATTTCTGTTTGAAAAATAGAAAGGCTCAAAAAACTATTAACCTCTGTAAAACTCTTGGATTAGTAACATAAGTATATATATATAATTTTTGTTCTCAATAATTAAGAATTTCAAAAGTTTAAAACAATGGTGATTTGTATTTAGACTAGTGTTGTGTTCTTGTATTGTATTATTCTAAATATTGTATTTTTGAAATGTATTCCGCAAATGTTCAATAAATAATAAAAGATAAAAAAAAGGTTATAAAAACAAATAAACAAATGAATGAATAAGCACAAAAAAAATCACAATTACAACCAAGCTACTTTTGACATATTTATTTTATTGAAAGAGTGAATCTGCAATAGTTCAGAGTCATTCATAGTCTCATTAGTGTTTACCCAAAGTCAATGAAACCTGAGTCAAAATGAGTAATATGATATATTCTGTTGTTGAATTTGTTAAAACCGTAAAAACCAGGTTTAAATTTCATGTTAAACTGTGCATTTTATTATAATTTGAATAATGAATCTTTGGAACATTTGTTTTCTCGTCTACATATTCCAAGATTTTATGCATAAACATTAGAAATGGGTTAAATCGTAAAATGTACATTTTCCCTTTTTGTGCTTCAGATGTATTACCATTTATGGATTTTTTTAGATAGTTCATTCTCAAAAATATAATGTATATTATTTTGTTCTCATCAAATATCACATTCATTGCTGATTTTGGAGAGATAAAACAATGCCAACCTGGAAAATTCCCCCTTTAAAATTTCAACAAATCTCTACTTTTTATTTTTATTCTTCTCTCATTTTGTTTTGTAAGTTTGGTCATTAAGAAATAACTATGTATTATGTATTTTGTACAGGCCTATAATGTTATGTCATGCCATTATTATCCTCTGCGAGAGATTATATGTTACTTTGTTGTGATATGTTCAATTAAAAAAAAAGGACCATTGACACAATTCCAGTAAAATCTTTATTTATATTTATATGTTTCCCCTAATATTATTTATTTGTAATAACAAAAACAGTCTTTACAAAAATAAATATTTTCTTTAACCATAGTTGGTTCAAAATTTCTTTATAAAAGTCTGATATAATACAAGGTTGTTTAGTTTTACTTCCCTTCTAATGTCTTCATGACAACATTTCGGTTTTTCCTAGAATAAAACACATTCTGAACTATTATAGCCTGAAAAAAGTAATCAAAAAGTCTTGACAGTATTTTTTTTTATACTTTTATACTGCCAAATTTTTTTTCCTTTTTTTTGGGGGGACATTTGATATTATTTGAACCCCAATTCTATGATTTAAAGTGAAAAAAATCTGCGTTTTCTTTCTTTTTTTTTAATTTCTCAAGGGTTTCTGTTTGAGAGTAAACTGTATTTCTGAACTTTCTGTAGCTGCAGCCTTAAGAAATTAAGTTAGTCTGAATCCACTTTATTTAAATGGTGTTTTATTACATTAAATAACTAGAACACGCATTTTAGTTGCGGAGAACAGATTTTTAGAACTACTACGACAGTTTTTGCTCATTTTCTTCTCTTTGGCAGGAACAGAGGAGCTGCTGTTGTCTTGACAATATAGACATTTTTACAATAAACCGTACAGCTAAATAATTTGTAGACCGATTCAAAATTGTGACATGTGTAGCTTATTTATTTTATTCTAGATTTATATTTCCATGATTATCATGGTTTAATGTAAAGAAATTCTTAAAAGTATGAAAAGGAAATAGATTTCTTAAATCAACGTTTCAATCTAGCTGTAGCAGATCTATGCCAAAGGGGCTGCAAAAGCTCAGTCATGTGACACCAACTTGTCCAACTCACACTTCCGCTTCTGCGTGTAAAAAAAAAAAAGTTGAGCGAAATCTGCAACAAGTTGATCTTTGCTGGAAGTTTTCACGCCGCGACATTTAAAGTTTTTTGACGACTTTGTTGCTCGAAGGAAATAAAAAAGAAAGTTTTTCTCGCCGGATCTTCGTACAGCTGCCGAGTCATGTCGTCGGGAGTCGGGTACAATGACCAAACGGGAGCGGAGACTGCGGTGGAAGCGGGGCAGGAGACCACCCCGACCACCTCCAGCGGCGGGGCCGCCTTTGGACTGTTCAGCGCCGACTTTAAAAAGTAAGACTCGCTGCTTTTGGAGACGCTGGCCTTAAGTTAACGGGGCTGCTTCACACTGTTAGCTCCTCCGGCGCTTCTGCCTGGAATTTATGCTAAAATTCCATTTAAACTTTTCCCCCCTATTTGTTTGCTAGTTTGTCACACTGAAATAATTCCGACCACCAAACAAACAAACGCAAGAGGAACAAAAAGTTAACTGTAGTAAAATTAAAAAATAAAATAAATATAAAAATAAAATTAAGCTTAAAATATTGATAATACATATAAAAGACTTGGTGTTCATAAAAGAAAATAATAAAACATTTGGTTTGTTCGAAATGCCTCTGAGTTTTTCTGGTCTCTTTTTAGCCGCTTGATTTGGATTTGGTTGTTCTTTTGGATCAAACCCAAATGTGCTTCATGTTGCCGAGCTTGTTTTTTGTTTAAGATGTCTTGAATATCTTCAAGGATTTACGTTTTCATGTACCAAAGCAAGCAGGCCCTTCAGCAAAAACAGAGCCCACACCATCACACTACCACCAGCTGCTTCAGTTGTTTGTATACAGGATGTAGTGAGACACACTCCATCTGACTGTCCCCATCAGTGGTTCTGTCCTTAAACTTTGCAGCAGGCCCATGATTTTGCAATTTATTTATTTATTTGAGAAATATTTCTTCACACCACTTCTATATGCAAGGGTGCTTCAACAGATCACACTTGTCCTCTTCTGTCTTGCTGCATAACAGCTGTTTTTTTTTTTTTTTTAATTAACCGTCTTAATCACAGTGTGAACAGTTTTAAAATAAAGCAAAACATTTTTAGAACATGAAATACTGGACTCCCCTCCCCAAAGGGGTAAGACATGTTTGGATCCTTTTTTCTGCTTTTCACTTACTCATAATTGGGGTTTTGTGGTTGATGGTATTGTCCAACGAGCTGATGTTTGTGAATTTCCTCGTGTGTTTTGTCAACCTTTATACAGTTTTTCCTTTGTTTTTGTTGTTATCTTTGTAACTTTTCCACCATGAGTGAACACATTTCTGGAGTTTCACTTTTTAGGAGGAAAGACTTGATGTCAGCCACGTCACCTGATCCTAATGCTTTTTGTTTTGTTTTTTTTAATCTGGAAAGGTTTCGAGCTTCATTAAATCTTCGTCAGTCTGACTCTAAAGGTTTAGGTTAAGCCACAAAAATCCACAAGCATTTTAAAAGTAAACATGTATGTATTGATCGATCGATGGATCTTAGGTCCTGTTTGAGTAGAGAATCTTTCCATTCTGTTCTGGAAAAGCCAGTTAAAGCCTGGGGAGGTGGTGTGATGAAGAGTCGTTTGTATGGAAATCAGTCTGTAGTTTTTTGACAGCTAAAGGTACAGTGACTTGCGAAAGTATTCCACCTCCTTAAACTTTTCAACCTTTTGCCACATTTCAGGCTGCAAACATAAAGATATAAAACAGATTTTTTTTTAATCAACACAATCATAAAGTGGAACGAAATTTATTGGATATTTTGAAACTTTTTTAACAAATAAGAAACTGAAAAATAAAATTGGGCGTGTAAAATTATTCAGCCACCTTAAGTTAACTTTGTAACGGCGCCTTTTGCTGTGGTTCCAGCTGGAAGTCTCTGGGGGTTTGTCTCTATCATGGCGAGTCTGACCGTTTTGCTCATTCCTCCTTGAAAACAGCTGGAGCTCACAGTGAGGTTGGATGGAGAGCGTTTGTGAACAGCAGTTTTCAGTTCTTTCCACCGATTCTCCGTGCTGGACGCCCAAAGCGTCCCACACTGAACTCACACTTAAGGTTTAAAAAACATGTTTTGTTAATAGCAGAAATGACCAAAAATATAACGTTCGTTTTGAAATTCTTGGTTGTTGCTGCCATTTTTAACATCTTCTGGACAAATCTTCCCTGTGATCGGGCAGTTGTAAGTCTTCCTCGATCTGTGTGAAAATGTGTGTGTGTATGTGTGGACATTGTGCGTTTTCACACGGGGTTGTTTGGTCTGCGCTGAGATGGGCTTCAGGGACGGCCCATTTTATTCTGCAGGTTTGGAGGTTTACCTGAACTCTGCTTCTGGAACTAATTAGGCATAGTATTTCCAATGAAAATGGTGTTTATTTTTTATTTTTTTTCAATATTTTGCTGCAAATTTCTGATGATAGACGACATGTATAGAGAAAATGATTCTTAAAAATGCATTTCTGAGTATGTATTTATTTTTATTTGATTAGAAATGATTTATTTCAAGCAATCAAATATGAATAATACACAAAAAACATTACAGTCGTCAGTCATAATATTGCTTCAAAGGGAGTGGAAGGAACTTCTATAATCCCACCGCTGTTCCCCTGTAACCATTTTATTACTGTACATGATTTATCATTATCCGGTTCATAACTTCTATCAGACAGAATTAAAAGGAGAATTAAGAATCCTTCTGCATCAATATTATGTAATATATAATATCAATATTGATTTGAAATGATTTAAATCAAGGTGAATCAGGAGCACACGAAAAATATCAGTTTGTAAAAGATTTTACTTATGTAGAACATACGATGGGCGGGGCTACAACCTCCCCTCCATTCTGGTGCATCCACGTGCAGACAAATAGATCCACGTTTGTTTTCCCCGTCCGAGTTGGCATCTGGATCCAAACTGCACGTCTGGATAGCTCCACCACTGCTCACCATGTTTTGTTGCACTTTAAAAATAGTTTAAAAGATGATCGGAGTGCGACTCTTAATGAGTTCACTCAGAAATATATCTGTGGATTTTATTTTAATGTTGTGATTCAGAAAGTGCAAGAAGACTGAGAGACGGTTTCATGAAAAGTTGGAACCATTTGAACGAAACTGTTAGTCGAACGTTCTGTTCCTGTGACCAGAGTTTAGGATGTAATTGAATTTCTCTGGAATATTTATGTGATATCAAATTAGTGTCTCCTTTTTCCAGTTTTTCCAGCTCTGTGCTGCATCTGTGAACTGAATCTGCACAGATTCAACACGGAAGTGCTAGATTCTTGACTGCTACACACTTCCAGCAGACATTTGCCATCAGACGTTGTACTAAAGCAAAAAAACAAAAAAAACAACAACTTTTGACCCGTTAGAAAAACTGGCTTTTGAGTCCGTGTGCGCTGTTTATAATTTTTTTTTTTTTATTTGGTTGCATTTTAATGTGATGGAGTGCTGTGCTTTCAGGGATGCAAGACTTTGGAGCTTTAGTTTTTATTTTTCTGTAAATGTTTTTGTTTTTATAATCGTAGCTTTGAAAAAGTCCAGAAAAAGTTCCGCTTTTGAAAAAGAAAAAATATGAAATGGAAGTTTTTTCCTTAAAATTTAATTTTAAAGCATCACGTTACATTTTTAAGTATGAAATTGTGTTTAATGTTGATCTAATCGTTAAACAACTGAAGCCTCAGTTGATCCTTTTAAATCTTTTATTTTCACTTCAGGAAGATGCCACTAGGTGGCGACAAATCACCAGTTAAGACTTCTTCCTCCCTTCTATTCATATTTTGATGATTAGCTGCACAAAAAGGAAAATAATATCTGTTTTCCACACATTTTTTTATCTGACTGTTCAGCAGGAAATACATTTAATTTGAAAATCACCTCAGCCTCTTTAAACCTTCTCCACAGCTGCTGGTTTGAAACCTTTCTAGCGTTGGTAAAGCTGTCTTTTGTTTGCCAGAGTTTCAACAGTTGTTTGAAAATAGACCTTTAAACTGTCTCACATGACTGGTCAGGGGGTCTGGGTCATGATTGTTTTTTTTTTTTCACTTTGATTTGTTTAAGCTAAGGGAAGAAAAAGCTCTGGTCTGTTAGCAGAAGAGTGCTGAAACTCATGTCAGAAACGCAGCTTGCTGCTCTGAAAAGTCACAGCAGAAAACTCCACAATAAAAGCTTTTGCTTCAATAATCTCTTTTTGTTTTTGTTATCAGGACTTTTAATTTCTTGTTGTGGAGATTTGCTCTCTTGGATGTATGTTTGTATGTGTTATAACCTTTGTGTGGATGTTCTTGATGGTTTTTCATAGGAAAAAAAGGCAAATAAAGATCAGAATTAAGTCTAGAAAGTCCATCAAATTTCTTTTCAGTTTGTAATTTACGGTTCTCCGACACTCTCCCGCTCCGCGCTCACACCCGCTCTCCTCTCCTCTCCTTACACACACACACACGCACGCACGCGCTCGCACGCGCACACACACACACACGCACGCACGCACGCACGCACGCACGCACGCACGCACGCACGCACGCGCGCACAAACACACTCACACACAGTCCCCGTGATACACGCCCCCCAAAGAAATAAACGGCCTCTAGCCTGTTCCAGAGCAACGGTGTCCCGCTTGATTAGTTACCGTTTGCGTCCTTACCGGGACCGGACCGGACATAACAGCGGTTTCTGACAACGGTCTGAAGCCTGAGGCTGAAAGGTAACACGCTGACAGTAAAATCAGCACAAAAGCACTTTAATAAGTCATGAGATCTCAGTTGGTGGTGTCCTGAGTTGATGTCACTGACGAACGACTCACATTTACTGGGGAATATCCGATTTGTCTGCTTACATGGCACACGCAAATGCACGTATCCGATCTGAGAAAAACGGAATCCATGCGCTTTTGTGTTGCTTACACGGTCACCGGTCATATCCGATCTGAGCCACATGAGAGGAAAAAATCGGAATTGGGTCACTTGAACCATGCAGTGGAAATGCGGCCTTATTGGTTTAAATCATCTCATGTTTTCTTCTTCTTTGTTTCTTTTTATGGTATCTTTTTATTTTGGGCAATACTGCCCTCCAATGAGCAGCACTTGTAATTGTGCATCACTTGCTTCAATGGGCCAATATAAAGCTTTTCTTAAACCTTTCAGAGTAAACTATATATATATATATATATAAAAAAAAAACTTGCCCCTCTCACCCTCCGCGGGTGGTTTCTCCTCCAAGCTCGGGTCCTCTACCAGAGGCCTGGGAGCTTGAGGGTCCTGCGCAGTATCTTAGCTGTTCCTAGCACTGCACTTTTCTGGACTGAGAGGTCTGAGGTCTTTCCAGGTATCTGTTGTAGCCACTCCTCAAGCTTGGGGGTTACTGCCCCGAGTGCTCCAATTACCACAGGCACCACCGTCACCTTCACTTTCCAGGCTTTCTCCAGTTCTTCTCTGAGTCCCTGGTATTTCTCCAGTTTCTCATGTTCCTTCTTCCTGATGTTCCCATCGCTTGGCACTGCCACATCCACCACAACGGCTTTCCTCTGTTCTTTATCCACCACTACGATGTCTGGTTGGTTCGCCATTACCATCCTATCAGTCTGGATCTGGAGGTCCCACAGGATCTTTGCCTTCTCATTCTCTACCACCTTCGGGGGTGTTTCCCATTTTGACCTTGGGGTTTCCAGTCCATATTCTGCACACATGTTCCTGTATATTATTCCAGCCACTTGATTGTGCCGCTCCATGTATGCTTTACCTGCCAGCATCTTGCACCCTGCAGTTATGTGCTGGATTGATTCAGGCGCCTCTTTGCAAAGCCTACACCTTGGGTCTTGTCTGGTGTGGTAGATCAGTGTTTTTCAACCTTTTCTGAGCCACGGCACACTTTAACCTTAAAAAAAATCCCGCGGCACACCAGGATCCAAAAAAAAAACAAAAAAACGGAGAAACTCATAGTCTGTATTGATCTACAGTCCCTCCACAATCTCACATGCATTTTTTGAGATAATTGTTGCAGAAAAAGCTGGAAACTGCAGCTGTTTTTTTTTCTAAAAGATGCAATAAAAGTTAAGTTAGAAGATTTAAAAACAGTTTGATGTGTGTTCGTTGGTTTCGAGACGTTTAACAACAGATCTCCTTGTGCGCTGTCACTCTCACAACCCAATGCATCATGGGAGATGTAGTGCATTAAACGGCCGGCGGAGATCGCGTCTCTGAGCTTCATTGTTTTGTTCACTTGTTCCACGGTCTGATACCGGATTCTGTGGAAAGCTACACCACTAAAGACGAGCTTTAGCTGGTATTTTTGTTAGAACTGAGCGACTTTACGAGCTAAATCGGGACAAGGAAGTGAAGACTTTAACCACTTCTGATTGGTCAGACTGATGACATGTGATTAAGCCTTCAAGAATGATTGGTGGAGACAATTAAAGGGGCGAGACTTTTCCAAAATACAGCCGGAGCTGCAGCTGAATCGCGGTATGTCATTCTTATCAAAATGTCTTTAATAAAATAAAATAAACGCAAAGAAAAAGTATTTTATGATCTTTTATATTCCTAACTCCTCAGTGTTTTATCAAGTCCTGTTTGGATGAACAGAGAGCTGAAATCCTGGAGATGGTAAATGTTTTTACATCAGTTAATGAGGGTGGTAGATCTATACCTTGGGTCTTGTCTGGTGTGGTAGATCTGAGCCTCTATCGCTCTGGTGCTCAGGGCTTGTTCCTGAGCTGCCAGGATGAGCGCTTCAGTGCTGTCCTGTAGGCCAGCCCTTTCTAGCCATTGGTAGGACTTCTTGATATCAGCCACTTCAGTTATGGTCCGGTGGTACATCCCATGCAGAGGTTTGTCCTCCCATGAGGATCTGTCCTCCAGCACTGTATCCTGTACGGCTGGATGGCCCTGATATTGCACACCATTTTGGTTGCACCGCTTATGTTAGGATGGGGGTGTGAGGGCTTGTGAGCTATTGGTAGAGCGTTTAAACCAGCAGTCCAGTGATGAGCTCTGCTGCTCTGCAGAAACTACGTCCTAGTGACACAAGTGTCTGTTGATTTTTGGCTAAATACGGCATGATCATACTCATGAAAACCACCGAGAAAGCTTTGAAAATAGATCAAAGGATGATCCGAGTTGGACTTTAATTGATTTTTTATAGTTTATCGACAAACTCGCACCGATGCATGAGCTGCAATAATCTTATTTTTTCCACTTGGACTCGTTACACAGTTGTCCTTTCTTTGAGTCAGAGTGTTAGAAGAATGTGTCTGAATTCCCTCTTTCACGTCAAGAATGTGACAGCGAGTAGACTGTAGGGTCACGAGAACTGGACGGCATTAAAAACTGGATAAACTTTCCCCCAGAAGACGCGTCTCCTCACAGAGCGGGAACTGTCCCATGATATTCAGTTTTATATATTTTTTTAGCTTGATTCAGAAGGAGAAACCTGTGCCGACGTCACTGGTTGGAAATCGACCTGTGAGTCAGTGCGGGGGTCAAACAAACCTCCAGAGGAAGTGGTAGGAGGCAGGTTTCTCTGCTCCTGTTTCCTTACATTCATCCCGCTCCTTTTATCTCTGGATGGAGGCCTGTCTGGCCCAGCCAAACCAGGCTTGGTATGCGCTTGGTGATTGCGCAGAGGTGGTGATGAAAGGTGACTCCATGTTTACCCACCGGAGGAGATAAGGGCCTCCTTTTTCCCCTGGAGGGAAGTGACCACGGTCACATGTAAAGCCAGCAGGCAGGGACGGAGGAAGGTAAGGAAGCCGGATCTCCAGAGCAGGAGGAACATCTGAATGAGCCTAGTCCAGCTGAGAGAAGGAGGTGTTACCCTCGGGGATCAGGATGACTTGCTGTTTGTGAGTTGACAGGGTATCTTGTGACTTTTTTTTTTTTTTTTCTTGGCAGAAGAGGAAGGGAGAAGTGAATGACACAAATCACAGTGCAGCCTGTGCACTTTTTGTCCTCAGTTCCCAGTTTGAGCAGCTGTGATTGATTCGAGAAAGCGCTGGGGGAAGACGAGCTGAGCTTTCCATCCGTGGACTTCCAGCCAGCTGTTGCAGGAGAGTCTCTGCGGGGA
The DNA here is from genome assembly GCA_023969325.1 of Oryzias curvinotus. Lineage (NCBI taxonomy): Eukaryota > Metazoa > Chordata > Actinopteri > Beloniformes > Adrianichthyidae > Oryzias > Oryzias curvinotus. Next base: position 27,698,523 of record CM043717.1, read on the forward strand.
CGGCGGCCGGTATGGACCGTGGCTTCCCTTCTTTGCGGTCCGAGGCGGCGGGAGCCGTGAGGACAATGCTGGCTTCTGCCGAGAGCTTACAGCTCACTCTGAAGCCTGAGCTCAGTCAGGAAGAGCAGGCCCTCACACACACCAACGGCAAACCAAAGGAGACACACAAAGCCGGGTATTGCAGTATTTTCCTGAATATACGAGTTTGAAGTACTAACATCTGTGCAAGCTTCTCTGCCAGGATCGTATTTATTAATAAATGAACCACGATATTGATGATTCTGGTGTGTTACTGTTTCCCTGGTGCCTTTTGGCTTAGACAGAACTGCCCTTAGGGGTGGATATGGGCTGATAGTGAGCGAAAAATGATGGCACACAGGTGAAATGTCAAGGTCGTAGACCGCTCGGTAAGGCTGTAGAGCAAAAATGTTCATGTGCATCTTGTTTCTAAGGGGCGTGCTGCGGTAACGGGTCATAGAGAACATTTATGTACCCCATATGAGCTGCTGTTGGGGAAATTGTCCGTTTTTTTGACCCCCTCCAAATCTTGTGCGCTGCACAAGTCGCCTGTTAGTGCTGTTCACGCAATAAGTGCGCGCTCTTTGTGCGCCTCCTACAGTTTTGCCCATTTTTGGCTCGCAGACGGTCTCAATCTAGCCATTAAGGCAGCTGTCGTCGCCATGGCTGCTGTTTAGGACTCTACAGAGTCTATTCCAGGGATGGGCAGACTGCGGCCTGTTGCACTATTTCAATTGTCCCGCCAAAATGAAAATAAATTATGCTGATAATCCTTATTAATGTTTTATTTTCCCTGCAATTCCCCATAGATGGTGGAGTACAAATATATTTACCTTTTGTTTTATGTGCAGGAAGTTGTTCTGCATCATGTAGTGTTGGCAGAATGTTTGTATTTCTGATGTTCATGTGTGTTTTTTGAATCTGAAATGTAAATTCCAACGCCACACGAACGCAGCATTTCAAGTTTGCATTTTTCTCTGAGGGACTTCAACCCATTGGTGCATTTGATACTAAAATATGAACAAAAGCCATATTTATTTTGGGAGGGGGGGGACTCAAAAATATTTTGTTTTTTAACGGAAATAATTTTCAATCAAAATAAACCATGTTTTTGTCCAGATTCGCTGTTTTTTCTTTCTTTTATGACAGGGGTGTCCGAACTTTTTTCTAAAGACGGCCAGATTTGGGATACTTTAGGATGCTTTTTATATCCCCACATAGCACAGAAATGTCTAACGTAAATACATTTTTACCAAAATTACTTTCATATTTAAAAACAGGAAATGGAATGAAGAGAGAGTCTGGTTAAAAGCCTTTTGTCAACATTAAATCTGGGTTCATATGAAGTGGTAAGCATTATTAACTATTAAGTGCTTACTATTCTGAATTTAAACCACGTGAAAAGCTAAGTAACACAAATAGTTAACCTATTCAGAAGCACAAACGTCTGCTTTCGATCATAAAATCAAATAAATCAGTTTGGCCCTTAAGGCTCTGAATGTCAAGTAGTCCCAGGTTTACAACAGTGTGGAGCGTAATTTAGCCAGAAGAAAGTGCCGGGGGGGGCGCATATTATTGATCTTATCACAGGAGACTGTGGGCCGGTAGAAATTTGAACGAGGGCCACATTTGGCCCCCGGGCCGGACTTCAGACTTACCTGTTATATCAGGTGGGTTACCAAAACGTGCCACGCATCTGCTCCTGTCAAATTTTAGAACCCTTTAGTCAAAAAGTTTCCCCACCCCTGGTGGGCCTCGGAGAAACGAGGGGGTGTACGTGCTGGAACGCGGCCACTAAGGCCACCGTACACCTGAAGATGTGATGGTCACCTGTCATTTGAATGGAAAACTGAGAAATGTTATGCCTCAAACAAATGTACAGATCTGGATGAAGTTGTCATTCCGTGTTCTTGAGCAAAGCCGTAAGCGGCTGTTGGAGTCGAAGGCATTCAGTGTCTCCTGAAGAACGAGCGCTATGTAACGCAATAACAGAGGGGATAGTGAAGCTGTTGGGAAGGAACTCATTGTTCATTGTACCGTCCTGAGGACGGTCAAAACTGATGAGAATGTCGTCCAACCGGTCGGGCCGATTAAGACCAGAAGTGTTTGTCTGCCCTCAGGAATGAAGACCTGAAAGAGATGCTGGAGAGCAACAAGGAGTCCCTCAAACTGGAGGCCATGAAGAGGGTTGTTGGGGTGAGTGCATCATGGGATGAAACTGATGGAGCAAATGCTCTGGAGCTCTGGAATGTCCTGGAATGCATGGAGACAACATTTGTTCTACATTATAAGTCCCTAAAACACTTTGTGATTGGTCTTCTAAACATTTCATAAACATCGCACAGTGCAAAAACTGAATTTCAACAGCAAAACAACCTTTAAGAAAATATGTCTTAGATTTTTTTTCCTTTAGAATGGGATTTTTTGGTGATTTTTCTTAACCCCCTTTTTATTATTTTAAGAATTTTTCCACTTTTTTCTATGGGGCCTGTTTTCACAGTGCATTATGATTAACGGCTCCTTTAGGATTTGTGTCATAAAACCAGATTAAATCTGAAATTGTCAATATGTACTCTGTCTTTTTGTTTTAAAATTTCCTTTTAGCTCATCTCTAAAGGGAAAAATGCATCCGAGTTGTTTCCAGCTGTCGTGAAGAACGTAGCGAGTAAGAACATCGAGGTAAGACACTGTTGAGAAATACTTCCTTACTGTGACGCAACATGTGGTGAATGACTATGTGGGAGATTTCCTCTTCTATGGGACTGATGTCATTCAGAGGCTTTTGTTGGTTCCGTTTGTGTGTATTTGTTTTGTTTCTAGGCCTGGACGATGAATCGATCTTAGAGATTAATTTGAATTTGTTGTTTTAGAAGATTTTATTTTTGAGAAAATCAGGATCTTCCGTTGTTGGGAGTCAGGTTAGCCTGCCCGCCTCTCGCAAGGGGCAGACATGAAAAAAAAGCATCTAGGAAGGAGGAGCTACTTCCACCAGGCTGAGAGGGAAAAAAAAAAAAAGCTTTTTCTTCTTATTGACTGTATTAAGAGAACTGGACTGAGTGATCCCTCCTCACTGGCGTTCCAAACAGGAAGTACCTCCTTCTCATAGACTTCTATGGAGAAATAACATCTTCTTTTAATCCTAATTTATTTTCATGATATTTTTTCTTCATCAACAGTTATTCAAATTAGAAACTGACCAATCAGATGCCTCAATAAAAGTAGGTGGAGCTCCCTGGATGTGTGGTGTGGACTTTGAACAAGGCCACTCCTGGTTGACAGCAGTGGTTGCCGTAGAAACGTTGGTTCAGACCCACTCTGACCAATCTCTGTTGTCTGGCTCTAACGTGGCGGCCTCCGTAGCGTGGAAAAATGGCGACCGAATTGGCTTCCATACGCTGAAGCTGGAACTGAGGCATTTTCTGTAGGTGATGTCGCGCTCGCTCAGTCCCGTTTCAATATACAGTCGATGGTACACTTCTGGACACTTGCAGCGTTTGGCCGATGAAGCAGCGAGACGTGACGATTTTTACAGTCCAGACAGAACTGGAGGATAAACCTGCTGCATTTACAGCAGGAGGGGCCTCTAAAGTAGCTATTTGTGATCACTAATATAGCAAATCACGAGTTTTCCTCGTATTGTGCAGCCCTAAGATCCTATTTCTATAATTATGGATCGCCATCAGCAGAACTTTTCAGCTGTTTATAATAAACTGTTGCGGCAGCATCAATGAAAGTCTCTCCTGCATCCAGCTGTGTTTGCCTCCCGCACAGCTTATTCCAGAGACCGAGCAGACTCCAAGCAGCTGCTGCTGAAGGGCCTCCATGCCGAGAGCCTCTGAATATTGATTAGCAACAGCAGAATAATCAGATAGCAGGAGGGGCAGCATGCGGACGGGGGGGGGGAGAGGCTGAGGCCGGCTGGCCGGCCGGCCGCCAAGTATGAGGGCTTGCAGCCGAGGCGGGGAAGAGGAGCAGGTGGGTGGATGTAATTGGGCGAAGAGAGTCCACAGTCACATCTCCAGTCTCCTGCCTCATCCTCGCCAGCTGCTAAGGTAGTGTGAGGTCTTCTCGGCCTCTCTCGTATAACGTTTCTCACAAAAAGTGGCCTCCTCCTTTGCTCCCGGCCCCTCTACCCCCGCCTTCTGTCAGCGTGAGCGGCCATCGATTCCTGCTAATTAGCGCCGAGGCATAACGGCACAAGTGCCTGTAGTTTATTGACAGCTTTGCGTGACTTGATATCAGCGCTCCTTATTTTCTTTAATCATTTTCTGCACTCGAATTTGACCAGCACACAGTCCACATGAATGTGCTTACGATTGCTAATCCCTGTTTAGCTCGTTTGCGTACACTTTTGAGCACATTTTTTATATAAGTAGTACAAAAAAAAATCCCCAAAACATAAAAAAAGGCCCCCCAAAAATCCCATAAACAAGTTTCACTTGTACCGTCCTTAATCGCCGTTTTAGCAGTTCTCAGCGGTGAGCTGGCGACGGTGATTTGTGGTCATAGAGGCCGGATCCTTGAGGGCAGATGGATTGTGTCTGTTTTTTTTATAGTGAGTAATGCCATTAATTCCACACAGTAATGACCGCAATGATGATTGAGAGCGGTGGAGCAGCCCTGCAGGTCAATATGTGCTGGATTAGGAAGCATGGCGCTGATTACAAGTGATGATACCTAAAAGGTAACCTTACCCCTGACCTCAAGCTACTTTTTTGGCTCATAAATGAAAGCATTAATAGTTCTTGGAAAGAAACATCATTTTTCATAACTCCCTTCCGTCCCGTTGGGTTAGCTGGAAGTCCACAGCCTCGTCGGCAGGAATTGTCTGGGTTTCTTTTGTCCGTGCGGCTGACGTGAATCACCTTTGACCCCCACTTTAACCTGTCAGCAAACACTGTTACTCCAGGTGTTCTAGTGGTCCGAGGGGGGCTGCAAGGGCACAAAAGCCAAGATAAAGATAAAGAAAAAAATCAGGATTGTCCTAATAAAATAACGCAGCATTAAATCTGAGGCTTTTAAAAAAACAGGAAAACATTTTTAGCTTATTAATCTTTATAATAATAAAAAAAAGGATTTGCTGCTTAACCCCTTTAACACTAAAGCTTTAGCTTAATTCGACTATTGCAGTGTTTTTCAACCATTTTTGAGCCAAGCTAAATCGCTGTGCCGTCATTCTTATCAAAGTGTCTTTAATAGAATCAAATAAACACAAAGAAAAAAGTATTTTATGATCTTTCGTATTCATATAACTACTCAGTGTTTTATCAGGGCCTGTTTGGATGAATAAAGAGCTGATTTCCTGGAGATGGAGAATGTTTTTAGATCAGTGAATGCGTCATTTGATCGCGTAAACACTAAAAGGGTTACGGTATGTCAGAGCGTGAGTTATCAAGGCCGCGTCACACAGCCACTATGTACATGTTTCCCATTTTCCACATAGGACATTTCGGTCTTTTGTGATATATGGGTAAGTCACAAGGGTTTTTATTGTTCGTCGATGTGCGCAGATGCCTGTCGAGGGTTTCGGGCGACAGGTTTTTATGTGAATTCTGTTTTGCAGCTGCTCAAAATTTTTGTCCGGTTGAGAATTATGCAGTTTACGCATCATGGGATGAAATTAGGCCTGCACAAAATACCGCAAATTTATCGTTATCGCAATATCAAGCAGTGCAATGTGCATATCGCAAAAGTCAGCAAAAATCGCAATAAATGGTTACTTTAAATGTACTAAAACACTCTTATGGCAGCTTGAAGTATTTTAAGAAATAAATAAATCCATTTAGGAATTTGACCAATTGGATGGACCCCTTCACTTAGTTGACCAATCAGATAAGCCCTTTTATGTTAGATATTTGCCTCCTACGTCAACGAGGGTCATTTGGAGTATAATTTTTAAACTATTGCAGTGAAATGGTAATGATATTTTTGGTTGTTTTGCTATTTGTTTAAATACCGTAAATTATATCGTTATCGCAATATTGATCACTCATATCGCGAGTTTAGCTCATATCGTGCAGCCCTAGATGAAATTATTGTGTAAATCTTACGCAATTGTGTGCGAGTTTTGCGAGATGCATACTCAAATTTGTGGCGTTCCACAACCGTTTGAGGTATGTCTAACAGACATGTACCGCCGATGTATAACTTTATATCTATATTACGTAATTGATGCACAAATATCGCATGTAAGCAGTGCAATATTCACACACATTTCGAGTTATTGTGTGACTTTTATGTTGGTTTACGAGTTGTTTTCGCAGTTTATTTGTACGTCTTCCGTGGTCTTAACGTGGTTCATCCGTGATACTACTGTGAAGATTTCACATAGAGACCAAGACTGTTCTCACTTTTTCCACGCGTATTCACGAATGACCAGTTTTCATCGGTACTAAATGTACGCAGTAGCTGTGTGACATGAAGGTGTTTGCTGGTGACATCTCCTGTGTTAAAGGGATAAACTTTTTTTTTTTTTTTAGTTTGACCATTGCTTTGCAAGAATGTTTTCCTGTTTTACTTCTTGATTTCCCTTTTGTGGTTCGTTGTGTGCAGTTGAAGAAACTTGTGTACGTGTACCTGGTGAGGTATGCAGAGGAGCAGCAGGACTTGGCTCTGTTGTCCATCAGCACCTTTCAGCGGGCGCTTAAGGTAGCTATAACGGTTGTCAGTCTTTTCAAGTTTTCTAACCATTGAAAAAAAACGGAGGGCAACGCAGCGTCCATTCTTACTGGTCAGATGGTTATTTTCCCCATTTCGAAGGTAGAATCTGGTAAAATGATTTCAGGGTATAAAGAAATGAATATAATAATGTTTATCTGTAGTTTTCTAAGAGCCTATTCAAATTGTGTAAAAAAATAAACAGCTTAATTAGTTCAATTAAAAATTATGATTTTCTGCTAATATCAGTTAATACAAAAGTGCGGGAGTTCCTCAGGGCTCTGTATAAAGACCTGTTTTATTAATTGAGCAGATTACTCAAAACATGGGATTATCAACTGGGCTGAGTAAAAAAAAAAGAAGGTAAATTGACATCCAATTTGTTTTTTTTAAACAGTTGATATCGATGTATCAAATTTGTTGAAAGGTTTTGCTCTTTAAATTAATTCCTTCATATTTTTATTTTGAAGAAATGACTTTTTCATGTAAAAAAACAAATAATTTTTATGCCAAAACTTTTTTACTATTGCTCAGTGTCTAGTTCTAATTATTTGAAAAATGTTGAAAGGAAATTTGAAAAATATGTCAATTAAATGCTCAAATTTTAATTATTTAGTAATAGGGTAGTGAAACCCAGCTTTAATGAACTGTCAGGTTTTTTAGTCGTGCTGCACAAGCATCAGCAGGGATCCATTCTAAATAACCAGGTTTTGTGTTAAGTTAAAGCATCATAAAAAATAGGAGTTTTTTTCTTGAAAGATTAAAATAAAACTGAGCGCAAATGTCCAAAAAAGGTTAACCTCTTATATCTTTTTCTGCTTTGATGCTACCACCTTATACTTTTGATTAAAGAGTAACTTTACTCGTAATAAAAATATGTTTTAATGTTTTCCCAACAAAATGTTTCTTAAATTAGGTTTAGAGTTCCTCAGGATTTTGTACTAGGACTACTTCAAATTTTGATTTGATTTGAAATGGTTTATTTCAAGCAATCAAAGCAAGAATAATGCACAAAATAATACAAAGCAGTTTTACATTCATGCACAGACGTGTCAAACTCAGGATAATTTGGCATTAAATATAATATTCCTTGAAAGGGAGAGGAAGGAAGCAAATTTATATAATCCCACCCCTGTTCTGCCGTAACCATTTTTGTTACTTCCTTATCTGTTTTATTTAGACAGAATTAATTAATTATCAATACATTACACAACAAAGATGAATTACTTAATTATTATATAAGAATAGACATAACTTTGTTAGATCAGTTATCTAAAATGTGCAGCTTACCCTAATTTGAAAAACCCTATGATTAAAAGTAATTCTATATCAGGAAAAAATAGATATAACACTGTTTCAGAAGTCTTCATAGCATATGCAGATCATAAGCATAATGAAAATATCAAAAGTAAAAAATATGTGCAGATTATTTTTCCTTAGAAGAAAAATCATAACTTAATTTTTGGGGCAAGTGAAGTGATGTATTTAGAGATTAATCACTTTAACCATCTACAGTAACTGATTAAACATGTTATTTGAGGCATAGGCAGCTAAAAAAGTGGCATTTGGTTTAAATTTGTGAATTAAAAGGGAAAAATGTCAAAGGAAAGCTAGCCTTCTGTCAAATAAGCAATAAAAATATAAACCAATAAAGTATATTTTTGCACTGTTGTGAAGCGTTTTCCCTCCGTTTTTGTTTAAAATATAATTTTTTCTTTTTGAATCTGACAGGATCCAAACCAGTTTATCCGAGCGAGTGCTCTGAGGGTTTTGTCCAGCATTCGCGTGCCTATAATTGTACCCATCATGATGCTGGCCATCAAGGAGGCTGCGACTGACCTGTCCCCATACGTGAGGAAGACTTCTGCTCATGCAATCCAAAAGCTGCACAGGTACAGGACGACGTCAGAGAACAAATCCACGGCACACTTTACTGTCTGCACTGACTTCTGCTCATTCCTCAGCTTTCTCCCTGTACATGTTGACTCGAAGGTGCAGGGCTCTTTTGAGTGTTTCTGAGAACGAATGAATAACTGAAGTAAACGAATGAGCAGAACACGAGCAGTTCAGTGTTTATTTACTGTCGCCAGGCGTCGGTTCTTTACAGGAGGTGGATCTGTTTGCGCTCTCTGTTTAGTTTGAACTCTGGAATAGTTCAACACAGGTGCAAATTATTTAGTAATTTAAACAAACATTTCTAAAATGATGAAACATAGTTTAATGCCTGAAAGAGAGTAAATAATTTCCACTCCGTTCGTCTTTTGATCTATTGTAAAAGCGTTTCTTTATGATGATGTTCATAAAAACCTGTCGTTTTCTAGGACATAGTTTCTGCAGAGCGGCAGGAGTTTGTTAGAAATTCATCTCTGACCGCTGGTGCAGAGCAACGCCGCCCCCCTTCCCATCACCCCAAACTGAGCAGTTTACATGCTTTCTCGCTAGCTTACAGCCCCTCACACCCCGACCCAACTTAACCACTGCAACAAACATGGCGAGCAATACCGGGGCTATCCAGCCGCACAGTTTTGGATGTCAGCAAAGACGTACACGGATTTAGTCGTCTGCAAGTGGATGCATCAGAATGGAGCGAGCAAACTGCATTTTTTTTCCCCGTCTGCTCCTGTTTCACAACCATTCGAATAAAGAAATACTCAGACATACAATTTTAAGCGGCATTTATTTTTAGATGCCCTCCATCCTCAGCAAAAACACAATTTTTATCGGAGTGGGTACCTCATGTTTTTTGGTGATCTTTAATTTTTTCTTGTTTTTTTTGTTATCCTTTTTTCACTTTTATATTCTTCTTTCCATCCAAGATTTTCTTCTTTTTTAATTGTTTGTCATTATTACATTTCATGTTATTTTGCTACTTCTCTTATTGTTCTTTTTAATCTCATTTAGTTCCTCACACAGGTCAGCCATTATTTAATCCAGACTAGTAGTTCAGTTGATCATAGAAATAAAAAAATCACAAACGCTTTTCAACAAAAGATGCCCAAACTACGCACGATAAAAGTCTTAAACATACTCTTGATCTGATTGTTAGTTTTCTTTTCCATCTCCATTGGCAACAGCAAACAAGTATGTTGTTTCATTTGTTGTTTGTTTTCTTAAGATTTTGATTCTTTTTTTTTATTTGTATTTTTTTTTAAAACTGTATGGAGCACAGGTAGAAAGCAGCAGATCCCTAGAGAGGTTGGTAAACAAAGAAAATCAGTTGAACTCTTTATTCTAGATTTGGTTTGCACCAAAACTGCAAACAGAAATATGTGTGCCAGTTTTCACCGGTCTTATATTCATATAAAATGTCTGTGTTGGATATTTTGAGTTCAGTTTTAAGTCGGATTGTCAAATATTCACTTACTTCAGTACGTTAACATGTTGGCTAAAGTTTGGCGAGTGTAAACGGTAGTTTTTGGTGGCAGGTGATGTGATCTAATTTGCTAATTCCCTTTGGGAATGATTGCCTTTCGGCGGCTCACAGCTTGTTTCCTCGTTCTTTCTTCTTCTGCCTTCAGCTTGGATCCAGACCAGAAGGAGCAGCTGATCGAAGTGATCGAGAAACTCCTCAAAGACAAGAGCACCGTAAGTCCTGTCCGTCCGTCCCCTCAAAGGGAAAAAAAATTCACCACTGGAGGGCGCCCCATTCAAATAATTCTGCTCTCAGCTCTTCATCCCACAGCTCATTCAGCAATGCCATGGTTTGTTAACACCCACTTAAACCCACACATCTTCAGATGCTTCTGGTTAAGTGTCCATTTGGAGGGAATTTTCACACTGATGCTAGTGTCAGCTTAATTTTCTCAAAGGCCAAATACGATTCTTTCTTTTAAAAAAAAAACCCCCAAAAAGACTCAAATGAGGCAGATTCTGAAATTTTGTGTTGAGGCCAGGCTCGGAAACAAAGCGGACGGCCCATTAGAAGGCAGCCGGCAGCACGTTCATTTAAAGAGGTCACAGCGAATACTGAGGGTGTTTAAATGCCAATTTCAAATATGCAGATTCCGGCTCCAGCATGCAGCCTGGTGTGTGTTTGTCCGTGCAAGTCCTGCACAGTTTGGTGTGATTATGTATTCATAGAGTATACCTATCATTACACAAACAAAACAAAGCAGCTTTGGCCAAGGGGGATGGAAAGCCCAGTACCAGATGCATAGCATATTTAGCCTCCGACGCTAACGAAGACGAATGACTTCTCCCCCGTTGGAGCCCACATTGGGAGGCAGGGGACAGAGAGAAAGGGCAGCATCATCACACAAACACACAAGCGCATCAGTCGGTGATAAATGACAAAAAAAAACAACTAAACGTAGTGCATCTTTAATGGCTATCAGGCGATGCATTTTTATGTTGCTGTGATGATGTTATGTTGAGTCCCACTGAGATTAAGCTTGGAGTACTGGAACCCCTGGAGCAGAAGATGGGCTAAGGCTAAACGTGTAATTTAAAGGACACTCATTAGACTTTACAAACGGATTCGTTTACCAGTCATACAAATAAAAATAAAAAAGTGCTCTGTGGCGACCATTTTCCCACCAAACTGGCTTCAGAGCCAGCTCCTTTTTTTTTTTTTTTTTTTTTTTTGGACCACAGACTATAAAAAGAGTCTAGAAAAACAAACCAACTACTTCAGAGCAATGGAAAACAAACTCTTTACAAAGACATGTTTAAAAAAAAAAAAAAAAGAAATCAATTTTTTTGTGCTTGCTAATTCACAACCAATGTCATTTTGAGGATTCTGTGCAGTAAAAGCAATCAAAAGCATTCAAGGTTCAAAACATCCTCCATAAAAAGATTGTCTTTCACACAATTAGAAGCGACTATAAGGATACCAACCTTTGCTCAGCTGAACACAGGAACAAAGGAACAACAAACAAAAATACTAAGGTACTATCTGTATAGATATGGTCACACCGCCCCCAAGTGGTTGCTACCAATGAAAAGTCTATATCTAAATGCGCGCAAATGCGTGTTTCGAGCTTCCGTGTTCAAAACTATCACGTTGACGTGTTGCTACACAAATTTCTTCAACTGTTTTCCGGCTCTACGTACAAACAGCCATGGAACGCGTGCTGCAAGTTAAACCAGACCCAACTTTGACCAATCAGGGACTCTAATTTGGCAGCGATGTTTGGTTGGCGTCCATTTTATCTCACAGAAGTGCCAACCTTTTTTAAAATTGACCATGGAGGAGAAATGAAGAATTTCGGTTTGTGTCCGGCTGGAATTATGCGACGCCAAGTCTTTCACATATCTGAAAAGAGCTGTAAGAGAAAGCTTGTCCCATACGGGTTCACCTATTGTGGGCTTGTGAGGTGCTATAAGCTAGCTGGAGAGAGTGTAAACAAAGGGTTGATGGGAAATTAGTGAAATCAGGAGGGGCATTTCAAATGAGCTCCTGCCTTTTACAATAGAAGCAAATCTTGGAGTGGAATTTTAAGGTGCTGGAAAGAGACTCACGAATCCAAAGATGCGATCACATCTTCAGGTGTATTTTTTTCACAACAATCTGGGAAATGATGTCTTAAATTGTTTGCAGGTGATTTAAAATCAAAATTTCAAAGGATGGAAGCCAAAACAAAAGCACGTGGAATTATTTAAAGAAAATAAAACGTGCTTATTGCTTTGGTCTAAGGCACTCAGGATTCATAAATGCTGCTTTTCCAGGCCTTCTTAATTGAAGTAAGCCTCAAGCAGACGTCTGAAAATGCTCCATTAATTAGGCTGAAGTTCTAAAAAAAAAAATAAATAAAAGGAAACGTTTGGTTATTGCTCAGTCCGCGGCATCGTCTGAGCCACCTGACACCTTTAGAGGCTGTTCGGTTAAATGGCTGTGACACGCCGGGGGGGGGGGGGGGGGGGGGGATTATAGGCAGGACCCTTTAAGCAGGAAATGGGGAGGCCAGATGACAGAGACAACACAGGAGTTTGTGCAGCTGTTTTACCGTGATGGATCTATTATCCGGCCATTACAAGATAAATGATCGATCTCTCCCATCCTACTACTACTGCTATCCCCCCCCCCCCCCCCCCCCCGCTCCTTCTGTAGAAAAATTGAAATGAGAACAGAGAGGCGGAGCAGGGGGTGGGGGATGCTACAATGATTAGGGGCTAGGTGAGATGCCCATTAATTTAAGAGGAAAAAAAAAAAAAAAAAAAAAAGGAAGAGATGGGAGAAGCGAGCCAAGTGGGGAGAGGCCGACCCCGCACGGTGCCATCAATCACAAAGGCGCGCGTTGTCTCTGACGTGATGACCCAGCACTCCTTGCCTCTGTGGCACCTTAATTAGAATTCATAGCAAAATAGATGCAAGGAAACGGTTCGGGCCCTTCATAATTTTATAGGAAATTTATTGTTATTAGAAGAACCATTTGCTTAGTGTGATTTTTCCATTACCGGCTTGTCACGCAGGGTAGATAATATGGTTGGGGGGGGAGTAGGGGGAGGAGGTGTGTAAACCCCCAGATTGGGGTGTCAGTTTTGTTGATGGTGCATGTAGTTTACCTTGGAGCTGTACCTAATGGGGTAAGTTGGTACAGAATGCACAACACAGGACTGACAGGCATGAATGTGGCTTATGGGCTAATTTTAGCAGCTGCTCCTTTTAACGTCACGTTTTTGCTTGAAGAACTTCAACAGAAATACAGGAATGTGTTTGTTTTTTACCAGAATGCTGAACAAAAATGCATAATAATGGATGTATGGCATTTTCCAAAGCTTTCCACATCACCTTTTACCCAGCAACTAACTAGAATAAATACTTTTATTCTGTAAAGCTACGTTCACAACATCCTCTGCAACGCGCGCTCAAGCAACCACCTCCAATAAAAACAAATGGTTGTATTCAGCAGTGATGGGCACTTCGATTCTATCTCGGGAGCCGAATCTTTCGATTCGGCTCCCGAGAAAGAATCGACTCTTTCAACTCTCAACTCTTTCTCTCAAAGAAAAGAAGAAAAATATCATAACGTTCAGGAGGCCTGAGCAGGCTGTCTCCCCTCATCACAGTGGCTCCCTGCCTGGTTGGTAGTCAGCCTCCTGGGGGGTCGCGCGAGCAGGGCGTGCTCGCTCCAGCTCCATGAACCCCGCGACTGACTGGCAACCGGCTCAGGATGCACTCGCCTTTGCCCAACGGTTGCCGGTATGCGCTCTGGCAACCCCGCCACCAAAGTGATGCATCGGGTTAAAAGAATGGATGGCCGTTCAAGATGAGAATGCTTGAATCGATCCTCGCTGAACTGGAGTCACTGAATGCGTCACGTGCTCAAAGCGAAGTCCCTGATTGGTTGATGCACCGCTCAAATCGCTCCGCTGCAGGACCAACACGCCGCGTCCGACACTCACATTAATAATAATAAAAATAGATTTTATTTATTAGGTGTCTTTCTCGGAACTCCAAGTCGCCAAACAGTAAAAGCTCAAATTTAGAAGATGTTAAATTAAAAGTTTAAAAAGGCAAATACATTACAGTTGGGAAGAGTAGGCTATTCTGAAAAGATTAGTTATGCTGTAGATGAAGAGATAGGAGTCCATAACCTGGAGGTCAGTGGGTAAGGAGTTCCAGAGCTGTGGGGCAGAGCGGCTGAATGCCCTGCTCCCCATGGTGACGAGGCACGCAGCGGGGATAACAAGTTGAGGTGAGGATGGCGACTTGAAGGAGGTCCCAGAGATATGGAGGAGGGGAGGTTATGAATGGCTTTGTAGGTTAGGAGGATTTTGTAGGTGATCCTGTAGGTAATGGGTAATTGCCCTGCTGGACCTCAGATTGCCTCTGTACCGTTGACTTAACATTGAATCTCGACGCCACTGACGTTCAAATCACTTCTTGGTGTGAATGAGCTGGCAGAGGGCACGCAGCAAAAAAAAAACAAAAAAAACAAAGTGAAGAATCGGCTCCTATCGTATGAGAGTCGACTCTTCGCCATTTTTAGAATTGCTGCTTCCGAGCATAACCCATCACTAGTGTTCAGACTGGAAACATTTGGTTTGCTTAAAGTGAACTAGAGTCTGATTCCACCGATAATCCAGAACAAGTTTTTTAGTGTAAATACACGCAAGTGGACCGTGGCCCGGGACCAGGAACTGCTCTTGGACCCATCTATTGAGGTGATCTCCTCAGGAGTCTCCCTATTTTGATTGACTAGACACACCTGATCCCGGTTCTTGGCAGCAAGAAGTGATGGTCGAGCAGGAAAACAACTGATGGTTGATCTTGTTGACCAGGATTGGGCACCCGTGATTTAGAGCAATATTATCTCTTTGGGGAACCCTGTTCCGCATGTTTTATCTTTCAGTCCTACCCTACTCAAACACACTTGCTTTTGATGACCACCATTGTTAGGCTCCTGTAGAGGTCGGTGATGAGCTGAACCAGGTATAACGTGGAAAACATGCTGGACACTTTCATATTTCTATGCAGGTCATCACAAATAACCAAGATCTCAGTAGATTAAACGATGCTAAATGATGGTAAACGCCGTGCCAATGCGGTGGAAACCCTAAACAGGAAACAATGTCAAAGAAAACGTTGCAACAATTAAAGACAGCAAACTTCATGGCATTTGAATCTCATCAAAAGTTGAAGTTCACGATAATGAATGATTAGAAGTGAATAAATAATATTCTATATTAACAGTGTTACATTTTAATTAAGCAAGTAATAAATCGGCAAATTAAACAAAAATGTATGACACATTGTGTCTAACTGCTACATTTTTGCACTGAACAAACAGCTGATTGTCTCACAAAATCTCCTGTTCTTTTGTTGCTACTGACTATATCTAAGAACTGGAGCAAGTGGGTGTGACGTCACCTGTAGAAAGTGGTTTACCTTCAGCTCCAACAAAAGTAAGTCGGTTCAGACGCCATGTTTTCACGATATTGACGCCGCCATGTTGGAGGAAGATGTCGTCAGAAAGGCAGTGAGTCAACCTGAGTCATCATTTCTATGGTAAACACTCTCGCCAATCAGGAATGATCTTCCTGTTTGGAACACCGGGGGGGGGGGGAGTCACTAAGTCCAGTTTTCGTATACAGTCGATGGTCCAGAAATGTTTAGATGTCCTGAAGAAGACTTGGTGTGGTCATCAAGATCCAATTGAAGTAATTCTAGATGGAAATGCAGGATGTGATGGTGTTGGAACTTCCTTAAAGCACATCATAATCTGGAATTGATTTTTTTAAAAAAAGCAAAAAACATCAATGTAACATCTTCAATTGTTGCCATCTGTTCTTGACGGTCAACAAAATGAATCATTCCACAGTTGCTAGAGGGAAATTTCTCAGTGAATCTTGAGACACAAGCATCTTATGCGCACCCAATCAATGCAGGCTCATGGCGGCGCTGATGGACAAACGCTCTGGACACCCACCGGGCCTCCAGTGGCCACAAAGCTTTAATTGAGGAGACTAGATTCTGCTCCCTTTCTCATCTTCACCTTCGCCTGCCTGAGAATATTGCTGTTTGCATATTAATACTCACTCAGTCTGAGGAACGATGGCTTGGAAACAGGCAGTGTGTGTGTATGTGGTGACAGCCAAATGTTTATTTTTTATCTCCTACCAATAAAATGTTTGATAATTGACTCTCAGCTGCAGCTTCCTCCTGTTCTTTTTTTCCTCATCAATCCAGTGTTTTATACTGAGTAAAACACTCTTAAGTGATTGAATTCTTTCACTTACGGGTATTGTGGGAAACTTAAAAATGTAAGTGCAGACGTTTTTCTTTCTAATTATCAACTCACCACTTAGAGGACTGGATGTGTGTGTGTGTGTGTTGTAGGCAGAGTGCTAAATTGGCATCGTGTTTACCGAAATTGCAATTATCGTCCAACTTGAAACGAGGGTTGAGTCTGTTAAGCGGCGCTTTATTCCTCATGAGCCCCTATAATTCTGCTTTGTTGAAGAGATGAGCTGTTTGTTCAATTTGTTTGGAAAAATTGCCCCTAAACCTCACAACCTTTTTTTTTTTTTGTTTTTTTGTTTTTAAATTATTAGTTTGTTAGCTCATATTTTTAAGTGAGAGGGGGAGAAAAAAGATTTCCTTTTGGGTTTTTTTTTTTTTTTGTCTCACAGCTCGTGGCCGGCAGTGTTGTGGTGGCCTTCGAGGAGGTCTGCCCCGACCGCATCGATCTAATCCACAAGAACTACAGGAAGCTGTGCAACCTGCTGGTGGATGTGGAGGAGTGGGGTCAGGTGGTCATCATCTCCATGCTGACGCGCTACGCCCGAACGCAGTTCACCAGCCCCTGGAAGGAGGTGAGGCGCAGATGGGCCATATGTTGCTGTGTCATGGTTCATCTTGCAGTTTTGCAACATTTCTTCATTGGAATTAAGCTTACATTTTTTTTAATGCATTGTGTTCTGTATCCTGATTGGCTGTAGGTCATTGTCAATCAATCTCCTCTGTGTGCAGAATTTACCAAATGTACATAAATCTCAGACATTTGTTTTCATTTTAAAATACTTATTTTTTCTATGAACTTTGAGAGTTTAAACAAAAGAGAAAAGTGTGCTAAGTGTTTAGTGAGGTATTTTACAGCCTTAACACACCTATAACCATTGTAAAAATGATAAACGAGGGAACGGCACCTTCTGAAATCTTTTAAACCCTGCAAAAGTTTCAGAGCGGCATCGTTATAGCTTAAAAAATATGCATATGTTTTGATGACAAAAATAAACTTGTGAGGGCAGATTGAGAAACTGGTCGTGGTAAAACAAATAGTTTGTTAAATTGTAAAATAACCTCCAGCAGAATAGGGTTTGAGTGTTCCCTAGTTCATCACAGCAGTTACGTTAGGGTTAGCTGTTTTAAGGATGTTAAACCCCTCCTTTCACTTTTTTCTCACATAAACATTTTCACACTTTTCTCTCTTGTTTTAACCTTCAAAGTTCACTCCTTTAGATTTATTAAACATCCAGACCTGACCGGAAACTTGTTGCTTAATAATTTATGATGCTTTATGATTCCCCTATAATCATCGTTCTACACCCCCTGACAATAATCAGTAGAAATATAGTTTAGCCTAAAGTACAAAAGGGGTTTATTCAGATATACACCTTGAGTGTCAGAAGATCCACAGCCCAGCTGTTGGACAGGACAAGTTTAGAAAAAAAAAAAGAAATTTGGGCGAAATTTGGCGGACAGTAGAATGATGAATTTAAAAAAAAGCATGCAAAATTGACTGAAAAAAATGTCTTAAACAGTGTGAAGAATCCAATAAACGCAATCTGTGATTTCAAGGCACAAAAAGAAATTCCAAACAAAAATATTTCTGAACTCTTTTAACATCACATAAGAAAAAGAGATCATCAGAACGTTGGTTTGGACCAGTGCAGCCGGATTTGTCTTTCAGGATGCGGTGTTTGATGAGAACAACGAGAAAACGTTCTATGACTCGGACTCGGAGGAGAAAAAGGGTCCGACCGAAGCCAAACCGTACATGATGGATCCAGACCACAGACTGCTGCTGAGGAACACCAAACCTCTGCTGCAGAGCAGGAACACGGCGGTGAGCCCACGACAACTCCCCGTTCTGTTCAGACTGCACTTCTGCTCGCTAGTATGTACGGAAAAGCGCAGCGACCTTGGTAGAAATTTCTAACGAGTCGCGTCCAAACATTGGTAACGATGTGAAGAAACATTCAGCTCATCTGTTCAAAGCCAGTTTGACCAAATTGAGTTTAGTCGCTTTGCTGCTGTACATGTTTATAGGTTTCACTTGAACTTCAAATCTTATAAATTTACAAGAAAAAGTCGTAAATTTATGAGATTTAAGTTGCACATTTATGACTTTAAATCTCCTATTACCTTTTTTTTTTTTTGGTGGCCCTAAAACAACGTCATAGCTTTTTTGTATTTTCAACCTTTGTTTCTTTCCCTCTTTGTTTTTAGTTCTCAATTTACAGTTTAACTTCAGACTTTTTGACTGACTTTGGGCGACAGAGGCCATGGTGATGTCATTTCCGCTCCAAAACAGCTTCTTTCTGAAATTTTCTAAGTAGAAATGTCAATTTGCTGATGTGGAAGAACGTTCTGTCCTTGTATTCTTTATTGCAAATGGAATTAGGTTATACAGTGTTTGTTTTCCTTTTCCTTGATCTTATTTTATACTTGAAGAATTAGTCCAAAGAATAGTTATATGGCTTAAAGAAAATACTCTATGGCTCTATGTGTAAGTGTTAATAGTGGCCTTGTGGTAGAGTGTCCGCCCTGTGACTGGAAGGTCGTGGATTCGAATCCAGGCCGAGTCATACCAAAGACTCTAAAAATGCGACCCAATGCCTCCTTGCTTCATACTCAGCATTAAGGGGTTGGATTGGGGGGGTTATTCCACCAAATGGTTCCTGACTGTGTCTGCAGCTCACCGCTCCCCCCGGGGAGGGGTCAAATGCAGAGAACAAATGTCGCACACCTAGGTGTGTGACGGCTAATGGTACTTGAACTTAACTGCATTTTTGCTCGATCAATTAATCATTACACTAAACAGTTAAGACATTTTATTATACAGCATTACCCAAATTTGGATTTTCCAATATTGGAATATATTAAAAATGATGTCAAAGCTTAAAAATGTTCTCTGAAAAAGCTTAAATTTGTCCTGTGTGGGCAATCTCACCATTCTTACTACAATACTGCGATCAGAGTACGCCGTCTTGTATAAATACAACATGGACACAGCCTGTCACAGTGGGAAAAAAAAGAAAAGAAAAGTAAACTGTGCAAGTGCGGATCTCCATCACACCGGAGTCTCAAGGTCTCCGTCGCCGGGGAGCAGCGGGAGGAAAAATGCTCCCAAATGAAAGCGTTGATTAAAATGTGACACGCTGTGTCTTTCCTCGCGTCGGCACAGTGACATCTTCCATCTTCATAGATGGCTGAACCCTTTCATTCTGCCTGAAACGACGGACACACGCCATCCTGCTATTTAAAGCTCTGCTGAAAAATGACCCTGATAGTGGGATTTTGTGAGGGGGGGGCCTTCATAGAGGCCAGAGAGATGCTGGAGTTATATGTCTTGTGGGTCATCAGAAGATGGGTGGGAACAACAGCTTTTTTTTCTGGTTTTAATTATGACTTTGATCCAAACTGAAGGATAAAACCTGGTAATGATGTGTTGTTTGCTTTGATTTAGGTGGTGATGTCTGTTGCTCAGCTTTACTGGCACCTGGCGCCAAAACAGGAAGTTAGTGTTGTCACCAAGTCTCTGGTTCGGCTGCTAAGGAGCCACAGGTTACCTTCACACAGACTCTTTTTTTTTTTTTTTTTTTTGTTTTTTCCATCTGCAGAAGGTTTGGCGCACAAATACTCCTAACGTGTTTTCATTCTGCTCCTCTGCACAGAGAGGTGCAGTACATCGTTCTGCAGAACATTGCCACCATGTCCATTCAGAGGAAGGTAAGGCTGCTTGTGGACTGTCAGACCTGCCGGGTCTTTTTTTTTTTTTTTTTTTGGATGTGATGTGTTTTTTTTGTTTTTTTTGTTGTTTTGGATGTGATGTGTTTAAACGCTTCGTTTCCTTCCAGGGAATGTTTGAGCCGTACATGAAGAGCTTCTACGTGAGGTCCACTGACCCCACGCACATAAAGACTTTGAAGGTAGCTGCTTGTTTTGTCCACAGATGAGCATATAAGTGCTCAGAATAAATGTCAGAAAGGCACGATAAAAGAGGTGGTGAAGGTTTTTAAAGTAAGCTGCAGGTAGGACATTTATTTATGGGGCAAACCGTTGACTGTATCTGAGAACTGGACCGTCATCCACAGATGATGGTTTCTTCCAACCAAATGAAGTCAGTCAGTCCGTTCCGTTTTTCTTTTTTTGTGGTATGGACGCCCCCATGCTGGAGCCAGACGTCGTCAGTAAGCAGAGATCAATCCAAGTCGGTCTGAGCCATTGTTTCTATGGCAACCTGTCATAGGAAGTCCACACTTACGCGGAATCTGTCCAACAGTTTAAACGTTGGACGTATGGACCAGCAGGCTCCACCTACTTTTATTGAGCCATCTAATTGGCCAGTTTACAGTTTGACTAACTACAAAATTCTTGAAAAGACATGGGGGGTTGATCAAGAACATGTTAAATACCGGTATTGGAGCAGGAATGGGTATTTTTTTTTTCCTAGCGCTTGTCCGCCGCCTACAGTGGGATAAAAGTCATGCAAATCTTCCTCCAGGCTTTTTAGTTTCACAGCTCTGTTCCTCCAAATGTTGATCTTGCTTTCATCTTAATCCAGTAGGGCACAAAACGTAATTATTACTTCTCTCCTTTGTGATCATGTTTACAACAGTTGGAACTTCTGTCTTTTGAAAAGGACGCGACCTACGTGTCACTTTCAAATCTGAGTCCCCCGATTGGCCACTGTGCCGCCTTGACGCGACAAAGTGCAACTAGTTATCCTCTCAGTGTGCGATCAATGAATGCCACTTTGTACGTAACTGGACTTTTGTAGCCATCACAAGCAAGCGTTCCCGACGCAGAAGCCTGGAATTCTGGTCTTTAAAAGTGGCTGCTTGAACTTGCGAATGCAGTAAGAGAAGGCCAGAAAGAGTGACTGTTTGGATCCAACACGGATCCAAAGGAGGAGCCAAACTATTTCGTGTTTGTGGCCGTTTTTAAAACTGGAGGCAGGTGAAGCCAGTTCTGTTCACCGAATCTGTAAAAGAAAAATGCTCTTTTTCATAATTACAGCTGGAGATCCTGACCAATCTGGCCAATGAAGCCAACATCTCCACCATTCTGAGGGAATTTCAGGTTTGTTTGGTATAAAGGAATCACATTTTTACATATTAGTGTCTGGACTCATCACCCCGGGGTCGATCTTTGTCCAGACATATGTAAAGAGTCAAGACAAAGCGTTTGCCGCCGCCACCATTCAGGCCATCGGCAGGTGTGCCACTAACATCTCAGAAGTGACGGACACCTGCCTCAACGGTCTGGTGCTGCTGCTTTCCAACAGAGATGGTAAACTCCGCCCCTTGAGTGCAGATACTGTTGGTTCTGATGCATTGTGTGAGCACTTTCTTTGTGTCTTCAGAGACCGTCGTCGCAGAGAGTGTGGTGGTCATCAAGAAGCTGCTTCAGACCCAGCCAACGCAGCACAGCGAGATCATCAAACACATGGCTAAGCTTTTCGACAACATCACTGTAAACACTCCAAATGATACTCGCACTGCCCCCGGTTTTTAGTCTTGTAAAGATCAAGGTCACGGCGCTGTTCTGTTCTTGCTTGAAGGTGCCGATGGCGAGGGCTAGCATCCTGTGGTTGATGGGCGAGTACTGCGACAGGGTGCCAAAGATTGCGCCCGATGTGCTTCGAAAGATGGCGAAAACGTTCACTACCGAGGAGGACATCGTCAAGTTACAGACCGTCAACCTGGCTGCCAAACTCTACCTGACCAACTCCAAGCAGGTGCAGACGCCCCTCGGCTTTAGGCCTAAGTTACAACTGGCCCTTCAGGGTAGATACGGGCTGTCGGCAGGGGAAAATAAAAGGGCAAACTTCTACGGGACATGCAAATGTCTGGTACAAAAAAGGAAGGTCGTAGACTGTTCAGTAGAGCAAAAAGGGTTTTCTGCGGGCGTGGTGCGAGCCGCAGGTCGTAGCGAACCCTTAAACAAAACATAAAGCTAAGTTCATATGACACATGTGACCTGCTTTACGCACATTCTGGAACGTGCACATAGCCCCATGGTGTTCACACTGAACTGTCGCTGTCCGAAACAAGCGCATGTCGCCTCCTACTGTTAGAAGAGGTTTAGTGCGAAATGTTGAAGTGGTGGAAATGTCCTAAATCTTGCTTCAGCCCTTTTCTTTCACAGCTCTTTTCCGATATATGAAAGACTTGGTGTCCTGGAATTCTGGCCCAACACAAACGGAAGTTATTCATTTCTCAATTTTCAAACAATTGGCACTTCGTGAAACTAAAGGGGGCGTCATCCGTACATCAGCACCAAAGCTGAGTCCCTGATTGGTTCAACCTGGTTACGTTTCAACGCTCGTTTAATGGCTGTTCGGTGTTTACAGAAAGGCCTTAAACGGTTGTGTGAACGCGAGAGTTTTAGATGCGGAAGCCCAGAATGCGCATTTACGCATGTCTACGTAGACTTTTCTTTGAAAGTGGCCACTTGAGCCGGCGTTGCTGAGGGCGGTGTGAACGTCAGGTGAGACGAAGAGGTGTCCTACGGATTTTTTATTAATTTTTCAACCCCCCTCAAATGCAGCGAATTGTGATAGAGTGCTGTATACGTGATAGGGGTGCACAACCTGACTGTTAGCAATGAGTAAGGTAGACAATTCGAGCACAGTTTGTGTGGGCATCTTACAGGCATTTGGGTATCACGTGCACACCCCGTGCATGCAGAATTTTCACGTGGCTAATGGAAGTGTGCACATTCACAGACTTCACGATACATTAACCCACCCCCGTGACAATGGTACGTTCCATTTTAATGACGTTCTTAGAAGTGGCAGAACGAGCCTCAAGAGAACAGCTAGACACACCTACGCTCCTTTCAAGATGTAGCCCCTCCTCTCTACGACCCTCCACGGACCTGGACAACCCAAAACCCTGGATGCCCCCCCCCCCCCCCCCCCCCCCCCCCCCCTGTTCAGGTGCATGTGACTAAAGCTTTACTTTAGCGTTGGGAAATTGGCTTTACAGAAGCTGGAGAACTTTAGGACACTTAACTTTACGGCTTAATATAGAGTTGCAAATGTTGCATCCCTAATGATGTGATGAGGGCAGACTCATTCTGTTAGATGGAGAGATGCTGGCCCATGAACCGGGTTTATGAGCCCAGACGCTGGCCTCTCTAACGTTATCGCACCTCCTGCTCCTCGTAATGTGCCAGAGGAGAGGGGAGGGCTCACAGACACAACGCTTACAGATCGGGAGGAAAGATCTCTTCACAATAAGATCTAACCCAGATAACTTCTAAAACAATCGTCTGTATTTGTTTAGAGCATCAGGGTGAAGCCTGAAGAAGCGAAACTCTTCAGCTCTGCTTTAGACTAGGATTATTAACATCACTCTACACTAGATGGGGGGGATAATTATCTGGTGAAGAAAATATCTGACGACGGGTGGAGGGCGGGGCAAAGCAACTAGACTTATATTTCGCTCTCAGGTTTTGAGCGTCTGTATCAACGTCAGGCCTTTTACTCGCTGTCTTTGGTCCGGTGGAGGCGTGCAGCGGGGTGGTTTTTGGCAAGAAGACGGCTAAACAGCGAGAAGCGATATGGATTACAGTAAAAGTTGTTTTATTGAGTTTGACCACATTTCAAAAAGCTGTTGTCTCGTTTCGCTGGCTGTCATGGCATTGTTTTGAGAATTCTGTTAAAGAAACTACAAGGTAACATTTGGGATGACGTCACAGCAGTGCCTGTGGGTCGCGTGCCGCGTAACGAATGTCCGAAAATCATGTAAGAAGCGTTTTTAGTGGTGTTAAAAAAATGTTTTTAACAATCAAACACTCTTTTTTTGTTTAGTTTTTTTTGTTTGATAACATGACAATCATTGCTTTATTTTTGTCCGTGGCTCATCTTCCTACTCTGTTCACGTCAGCTACGGTGGCTGTTTTGGTTCAGTTGCTCCGGCAACGGACTATATTCAGACTGAGGAATCTCGGAGCGAACAGAAGTTCAGTCCGAGACCACCTCCTAGATGGGTCTGAGAGTGGATCCTGGTCACGGACCAGGGTCCACTTGGGTGTATTGAGACTGAAGATTTGTTCTGGTTTTCCAGTTTTGGTGTTGGTTTCTCAGCATCTGAACTCTCTCTTTGCTCTCAGACCAAGCTGCTGACCCAGTACATCCTGAACCTCGGCAAATACGACCAGAACTATGACATCCGAGACCGCACGCGCTT
Organism: Oryzias curvinotus; assembly: GCA_023969325.1. Lineage (NCBI taxonomy): Eukaryota > Metazoa > Chordata > Actinopteri > Beloniformes > Adrianichthyidae > Oryzias > Oryzias curvinotus. Next base: position 27,723,063 of record CM043717.1, read on the forward strand.
CATCAGGCAGCTGATCGTACCCAGCGAGAAAAGCGGCGCCCTCAACAAGTACGCCCGCCGCATCTTACTGGCCCCGAAACCAGCTCCGGTGCTGGAGTCGGCCTTCAAAGGTGCGTCACGCGCTTACATTCCCCGCATGTGACGCTGGTTTTGAAGCTGGTTAACATTTCAAAGAGAAATTCTATTCTTTCTCTGCGTCTTTATGTAAATTAGAAGCGAATCTGTGAATGCATGACTTCAAACGGGAGACTTCATTTCCAGTGCAGTGAGGACACGGTGTTATTATTCTGGCGTGTCTGTCGGTTTGAAGGGCAGTTGGGTCGAACACCTTTCCCCTGATTTAATGAGATGGGTAAATTATTGAGTTAAGGCTAACCATTTTCAGAGGTGGAAGAAAGAAAGCCTCCCTCATCTACTTTCTGTCTCCTTGAAAAAAAAAATGGGATTAAACTGCCTCCCGGAGCATTAAAATTCCTAGGCAGTTCCACTTACTCACTGTTTATGGAACACATTTAACTCTCCTGTCATTCTTAATCACAAGTGAAGGTTTTGTCTTTTTTTTTTCTATCTTTTTGTCATCAGATCCCTGATTTGAACACCTTCTGCAAAAAATCCCTTTAAAAAGTGTTTTATTTTCTCAAAAACGCGTTTGAGGACGCATCCATTTTTTTAAAGAAACCAAACGTTTTTGTCGAACATCGTTTTCATTAATACAGTGCTCTCCCGTTTATCGCAGGAATTACGTTCCACAAAAAACCCACAATAGGTGAAATCTCTGAAGTAGAATTGGATGTTATAGAGCTGTAAAACTCCTTTATCCACTTTTCTCCGACGGACTTCAACATTTTCACACTTTTCTGTCTCGTTTAAACTCTCAAAGTTCAAACCTTCGTGGAAAAATTAGTCCAGTTTCATAGAATTAAAAACTAAAGATCTGATCACGATGAGGATGTATGTAAATGAACGCATTCTGTACAGCAGACACGGCACGGAGGAGATCGATTAACGAGATCAACAGCCAATCAAGATGCAGAACAATGCAAAAAAAATTCAAAAGCGTGTAAAAGTGCATAAAAAATGCACAAAACAGCGAGACTATAAGAGGAGAACCACAATATATTGCAATCAACATTTTTAACAATTGTAGAGCATAAATTAGGTCTTTCTGAGAAGCTTAATGACTTAAAGGGCCCATAGCATGATTAAAAAAAAGTGTATTTTTATGTTTATTCCTCACTAAAAACAAGTATTCCTCTAAAACCCCGCATTCTGAGCACCAGCTCCTCCCAATCCATGAAAACGAGTTGGTCCTCGCATTGCGACGTCACAAAATGAGGGACAGCCCCTTCCAGGAAGAGTCTGCACTGCCGGCTCCTCCCCCATGCTGACACGCACACACCCACTCAAAGGAAACACAGACACGCTGCCGTCATGAAATGGGCGGCACCCACAAGGAGCGAAAGGCGGAGCATCAATAGATTGAGTCGTTTTACTTCCTAAGAGGAAAAGAAGCTGGGAAAATAACTCACATTTCATTAAAAATCATTTTTAAATGTTCCAAAGCTAATATATTATCACACATTTACTCTGGAAAAAGGCAGGATGTAGACCAGGGGTGCTCATTACGTCGACTGCGATCGACAGGTAGATCTTCAAGGACATGAGGGTAGATCGCAAGCCAGCAAAGATAAATAACTAAAGAGATAAAAATATACTTCTTAAAAATTCTTCAGCTAACCAAAATCCTCACTGAGAAGTATAAGACTGTATTGACTTGCAGAACGGCTAGTCCAACATCCTCTGATACAGACGTCACTTCACATTCGTGTTTAAATACACTTGAGCGCAAATTCTGTCTGTCATCAGAAAGTCGCTACCTGCCCCATACCTGCCCCACGGCACATCAATTCCCCGGCAGAAGACCACTCCGCCCCACTAGGGTGCTTATTAATGCAAAATGTTTCTTCTCTTTCAGATCGAGATCGTTTCCAGCTGGGAACGCTCTCCCACAGCCTGAACGTTAAAGCCTCTGGGTACCAGGAGCTCTCAGACTGGCCGGCCGTCGCCCCCGACCCGTCTGTGAGGAACGTGGAGGTCATTGAACCGGTGAGGAATCGCCTTTGCAGAAAGTCCAGAACAACTTTGAGAGGGACGTTGTGTGATTTGATGAACTCCATTTGTGAGCCACATTTACGCATTTTAGCTGCCGGTAAAGAATAAAAACTAACTCTGGTCAAAGACCAGCAGAAATATAGAAATGACTACATGGAAATGTTAGTGAGGTGACAAAAGTATTTGTCTGTCACAGATTTTACAAGTCAGTTGCCAAAAAGAATGAAGGACTTTTGAGAAAATCTTGTAGTTTTATCCTCAAGAATGTGTCAAAGTCTAAACTGCTATGACTAAACAATGATAAAAGTAAAAACAATAAAAGTAAAAAAAAAAAAAAAAAGAAAAGAAATCTAGCGACGCTCATTTAAATTTTCAAATAATTCCCCCCAAAAATGTTTTTTTTTCTTTGTTTTGTCGTTTAAGGTGAAGGAGTGGGCACCATCACTTGGAAAGGCTAAACAGCCGAAATCAGACGACAAGTTTTACTCAGATGATGAAGAAAAGGAAGAGGAGGGATCTGAACGCAGCAGCAGCAGCAGTGATGACGACAGCAGCAGCAGCAGCAGTAAAGGTTCGCTGTCATTCCTCTCTCTCTCCAACCCGTCAGGTTTGGCTTTGATGAACGGTGCAAACCATAAGACCCGCCCACTCCAACCCGTGCGTGACGTCGCCATGTTCAGAATACGTTAAAGTAAAGTTTAAACAAATGATGTTGGGTAACGGTGTCAAACCTTTCAGGTGTGGGATGGTCTGACTAATCACTGTTTTTGTTTTTATAACGCCGTAATGAAATGATGAAATGATAACTAATGAGAACGGGCACCTCGAAGAGCATTATCTCACTTATACATTAGCAAATTAAATAAGTATTAAACTGATTATTAGTGTTTTAATCTTTTTATTTTTAACAGGTTTTTTTTTTTTTTTACACTGACTATTTGATACGTCGTCATGGTAACAGAGCCTGCATCTTGGGTTTCAGGAGCAGAGGAAAGTGGTTTATAAGCTAAATGATGTGTTGAGTGATTAAGAAGCATCATTTCGGAGTGAAAGTTCACCTCTTAGCGCCTCTTTTTGTCCAGATGAAGAAGTTTAAGTTTGTTTTACATAAACAAAGTCCACAGAAAGTTTCCGAGATCGTTTTGATTGAATAAATATCCATCATTAATGCCGATCATTAAATGTGGATCAACGAACGACTTATCTGGTTTTCCACTCATGTGCAGATCAAGCAATAATATAGCAAACTTTGTTTGTTCGACTGGAAATTTTGCTTTTGTTTTTAATTATGAAGCGTGTTGAGCTGCTCATAACGTGGAAAAGGTCTTTTCCTGGCCTCAAACTAAATGTTAAAAATAAATCAAATTATGATGATCACAACAACAAACAACCACAGAATAAAAGTCCCTATCTATTCATCTTTTAATCTATTTTCAAAGAGTTCCCTGTGGTATTTTAATGAGGATTCTGTTGTTTTTAGCCTTAAAAAAAAACGTGTATCGCTCTCTTGGACATATTTCTCATTAGAAATTCACCTCTGAGTTGTGGGTGGGACTGTCGGCACAGTGTTGAATAAGAAGATCTGACTTGACATGCATCATTGATGCACTTTAAGTTTGCTATATTGGGATGTCAAAAAGTGGCGCTCCCGCCTACAACTCGGTGAATTTTTAACGAACTTCTGTCGCTTTGCAGAAATGACAAGTGTTTAGATTTTTGCCAAAACTGCTAAATTATAATTAAATTAAAAAAAAAACACTGGGGATGATTTGTAAATAGATCAAAAGATGATCAGAGTGAGACTTTAATCAATAAAATGTGATTGTTTTCTGTTACATTTGTACTGAGTTCATTTTTAGGCAAATTTTCCTTAAGAAGAGTTGAGGAGCTGACTATAACACTCAGTTTTGATGGTATATTATTGTTTTTCTTGCAGACTCGGACAGTGGGAGCGAGGAGGAAAGCAGTGAGGAGTCAGAGAAGACCTCCAGTGGTTCTGGAGGGAGCTCCAGCGGATCAGAAAAGAGCTCCAGCGAATCTGAATCTGAGCAAAGACAGAAGAAAAAGACCAAGAAGATGCCTCAAAGGACAAGGAAGCCAGCAGCTTCTGACAGGTACACCGTGAGCAGATGTTACCGGCTTCTCCCGCCTCTCCTCCTCCTGTAGTGAATGACACGGGTACTCCTCCATGAAGCGCAGGGGGTCATCTCCAACAACAAACAGGGCCGTCAATCAGCAGCAACAACACTCCACTCCATCTGTTTTCAAACATTTCTATTTTGGTTTCACCTTTGATTCCAGCCTTTTTTTTTGTTGTTGCCAAGAACGGAATTCAGCATTACACTTGCAGGTTTTTGTGTTTTTTGCTCTCGCTTTTGTCACACACAAAGAAGCTTTTTGCTTTATTTTTATTAAAGGACCAAATTTAAGTTAAAAAAAAAAAAAAAAAAAAAAAGATGTAAGCACTTAAAACCTGAACGAGGGGTCATCTATGATCATGAAGACACGTTTATTTCAAGCTGCCATGGCGTTTCTGTCCTTACAACCTAAAATATCGTGACACTAATCCATAAAAAGTACATTTTGTTTAGGTGCAGAAAGTTATTCTGCATTCATGTGGTGTTGGAGGATCTGCTGGGGTTTTTTTTTAAAGTTCCCGTGCGTTTTTTAGTCGGACTGGCTTTTGTCCGATCATTCCAAGTGCCTGTGAAAGCAGCATTTCTCCAGTTTTGTGTTTTTCTTTAACCTATTGGTGCAACTAGACGTTTTGAATTAAAAACTCCAAAATGTTCCATTTTAAATTTATACATATTTATTTATTTTTTCATCAAAGTTGAAGCCTGTTTGTATCCAAATTCCATACTATTTTTTTCTCCTATGAGGTGGATTTCCTAAAGTATCCGCGCATCTGCCCCCTGGGTCGGTCCTTTGCTTCAAACTTTAGAACCGTTTGTGGCCCACGAGTCTGCCCACCTCTGGACCAGAGTGTGGCACAAGGGCGCCATAGAACTGCATCCCCTGCACAACACAAGTGCATGCGAGTTCCATTAGCCGTACAAACACTTTAGCACGCACTTTTAATGACGTTCCTCAGGAGAACTGCAAGACACGCCTGCACGCCTCTTAAGATGAGGCAGCTCACCTCAACGACGACAACACACAAACCCACAGCACGTGTGCTGTGAAATAAGGGAAAAAAAATGCTGGCAAGTAAACTTGGTTGTCCTCCCCAATTTTTGGTTGTCCTTGGATACCAATGTTCAGCAACAGCAACGAAATCTACTCAGATGTCAGTACTTACATCTTTATTTCTTCTATACATCTTATATCAACTGCCTCTTATGATGGACATTTATAAAACTCTTTAAATATTAAAAACAAACATTTTACTAAATATTGAAGCATCTGGTTACACAAAGTATTGCCAAAAACCTGAAACTAATATCTTTATAACTAGTATCTTTACACAGATTTAAATATATTTGTTCTTTTTTTTCTTTGGCTTTGATAATTGTTGCTTAAAGAATATAAAATACAAAGACTGAAAAGTTTTTTTTTCAGCTCATGTCAGTCTGTTCTGTTATGAGTGAAAGTTATAGTGTTTAATGCAGTGTTTTTCAACCTTTTTTGAGCCGCGGCACACTTAAACCTTGACAAAAATCTCGCGGCACACCAGCATTCAAAAAAAAAACAAAAAAAGAAAAACGGGAGAAACTCAGTCTGTTTTAAACAGTTCCTCCACAATCTCACATTTTTTTTTTTTATAATTGTGGGAGAAAACGCTGGAAGCTGCAGCTGTTTTTTTCTCTAAAAGATGTAATAAAAGTTAAGTTAAAAGATTTAAAAACTGTTTGATTTGTGTTCGTTGTGGTTTCAAGACGTTAAGAGGAGAGACGAGTTGCGGGCCGAGATCCACGCTGTTACTTTTAACCCAATGCATCATGGGAGATGTAGTTCAATAATCCGCCGAATGCAGAAAGACCAGCTTCTCTGAGCTTCATGGTTTTGTTCTCTTGTTCCACGGTCTGACACCGGATTCTGTGGAAAGCTACACCGCTAAAGACGAGCTTTAGCTGCTATTTTTGTTGGAACTGAGAGACTTTATGAGCAGAATCAGAACCAGGAAGTGAAGACTTTAACCACTTCTGATTGGTCAGACTGATGACATGTGATTAAGAATCCAAGAATGATTGGTGGAGACAGTTAAAGGGGCGTGACTTTTGCTAAAACGGAGATTAAGCTGCAGCTAAATCGGTACCGTCATTTTTATCAAAATGTCTTTAATAGAATCAAATAAACACAAAGAAAAAAGTATTTTATGATCTGTCATATTCCTTATTTCTTAGTGTTTTTTTAGGGCTTGTTTGGATGAACAAAGAGGTGAAATCCTGGAGATCATAAATGTTTCAGTTAATGAGGGCAATTTCCCGCGGCACACTGGTTGAAAAACACTGGTTTAATGAATGTTTTAAATCTTTTTGCGTGTTTTTGGAGACCTCTAGCGGCCGCGCCAGGTACTGTTCAACATGTATTTGAATAATCTTTATTGAAAAGTTCACATGTACAAACAGAAAGGATTGGCTAGCATGCACGCACTTCGTTTGTCAGTGGAAAGAATTTGCTGCATACATCTCAATTCAGAGGTCGCCAAAAACTAACCCTTGAAACTTGAAAAATAGTCTAAAAATACCAAAATGGTGAATAAAAGACCAAGTTGTCACACGGACAACCATCAGGTTCACTTTGGTTGTCCTCCGTGAAATCTGGTTGTCTCGGACAACCGGAAATTATGTCGAACGCTGTATACGGGTCAACCCCCCCACACGTATGACTAAGACCTAATGTGATCTCGTCCTCAGAAGCTACAACGCTAAAAGAACAGGACGCCGTTAAAACAAAAGGGGCAGCTATAATCTCCTCCCAGCTTTCTGGCTGCTCACATTTATTTATTAGTCTGTGTTCCCGCCAAGTCGTTCTCTCGTCCGAAGCCCACGCTCACTTCCAGGCTGACCAGGCCGTTAAAATATGGTTGGTGTGAGTTCCATTAACAAGCTAATCAAGGAGAATTTTCCTCCAGTAGCGAAGCCCACATTTACATGGCTAATGGATAATGACTTTTGATTGGTCATTTAGCAGCCGGGTGTTAGCAGTGAATGCGATTTAGGTCATTACTACTGAATGTGCTCGCGTGCGCTCTCTTAACACACTGGCAAATTTAGTTTCTTCTGCACTCTGCCTAATTTGCTCTCAGACACACAAACTCGCGCAGAATGTACCTGATTTTGCTGTGTGACAGGCCGCCGGCTGACCCTGTTCTCTCCATTAGAGAGTATAATTAGAGCAACTCGCCCCGGTGCTCAAACGCGCGCACACACACGTATGCTGTGTAATTAGAGCCGCTCACCCCAGTGCTTCCACAACAAACACAGCATAATGCCCTCATTATGGCCCAGTCATTTCAGGCAGGGCCTAATCAGGCCCACAGTGATTTATATCACTTTTTCCTGTTCGGAGCAAATGAAATCTGTAGGCCAAATTAATACTGGCTTTTCATCATCGCCCAAGTTAAAAAGCCAGTTACCGTCACAATTCCCCTCATTAATTTAACGGCTGAAAATCCCAGGCAGGCGGAGTAAACACTCATTATTGGAACAAATTGAAGAGGGACGGAGGAAGCCAAAGAAAGGAGCAAAAATCTTTTCTTTTTTCTTTTTTTTTTTCCTGCGAATGCGGCATTAAATTAGCTTCACAAACAAAAACTCATTTGTTTGAGGGTTTCTGGAAGCTGAAGTTTTCACTCTGAAAACAAGAGAAGGATGTTGAAAAGTTTTGACTTTCTATTCAAATTGAGTTCTAAAAGCCCAGAGGACTTTCACGGTGCTCCTGCATGGAGTGTTTGGTTTTTTAAAGGAAATTCTTGGACATTATGAAATAAAGAAGCGCTGTGTATTGGCAAGAAAATCATGATCCCCCACCCAACTGCTGCTCACTGGATAATTTCTCTTTTTCTGACCATTCTTCTGCGTTTCTCAGCAGTTTCTAAAATACTAAGACAAGCCTGTCTGCCACCAAAAATCAAGCTGAACATATTCTGTACAGGAGGCGCAGCAGGGAGGAGATTCACTGACATGGTCAACAGCCTATCAGGACGTAGAACACGGTCCAAAAAAAATAAAAATAGTCCGGTATATAGTCCCGACATATTCTAATATGTCCCAAGACTGTAACGGAGACAAAATATCACCATTTTTTTAAGACTATGACTTTAAAAAACTTGGTCTGAATACTAATACAGCTTTCACATGGACAGAATTGAATAAAATAAATGTTATCAGAGCATTGAGCAAAGCAACTGTATCTTACAGTTGCTTTTACCAAAGCAAATTTTCTTTTGGTAAATAAAGAAATATTTTTTCAATGCTCAATGTTGCCTGGTTCCCACCAAAAAATACTTTTCTTTGTTAAAAAAAAAAAAAAAAAGAGAGAGCTTGAATGTGACAAACAGGTTTTCTTTATCGTGTGGTCTAGAGCAGTGTTTTTCAACCAGTGTGCCGCGGCACACTAGTGTGCCGTGGGAAATTGCCCTCATTAACTGATCTAACAACATTTCCCATCTCCAGGATTTCAGCTCTGTGTTCATCCAAGCAGGCCCTGATAAAACACTGAGGAGTTAGGAATATAAAAGATCGTAAAATACTTTTTCTTTGCGTTTATTTTATTTTATTAAAGACATTTTGATAAGAATGACGTACCGTGATATAGCTACAGCTCCGGCTGTAATTTGGAAAAGTCCCGCCCCTTTAATTGTCTCCACCAAACATTCTTGAAGGCTTAATCACATGTCATCAGTCTGACCAATCAGAAGTGGTTAAAGTCTTCACTTCCTTGTCCCAATTTAGCTCGTAAAGTCTCTCAGTTCCAACAAAAATACCAGCTAAAGCTCGTCTGTAGTGGTGTAGCTTTCCACAGAATCCGGTGTCAGACCGTGGAACAAAAAAATAAAACAATGAAGCTCAGAGACGCGATCTCCGCCGGCCGTTTAATGCACTACATTTCCCATGATGCATTGGGTTGTGAGAGTGAAAGCAAACAAGGAGATCTGTTGTTAAACGTCTCGAAACCAACGAACACACATCAAACTGTTTTTAAATCTTCTAATTTAACTTTTATTGCATCTTTTAGAAATAAACAGCTGCAGTTTCCAGCTTTTTCTGCAACAATTATCTAAAAAATGCACGTGAGATTGCAGAGGGGCTGTAGATCAATACAGACTATGAGTTTCTCCGTTTGTTTGTTTTTTAAATTTTTTTTTATTTTTGGATCCTGGTGTGCCGCGGGATTTTTTTTATGGTTAAAGTGTGCCGTGGCTCAGAAAAGGTTGAAAAACACTGATCTAGAGTATTTCCAGCACTGCTTTAGTGTGTGACGCAGCAAGCAGCTGCTGGATTAAACCACAGAAGAACTGACGAAGACTCTCCAACACGACAATCTCCTTCAGTTCCAACTGAGCAGTTTATGTGTCATGGAGCTCTGTAATAGCAACCGCAAGAACATCTACCACTACAGGGTTTTCACCATATTTTGTTTTGGTGCAGAGCTCCTGAAAGAGGTTCCGTGTGCTGCGCTGCCATATAGCGGTCGAGAGTTTAAGGGGAACGTCAAAGTAATTAAGCAAATGTGACTTAAGTGTGTCTTTGTTTTTTTTTCCTTTTCTGTTTAATCTATGCTTTCCTCATTTATGTAATGAGTTTGATAAATCTGTGTGAATTCTCTGTTGCTGTAACTTCAGTGCTTGAAATCAATAAATCAATCAATCAATCAATCAATCAAGACGCTGAACTTAAATAGTCGCTTATGTAAGGGATAACGGCCTACAAGGTGTCCATTATCAGAAATTAACGGACAATGCAGCAGCCATCGGGGTCCTATCACAAAAAAGCGGACTATTGACTACTATTCATAGTAGTGGCTTACCGGAACCTTCCTTCGAATGCAGCCGCAAAGGAAAACGATACATATGCTGAACACAAGAATCCGTTAAATAAAGCATCAGTTCAGAGAGAACGTTCACGTCTTACCAGATGATGAAACAAACATTTTAAAGAAGCCAGCGCAGTGATACACAACATTTAAGATATGTGACCAAAACTGTTTTTTTAAGAAGTACGTCATCTCTCATATTAGGGTGTGGCCGAGCCTGGTCGGGCCATGTTTACAACAACCCTCGTGGGCCCCCTTTTTCCCCAGGGTGCCCCCCTCCTGGGTGGGGTCGGCTGGCCCCTGCCTTGCTCCTTCCTGGACCAACCGTAGGCCGGGTGGGTGGCTGCCTGGAGCGCGGAGCGGGTCTCCCTAGGGGGGTCCTGACTCGTACCTGGGGTTGGGGCGGGGGGATGCCCAGAACTCCTGGGTGGTGATGAGGTGCTCATCTGGTGCTGTGGGCGCCCTTCGCGGGTGGGGCCCTGCGCTGGGGCTCTCCTGGCTGGGCGGGGGCGCCACTCGCTTTCCCCCCATGCCTCCCTGCTCTCTGGCTCTGGGGGCCTCGTGGTGGTCCTGCTGGCCCTGGCCTGGGTGGCGGATGTGATCGCCCGAGGGGTGGTTGTTCTCTGCCTGCTGCCGTTTGGCATTGGGGGTTCTGGCTGCCACTGCTGCTGCGGTGGGGGTCTTGGTGTGGGGATGGCTGGGCACTCTCCCTCCTTCTTTTCAAATTCCATCATCCACTTAGAAGAACATAAACACTCACCTGAGCACAGGTGTTAGCTCACCTTTACACTAATAGTTTGTGTGATTGAATGAATTAAATATTTCACACCAGTTAGTTTGAAGGCATGGGTGTGCGTGTGTGAACACTATTTGTTTTGTGTACATGTATTATGTACATGTTGACAGGTGGACATCTTTGCAGTTAACAGGTGTGTTTATAACATTTGAGTGTGTGTGTGGACAGGCCCCGCCCTTTGAGATTTGTACTGCACTTGAACCTTACCGTTATGATAGACATCCAGTAAACTTGTTGCTTTATGGTGCTTCATGGTCCAATCCCCCCCCCCCCTCCTAATATCACCCTCCTACACCCCCCCCCCCCCCCCCCCCCCTTATCATCCCTCTCTCTTCTTCCCTCCTTTACTTTTCCGTCCGGTCCAACATCAAAGATTTTCAAATATGATTGAAGTTAATAAAGTTTGGCCTCAACTACAAAAGGGGTTTATTCAGACATTCCTCTGGTTTGTCTGAAGATTAATAACCCCTGTTGTTAAAGTAAAATGTGTCCAACACAAGAGGCCTTCAGGACTCATCTGTTTGCCCAGCTGTTGGACAGGACAAGTTAAAAAATGAAAAAAAAAAAAAGTACATCATCACTGTGGATTATCATTTTTCAATCCACACCCAGCAGCCAATCAGGATAGAGTATTCAACCGGACCATAAATATATGAATATTTAAAATTAGTTCAAATCAATACAGGTATTCCTAAATGACCCCCCCCCCTAGACTTTTAAGGAAAAAAGGTCTGAATTTGGTTTAATCACTGAGCTTTTGCTGAATTAACCAGCAGAGATCCGTTCAGCTCTGCAGCACAAAGACATTGTTGTAAAACAAAAACCTGTTTGTGTTGCAGTGACTCGGATGAGAATGGAAACGCGGATCAGGCCAGCAGCTCAGCGACTGAAACCTCCTCCGAGTCCGAGTCTGAGTCCGACTCGGGCTCAGACTCACCGGCACCGCAAAAGAAGAGAGAAGCCAACACCCACCCCAAGGTGACCTTTACACGCATTTGACTGTATTTGGACAGTCGGGACAAAGATAAAGGCTCAGTTTGGTTATTTGGAGTGAAGTATTTGTGTTGGCTAGCTAACAAAACTTTAGATTAAACCCTAAAACTACCATAAACACTAAAATATAGAGAAAAATGTTGTTGGAAAACGTTTAAAAGCTTTTGTTTAAAAACTGTACAAAAAGTCTAAACCAGAGATTCTTCTGCTACAACTGTCCAAGTGTTTTTTTTTTAGGAAAATATAATCATATTCAGACAATAATCAGAATTGATCAGTTTCTCTGAGGAAAAAAAAAAAAAAAAAGTAGAAGGAATGGACACCAATCAGCCTTTGGTTGCGGTTTGATTGACATTTTTTCAGATACACTCCAGAGTATCATGAGGTTGATGTCGAAGCAGAATTCTGGGACATCATTTGGCTTCTCGTCGTCTCCTCTTTCTGTTCTCCTTTAGCCTTTTGTGTCCTCATAATTATGTTCTACCCGCTGTGCTCATCACATTATTTCTCCAACTGACTTTGCATGTCTGCGCTATAAAATTCTCAGTTATACAGTGTGTCATATGGGTATGACCTATGAATTATGCCTTGCTTACCTGGCCTCTACGTATATTCCTCCTCCCAGTCCATCAGCGAGAATCTGAAAAGATGCAGCCTCAAAGTTTGTGCTTTTGTTGTCTTCTCTGTCCCGCTGCTCTTTGTTTCACAGTGAAGCACAAAGAGTGCAATTACAGGGTTCCTGATGCAACATGCGCAGTCGACAGGGGGTGCCTGGGAGGCTTTGATAAAGTGGGTTTCCATGATTGTGGTTCTGCTGCAAGGAGAACGATGAGGAGGACGGTGTGCCCCACTGGCCATAAAAATTCTAGTTTTTTTTTTTTTTTTTCAGATGAATGTCATTTAAGTGAGGGACAATGCCCTTTGAGGTGTCCATTGTCTGAAATGAATGGACTTTGAGGAAGCACCCGTCCTCTACCTTGCGTCGAGACGGTTGGACATTTCGCACCAAGCCTCTTCCAACTCTTAGTACTTGTGCTAGTATCGGGTAGCGACAGACCTGTGTGAATGATTCAACGAGGAAGAGGGCAGTTCTGCTACAGTCCAAATGTACTATTTAGCCCGTTTTCCTCTCTTACCCTTTCAAGTAATGTAGTGCTTTAAAAGTTTCGAGTAAAAACTGTCAAAAAAAAAGAAAAAAGAGAGTATCAAGCTCTGAAAGGTTTTGTGGGTGGCTCTCAAAAGAGCCGTTGTGAGTCGGTCCTTGGGTTCTGGAGCTGCCATGGGTCTGGTTCCTCTGCAGGAAAGTGGATCATGGATCAGCTGGAGAGCCTCTCTGTTTTATCCAGTGCAGTGGCTCGTCTTCAGTTACCACAGCCTCATCGCGGCAGGTTCCTGTCGTGCTTTGGACCTGAGGAAGCTGTGCAGAACACCAGAACGTCCCACTCTGCTTTGAGTCTTCAGTCGGGCGCCTAAAGACCCCACCGTGCAGAGAGCATCCGGGGGGCATCCTTTACAAGCAACCGGGTTGGCGATAGGTCATAGTTAAAGATGCACCTCTACCGGGAAAGGTGGTACCACTGTCGCTCGTCCTGCACCAACATCTGTCACCAACAAGCAACCTGATTGAGAGCTTTGACAGTGAGTTGGACTTTGATGAACTCGTTGGATAATTCTTCAGGATCCCGAACTCTCATCTGGAGTTCCTGAAGAGTTTCCTTGAGGGTGGTGTTGGTCTCTGTCAGGAGATGGACTTCTTGCTGTTGGTCCTTGCAACGGTCCTCCTGGGGTTTTTGTTCCTGGATTTTCTTGTTGACACGTTGCAAGTCCTTTTCCAGCTTCTTGGTGAGTTTGGCGGCAGATTTCTTTGCCTGGGAGAGTCCAGCCAAGGTTTCTCTCAGATCCGTCTTGCCTTCCAGCTCAGCGGCGAGGGTTCCCAGCTGGCTGCACAGCGAGACGTTTTCCTGGACTCTCTTCTGGAGTTGGGAAATATTCTGAGGGAGGTAGCTCTCCTCAACCCCAGAATGTCTGAAACGGCGCAAGAACGTTTTAAAGATTGATGTTCAGGATAAATAAGAAAATTTTTATAATGTTGTCGATGCAGTTTTTGTAGCGTGTAAAAAAAACTGCGTGTTCTTCAGTAGGTTAAAGGTACTTGACGGGAATGCAAGGCTTTACTAGCTGGGGAACAGACAATAGCTCTCTGGTGGGAACCAAACGGGCAACGAGAAAGGATTAGTTTTGGGGTCCTATTTATCAACTTTAGATCATACAACATGTATGACATCACGATGACATCATGTTAGTGTCATGTCATATATGACATGACAGGTTGTATGGTGTCAGTCGTAATGTGTGGCATTGCCCCTCCCCTGTCTGTCTTTTAGTGTAGATGGTCGTTACCATGACGACACACCGTGTATTAAATGGCTTGCCTGTTGGGAAAAACAATTAAAACCTAAGAAATAAAAATGAAATACTAATAATTGATGAAATATTGATTTATTTTAGTAAGTTTAGCATTGTATAAGCGGGATAATGCCCTCACGTCATACATGAATTTCTGTTAATGGACACTTCGTTGGGTGTATTTCATCAAATTTGTACTTTAGCAACACTTTTATCTCTTCCTGTCCTCACCTTGACTTTTTGTTTACTGCTGACACCCGCTCCTTTTAATTCAAGATTCAAGATTCAAGATTGTTTATTAATCCCACGAATGGGAAATTTCCTTGTCACAGTAGCATGAAAGTTTGACACAGGTATGTACAGACAGTAATGACAAGTTAGACAGACACACATTTTGAGAGAATATATACAAGAGTAAGAATGTTCTGATAAATAAACAGGGAAAATTCAGTCTTTTAACATCCATCAAAAACATGCACAAATTTTGAATAAATACATTTCTGTAATTTTTTTTTGTTTTATTGTTTTTACTGTTCTATTATATGCATTTAGTAATTTCATGTCATATTATAATATGAAAGTATTTTTTTAAATGATTTTTAGTGTGTGAATTCACCTAATAATTATGGAAGTGTTTCTGTAGCATAACTAAAAATAAAAGTCAATAACAGAAATACTTTTTCATTTTCAAAATGACGCTGCATTCGTTGACTTAAAATTAAAATGAAAAATTAATCCACCAAACTGCTTTGTCTTTTTGTTCTTCAACATCACTCATTCTGTCACTTACGGTACTTAAAATAATAAAGAAAATGGTATTTGATAATTCATTTTCAAAAAGTTTGCTAGTAAAGGTGTTGCAAAATTCAATTAGAAATATCTAATTTGACAATTAAAATGGAGTAAAAGAAATGCTTTTTCATTTTCACAATGTAGCTGGATCAAATAACTTAAAAATAAAATTAAAAATGCATAAATGCTTCCATAATTAATGGGTTTTGGCCTTTTGGCAATAATAAATTATCCTTAACTTATCGGAAATTCTGTAGCCAATCAGAAATGAGTATTCTACTAGACCATGGTATAAATAAAGAAATCACAGTTGAATTTTACATTATCAATTTATTTTCAACCCTTTTCTTTTCTGTTAATTGTCTTCTTTTGCTTCTTAGATGGCAGTAAAGTCCAAGAAGGAGGTGTCTCTACTGGATCTAGATGACTGTGAGTTATTTAGTTATTTATTTTTGCTTATACTCACCTGTAACTTCAATCTGTCCTCGTTTGTCACTGATGTCAATCCAACCAGACTGCACTTGTTGGGGCGTTTTTGAAAAGTTAGGGAAGTTTTTGTAATTCAAGCGTTGGCCACATTTGCACCGTCTGAAAGAGCATTTTTTTTTAAACCAACCTTAGGAATTTTTACAAATGGGTTTTCCTATGAGGAGAGCAGAAACTCCAATGTTTTCTGCTTCCTGTTGTTTAGTTTCTCCTGCCGTCACAAACGCTCCAAAGCCTTCAGTCATCTCCTCCAGCCTGCTGTCCGACCTCGATGGCCTCTCTCTTTCCAACGTCTCCTCTGCTGTGCAGGTCAGTGAACGCCTCACACGCGTTTGGTAGAGTTGTGCGAGGCGAGGAAGACGACACTTCCTTCATCAACATGTGGCCAGAGTCGATTGTTCTTGTTGGCATGACTCTGGGATGGCGAAATGAGCCCCTTTCCCTTGTGGAACATTTCTGCTCCAGACACCAACTATTGACCTTTTCTGCCTTGTTATATTTATAGCCAGTCAGGACGCCGCAGCCGCTCTTCCTGTATCTCTTATAGTCTGCCTTTCTCTCGCAGCTCGCTATCCTGCGCTGCTCCACACCCTTGAACTCTATTTCTGCGTCTCATCTGTAAGCCCACCCACTCGCTGCCTCTTATCGCTCTCCTCCTCTGTGTCACCTTTCATCTCTCTCTGTCAGAAGCAGCGTCCCTTGTGTCTCCGTGTTGGGTTATGTCTGATGGTTGACCTTTCCGGCTGTGACGGCTCCTTTCTCTCCTCACCGTGCCATCGGCTCTTCATGTCGGTGTTTTCCGTCTCTCGTCGTCCCCTGAGAGGAAAATGTCCACATTATTTTTCTGCTCTTACTGGGTCTATTTTGTTGGGACAAAGTCAGTTGTGAAGACTGTGTGCAGTTTCTGTTGAACCTTAAAGGAAAGAGACATGGCTCCCATTTTAAGCCTGTAATTCTTTAAAAAGTGTTTCTTTTTTTTTATTATTTTGGACACATTTATTTCCCTATTTATTTCTTAGTATGTTTCCCTTGTTTCTGATTGATAAAGTAACATTTCCTGACGAGTTCTATCCTTGCTCCCATTTTCCTGAGGGTTTAATCACATCATTATAGCTGTTAAAGTCAAAGAAATTAAATTATACCGTTCAGCTGCTTCAATTAGAGGAAAATTTGAAGGATTTTGCCTGTAACAGTTTTCAATTTTATCCTAATGATAACCCACTTAGGCATGAAATACTAAATAATAAAAATAATAATTCTCTTTAAACTTTAATAAAATTTTCAATAAAACTTGCTAATACTGTAAAGTGACTAGGAATTTAATCAAGTGTCCCTAATCGTACAGTAATGAAATTGTTACAGATCATTTAATGTCTTATTTTGTTGATGATTTCCTATATTTTCTTTCAGGACTAATGAACAACGTTTGTCTTTTTCTTGCATTTATGAGAAAAGTCAAATGGTGTTTTTTTCCTAAAATTCTAAATTTAAAAAGCAGTTCAAGGTTGGCTAACCATGAAGAACAGGACTCAAAAAAGTTCTTAGAAATTTACTAATAAAAAACGTATTCCGATGGTGCCACAGAGGACTGTGGACTCAATGGACATAGATAATGCAAAACCTACTAAAAACCAAGTTGGTTTGTCCCTAAACTGCAGATCAAACGGCCTGGAAACGTAACGCACAGCTGCTTTAGTTTGTTTCCTTTTGTTTGTTTCAGATTTCCTTTAAAAAAAATCCATTATAATAATAAAAACAACCCATTTTTTTATTATTAGCTTCTAAACAGAAACAAAAATCCAAAAAAATATTTTCAAGTTTACAAGAAGTCAAAGACAATGTGAATAAGTTGTCTGTAGTTTGTAG
Source organism: Oryzias curvinotus (assembly GCA_023969325.1). Classification (NCBI taxonomy): domain Eukaryota; kingdom Metazoa; phylum Chordata; class Actinopteri; order Beloniformes; family Adrianichthyidae; genus Oryzias; species Oryzias curvinotus. Next base: position 27,740,494 of record CM043717.1, read on the forward strand.
TTGTAACCATGGTGACCAAACTAAACCTGGATAGGGCAGTTCTTGGCGCTCGACAGTGGTGTTCGGATGAATCACGCAACACTTTGGAACAACTCTCAGATGAATTCACAGAATCACAAAATTCACAAAATCAATGACATGATGATTACTGTTCAAAAGGCCTAAATCATGCAAAATAAACTTTTTGAGCTTTTAAATGTATTATATTGTTCATTCCTCACTAGAGATAACCCCAGAGTGGTGTTTTGATCCATTCACACATTCCTCTTAAGGAATTCCTCTGAACACCTGCTGCCCAATCCACAAAAACAAGCGGGTTCTCGCATTGTGACATCACAAAGTGAGGAACAGCCCCCTCCAGGAAGAGTCTGCGCTGCCAGCCCCGCCCCCAAACTAACACACACACGCCTACTACCACAGTGGAGCCAGCAGTGATCAACAAAACACTTATATTATTTGAGCACAATATGCACATCCATCACTAGGTTGATTTCATGAAAATGGGCGGCACCCACAAGGAGCAAAAGGCGGAGCCTCCGAGATCCAGCCCTCTCACTTCCAGCTTAGAAAAAAAGTCATTCTTTAGTGGGCCAAAGGTAATATATTATGATATGTGTGGGTATAGTTTACTATAAAAGGCTTAATAACATGATGTAGGCCCTTTACAAATTCTAAATGTAACATTTTCTTTATATCATAAGAAAAAAAAATACTTACAGGTTTCCTTTTTCTTGATTTATCTTAACACAGGATTAAAAAGGATTCCATTGATTACTATACTGATCAGATCCACTACACGCACTCGACACACATTGTCAAAGTGTTCCCTGTGGTCTTTTAATCACGACAATAATGTTTTTTAGCCAAAATCAAAAAATCCTCTGTCATTTTCTAGGACATAGTTTCTGCAGCAACAAAAGTTCAGTAGAAATTCCCTTCTCAGTTGTAGGCGGTCCTCCTTCCCCCTCCTCATTGCTGAGAGCTCCCGGTACTTACAGCCTTTCACACCCCCAACCCAACATTTCCAGTGCAACAAAACGGCGAGCGTTACTGGAGTCTTGAGCCATCTTGGACGAGGAAAACAAAGACGTTCGTGGATCCATTCGGAGCCAGGAGCGTGTGGCCCGCTTCGAGTGTTTTCTACGACACAAATCCGTTCCGTTTCAAATGGCATTTTTCATCTCCTCCTGATTCACAACAATTTGTGTAAAGAAATACTCTCAAATGCAATTTGATATCAGTTTTCTTTTTATATGTCCTTCATCATCAGAAAAACGCCACAAGGACATGTTAAAAACTCTACAAAACATCATTTTTCTCTGGTTTTCATCAAAATCTGGCATGTTGATGCCCCTAGAAGATAACAAGGGAACCTGTTATGCATGTAACCCCGTACTCTGACTTCTCTGGTAACCAGGTTATCCGCAAAAACCACACCCTTTTCTCGGTTTGTGGCTAAACTATTCCCTTACTGAGAAGGTCAAAGTGAGGAAAGTTACAACAAAGTTGTGAGTTTTTTCCTCCACATTTCGGCTCTTAGGTCGGCTGTCTGTACTTTGTTGTGGCGTCCGTTGGTCTCCGTTCGGAGTCCGCCCGCCTGTCAGTCACCACGATTGACAGCTACTCTCAGACCAGCGTTTATGCGGCTCCAGTCTTGTTAGTCGTTCTCTCGTCTTCAGACGAAGGCCAGGAGGTAATGGAGAATAGAAATGCAGATTAGAACAGGGAACTTTTTTTTGCACATCAACATCTGATTTAGAGTCAATTCTATGCATAAATACACGATGGGGTTTGGGGATTCACAGACGAGGGTAAATAACCTCCCCTTTATTCACATACACCCCCCCCCCACCCCCACCCCCTTTCATGCTTACACTGAAGCTCATACCTGCACACACGAACACGCTCTGGCCCCGGTGTCATTTCTATTTCTCAGCAATCTGCCCACAGAGGCAGCAAGTCTGTCTCAGCTGAGCGCTCGGCCCTTTTAGAGAATTACTGCATGGTTATCAAAGGCATTTAGATTAACCCCGGTCACTGTCTTTGACCCGCCTCCCCCTCCTCTCACCCACATTTCTGCATGCTGCCGCTCCCTCTAATAACATTTTGACATTAGGATCCCTCGCAAATGCTTCTTAAGTCCCCCCCCCCCCAACCTCCCCCGACCGCTGTCCGCGTGTGCGGCGGGGTGGCCCAGGCTGATAACTTTTCATTCATAATTAGCGGCCGGCGAATGGGACTGCGTTGGGGGGAAATTGAACTGTCAGTGGCGGGGCGCGGGGCGTTTGACCCCATCACACCCAGAGGGGGCCATCATAATTTGTTCATTTGGTGTCCATCAGATGGGCGCCGGCGCACCCCCTCCTCCCCCCTCGTCTCCCTCCTCACCCCCCCGTGACCTCCCCGGAGTGGGCGCTCTGGGTTCACGTCTAATTATGAATCAGCAGGAGGACCTCCAGCGCCACGAATATAGCGGCTCCTGCCCTCCAAACCTCCCGCTGCCACTCAAACGGCAGAGATTGCTTCTTAAATAGGAATAAACGGCCGCCAGGAAATGGACAGTCGGCGGCGGGGTCTGAGCAGCCAACCGGCAGCGCACGCCGTTGCTGCTTTAATGCACCTTTGTCTGCCATTAATTAGGTTTTTTAATTATGCGCTACATTTCATGGCTTACGTTTCATCTTTCAGATGACAGGGTTGTCTCGTGTTGTTGATGGGTTTTTTGTTGTGGTTTGTGATGGAGACGCTGTGAACCCGCCTCGAACGAGCTGTTGGATTTATGCAAACACTCCAATTGAGGGCATAACCCTTCAGTTTTGAGATTTCTAAACATAATTATGAGCTCGTGCACCTCCGATAGTAACATAGCTCTGATGCCAAAGCATTTCTTCAGCGGAAGCAGAAGTTTTGTCAAAGCTCTTTTTAAAAGAGATGGTATTAGAGAAAGCCATAGATTTAGTTGGGCAGAACTCTACGGCCCAAAATATACTACTTTGTTATTTTTGTATCTTTAGAAGGAACCTGAAGTGGTTACAGATGCTAACAATTTCCAACTTGTATAAAAAAAACCTTAGTCACTGTGGGGTTTGGGTTGTGCGGGCCTGTAAAGGGTCGTAGACACGAACGGCAGCATCTTTTGATGAATGCAGGTGTGCCTTTAGTTCCTTTTAAGGCTCCTACAGCAACTTTAAGGGATGTCATTGTAAATAGAATGTACCATTTTTGTGTGTGGCAAGTTTATCATATATGTATTTGTTAGTCTATTGGAAGTTGCACGCACTTATGAGGTATAGGTAATGGTGTCGTACAACACCTTTACGCTATACTCCACTTTGTTATACTCTACTTTACTACACTCTACTTTGTTATACTATACTTTGTTATACTCAACTTTGCTATACTCTACTTTGCTATGCTCTACTTTGCTGTGCTCTACTTTGCTATACTCTACTTTGCTATGCTCTACTTTGCTATACTCTACTTTGCTATGCTCTACTTTGCTATGCTCTGCTTTGCTATACTCTACTTTGCTATGCTCTACTTTGCTATGCTCTACTTTGTTATACTATACTTTGTTATACTCAACTTTGCTATACTCTACTTTGTTATACTCTACTTTGCTGTGCTCTACTTTGCTATGCTCTACTTTGCTATGCTCTACTTTGCTATGCTCTACTTTGCTATGCTCTACTTTGCTATGCTCTACTTTGTTATACTCTACTTTGCTATACGCTACTTTGCTATACTCTACTTTGCTATACTCTACTTTGCTATGCTCTACTTTGCTATGCTCTACTTTGCTATACTCTACTTTGCTATACTCTACTTTGCTATGCTCTACTTTGCTATGCTCTACTTTGCTATACTCTACTTTGCTATACTCTACTTTGCTATGCTCTTCTTTGTTATACTCTACTTTGCTATACTCTACTTTGCTATGCTCTTCTTTGTTATACTCTACTTTGCTATACTCTACTTTGCTATACTCTACTTTGCTATACTCTACTTTGCTATACTCCGTACAAGTTTCCCTAATTTTCGCCGGCAGACTGCCACGGCAGATGCATTCAAACTTCTGCCACGGCTCTAGCGCTCATCATCATGTATCAAGGGAGACATCGGCGTCTTCTTCAGACCATGGAGCAGCGAGCTCCTTACACGGCGGCTATGGACTATTTTTGCTATCCGCTTGTTGGTCAATTGACTCATTTAACTTGAATAAAGTGTTTCCATTGCAGTTTTGCGAAATATGTCAATTTCGATACATCTCAAAAACCACCTCCTCCAAGCTCTTTTTTTTTCAAAAGATAAATGTGCCTTCTTTTCTTTTTTTTATTGTTGTGTTTCAATTGGGGAAATGTTTAAGCTAACGTTAGCACTGCAAAAAAAAAAATAAAAATAAAAAAGGCGAGCTACATCGGGGGTATCCGGCCGCACAGTTTAGAGCCAGATGCCAAGTCAGACAAGGAAAATAAAAAATGTTAAATGGTAAAATGGTAAATGGCGTATACTTATATAGCACTTTCTACCCTCTTTCGAAGACCCAAAGCGCTTTACAGTCACAGTCCCATCCACCCATGCACACACACATTCACACACTGATGGCGGCTCCGCTGCCGAACACTGGCGCCAACCTCCCACCAGAGGCAAGGTAGGGTTCAGTGTCTTGCCCAAGGACACTTCGACACATGGGCGTGCAAGGCGGAAATCGAACCTGTAATCTTACGATCATGGGTCGACCGCCCTTCCTCTGCACCACGGCCGCCCTATAACGCATCTATTTGTCTGCAGGTGGATGATTTATAATTGTAGCGGAGAAAGCGAGATTTTTTCCTTACCCATGGCAGGGGAACTGCTTTTTCAAGCATCCAGTTTTAACCTGCTCCTGATTAAAACAAATTCGAATAAAGAAATGCTCAGAAACACAGTTTTAGTCCTAAATTCTTTTATACATGTTCTTCATTATGACAAAAACGTGTTCAAAACCCCAAAAACAACACTTTGTGCGTCTTTAAACTAAACTACCTACTGAAAATTGGTTAGATCTTTTAATCGTGTCTGTTTGGAAATAACATCTCAATCTGTGGACAAATTGATTAGTGTTTCAGTATCATTCATAAATATGGGCAATGGAAATAGTAAAAGTTTTATCTCCAATCGTGCATGGACTTATACCGCTGTCTTTGAACAGTCTTCTATAAATCCAAACGTGTTTTATTTAAAAACGTTCAAAACGAGTCATTTTTTTAATATCTAATTTACCGACAAATTGGCTTAAATCTGCTAACCTCTGGCTGAATGTGCTGGAGAGGTTTCTTCTTACATTAAAGGAGTTTTAGGCGCCACTACTAACATTTATTTAACTCAATTTGCAGTCAAGGTCTTCGTGATGCTCCTCAATTAATTGTCATCTTCTGACTGAAGGGAACAATTAGGACCTAAAGTCAAACACATGTCCCTTACTTTAATCTCCCCCAAGTCTTGTCGAGTGTAATGAAACCCTGTCGCTGATGTCTGAGGGAGTTCATGTCTAAAAAACAGAAATGGATTTTTAATATATGCCCATGAATCTCTTACTTCTTGCCTTTTAAATTGGCCTTCTTGTGCTCCGCACGAGGCGGTTAGCCCTTTTGAATATGTCAGCTGGATTTTCAGGTCATTTGCCAGAGAGGATGATGGGAACGGCGCGTCCGGGCTCTGAAGGTGACTGGTGTCTGAGTCATCCATCACAGGAGCTTCCTTTAAGTTGATGCATAATAGGGCCTCTCAATCAACTTCCTCGCTTATTGTCACCTTCCTCCTTCCAGTCCGGGCTCTGAGCTGCGAGTCGGACCTGAAAGAGAAAAAAATAAAGGCTGACTGACAGAGAAGTCAAGGTTACATCCCTCCTCTTCTCTTATTTACACTTGAGGTGTTATGGAGCGCTCCGCAGGACGGCGGCAGATTGAAGGGACTTGTGTGGGCGCCGGTGTCAGGCTTTTAACGGTCCGCTGTGTCAAATTGGTGATGATAAGCATTTTGATGCCCTGTCCTGTTGCGCGGAGCGAGGCGCAAGAGGACCTTGAGGCAGGATGTCTCTGTCAGGGAGGTAAATCTCTGCTGCGATGGGGTGGCAAACATTACAGCCAGCTTTATCGACACGGACTGCTCTGACACATGCAAAAGTGGCCCTATAAATTCGCCGGGTGGCGCTGGCGTGACGGGCGCCGGTGAGGGTTCAGCGGAGTCACGCCACGACAGCAAATGTTTGCTTGACCTCCTTACAAGCGCTAGGATGGGGCGGGCGCAGCAGACGCTGCTGTCTGTCATGACGGGATCATGTTTACCCATAGGACACAAGTCCTATGGGTAAACTATACCCATATACTTTTAATAGTATTGCACAGTTTTCCAATTCCAGTTTATGTCCTATTAAAAATAAAAATGTTATTTTTATTAGTAACAGGAGAGCACCAGTTTCTACTTCAATGGCCTTTTGGGGGGCTCCACACAAACTTATTTAATGATGATCGGCCGATGGCATGTGTTACATGGTTATTTTTGTCTTCTTTTCTTTTATTTATTTGCCCCAGAATAACATGTAGTGCCCTCAAGTGTCCATCAAGAAAAAGTCTTTGTAAAGATATGTTTAAAAAAAAAAAAAATCATCTTCTTTAATCAATTATTGCCGTCACTCAGAGAAGACCTTTAACTTTAGTTAAAGGCTACAGAAGCTGTTCTAAGTTTTCAGACTTTTGTGGTTTTTTTCGTGGCACAAAGACGTGAAGCGTGTATTTATTTATTTTTTTGGTTTTGTTTTCCACATGTGACAGTTTGTGTTCGACAGCACGCCGCATGCAGCGTCGTGTTCGTCTGAGCCATGTGATCCAGCTAATGAGAACTGACAGGAGACTTTCACCCCCAACCAGTGCCAATGTTTGTCACGTTTGCAGTGAGATGTTAGAGAGAAAACATGGCACTAAAGCTTCCTCTTTCTCTGCTCAACCATAATGCAGAGAAAGGTAAAAGCCCCCTTATAGCGGCGGCAGCGGCGGCGCGTGGTCCGGGCAGGCGCTGCTGCTTTCTGTTCATTAGGGGCTGTTTGTGACGCATGAGCTTCAAACCTGTTCCTGCTGCTTCTCCATTTTATACCCACCAGAGTTAATGATTAGATAATTAATGCAGGTGATGTGGAGGTTCCTGTTGGCGTTTTCCTATCTGTACGATAAATTATTGATTTAAAAGATTGTTGGAATAACAGACATCATTTAACCTGCAGTCCTGAGTGTTTGTTCTTGGTTTGTCTGTTTAGGTCACGTCTCCGTCTTTCGGTCCGGTAAAAACCTACGAGCTGCTGCACCACATGACGGGAAAAGGTTTGGCGGCCAAGTACCATTTCCCCAGACAGCCGTGTTTGTACCAGCCCAGCATGGTGTCGGTGCAGGTCATACTGACCAACAACTCGGACCACGACCTGGAGGAGATCCACGTAGGGGAGCGCAGCCCGGCCAGCCTGAACCTCCACTGCTTTAACACCATTGGTGAGTGGAGCTCCTCCACCTGGAACTTAGTGGGCGGCTGTTCCTGCTTTGTCTACAAAAGAACGGCAGGAGATGTTTTCCACTGAAATAGATGAAAGTATTATGTTCTAATGTGTTTTTTCTAGTGTGCCGTGGGAAATTGCCCTCATTAACTGATCTAAAAACATTTCCCATCTCCATGATATCAGCTCTGTGTTCATCCAAACAGGCCCTGATAAAACACTGAGTAGTTAGGAATATAAAAGATCATAAAATTATTTTTTCTTTGTGTTTACTTGATTCTATTAAAGTCATTTTGATAAGAATGACGGTACCGCGATTTAGCTGCATCTAAAGCCGTTTGCGGAAAAGTACTGCCCCTTTAACTGTCTCCACCAATCATTCTTGGAGGCTTAATCACATGTCATCAGTCTGACCAATCAGAAGTGGTTAAAGTCTTCACTTCCTTGTTCCAATTTAGCTCAAAAAGTCTCTCAGTTCTAACAAAAATACCAGCTAAAGCTCGTCTTTAGCGGTGTAGCTTTCCACAGAATCCGGTATCAGACCGTGGAACAAGAGAACAAAACAACGAAGCTCAGAGACGCTAGTCTTTCTGCCCTTTAGCGTCAGATTTCACACTTCATCTCCCATGATGCATTGGCTTAAAGGGACAGGTCTCAGCGTACAATGAGTCGTCCTTGTTATCCGTCTTGAAACCACAAAGAACACGCATCAAACAGATTTTTAATTTTCTAACTTAACTTTTATTTTATCTTAGAAAAAACAGCTGCAACTTCCATCTTTTTCTGCCACAATTATCACGAAAATGCACGTGAGATCATGGAGGGTGGGGGGGGGCTGTCGATCAATACAGACTGAGTTTTTGCTTTTTTTTGTTTTTTTTGTTTTTTTTTGGGATGATGGTGTGCCGCTGGGTTTTTGTCAAGGTTAAAGTGTGCCATGGCTCAAAAAAGGTTGAAAAGCACTGTTCTAATCCACAATATGATTATGCCATCATTATATATTATATCATCCAATAAATTAATAGGAATTTGTATGAAAGTTAAGCAAGTTTTGTCTGCAAAATCTTGTAATTGAGTGGTTTTATTTGAACTAATAAGGGTTTTATCGTGAGACTGCTAAGAATTCATTAGCGGTGACTTTAAACTCCAATGTAAGTCACAGAATCTGGAAGAAAAGGGATTTTTTTTTTTACTGACCATTTTTAGATGGAAAATAAACACTATTTTTAAACTAAAAGGCAGAATCTAAAGACAATTCTAGCAAATATTTAATGAACAAGCTGAAGCAATTATTTTGAAAATACTTTACACCAAGATAATCATTTATAAATTCTCAATGATTTCCACTCAAGCGTTTGTCAGAAATGACCAGCATCTCAACAGTTCGATATGAAAAGAATTTCGAATACAAATAAGTTGATTCTTTATCTATTTACCTTTTTTTTCTTACAAGAACAAAGAAGTTGTTGCATCTCTCAAGTTTCAACAATCACAGCAAATTTTCTCAGTAAGACCCATGATGTGGACGGTTTTCATGTTTTTTTTTCTTTGCAAAATCAAAAACAGCAGCAATTTTAGCCATTTATTTATAGTATAAAAAAAAGAACAGTAAAGAAAAACAAGCAAACAGTCAAAAAAATTCAAATACTTACCAAACGTTTCAAAAAGGTTGCGATTGATACTAAAAAAAACTGTTTATTGAGTTAAATATTTTGTCAGGAAGTAAAAACGTAAAGCATGAGTTTCTTGGGTTAAAAAGTTTAATATTGATATTAATATTTAATATTGATAAAACCCATAATAGTACATTTTCAACTTTAAAGGCGTATCATACATGGAAAAAATTCTCCAGTTTTCCATGACATAAAAGATCTTATATATTTATACGATTTGATTTCGTTAAACAGGAAAATCTAAAAAAAAATGCTGCTTTTCAGCTCTGCAGTACATAAGACTCAGACATACATCACACGTCACATGACAAGACAGAAAAGATAACTTTAAGACAGAATTTTAACTTAATTGACTAATTACTAAGAAATACTTTTAAACTCTAAAATCTGCCTTTAACCTCTTTTGTGGGGTATTTAATTTAATTCCAAAGCGCTTATCGTCATTAATGGGAAAAACATTTAAATAAGAAGAAACGTTGCTTTTCTTTACCTTTGATCTCAACAGTGGTTGGGATAGGCTCCAGCAACCTAGGGATCCTAAAAAGGATGAGATACATTTAGAAAATGGACGGATAGATGGAAATGTTGGTTTTTGTTGTGATAAATGGGTTGGTAGGTTGTTTCCTCTCAACAGTCCAACTACAGTCGATTCCTCTGACTGCTCCGTTTGACGCCACTGAGGTGGAAGTGACCTTCAGGAAAGGATCGTCCTTTGGGTTTAACCTATCGGCTCTGTTTCCCTCTTTGTTTCACCAGCTCACAAAACGATGGTTAACAAATTTAACGTTTGGACATAGACTCCAACAGAATGAGGAATTTTTTGGTTGATGATATCGTCTTTATTGCCCCCTTAGTCCTCCTGTGCATTAGCAGTTGTTTGGAACTTTAAGTATAGGAAAGAAAAGCTCAGTAAAAGCAAAAAGTTCTGTGGCAAAGAGAAAAATATCAACCAAAATGTTCTTAAGTTTAAACATATAGTCGTATTTTGCTTTGTGGTTCCATCAGTAAGAGAATTGAAGTGTATTGAGTCCTTTTATAAACATAAACCATTGATGAAGCTTCTATATTTAACTGTTGTTGCTTCAACAATAAATAATTGGACTGTTTTGGTCAAATTTGCACATTAAGTCTAATAAATGAAGGCGAAGAAAAATAGAAAATTAACCAAAGAAAAGGAAAAAGGTAGGGTTTTTGAATGAGTTTTAGGAAAAACCAAACTCTTTGGGTAGCAGTTGAGGTCACCTCTGCTCCGTCAGAATCACTCCAGGTTTTCTCTGACGAGTATAAAACGATTATCAAGTCCTAAAAATCTTTTAAACCTTCAAGCTGTCGGCTCAGCAAATAGCCTTGTCCCATTCACACCGGCAGAAAGCAAGCAATATTCCTCCATCTAATCCCCGTTTATTAATATTGATCCGCGCAGACAAACAGACGCCATATTTCTCCATTTCTTTCCACGCGCCGCATTTGATTGGGATCTGAGTACAGTGGGCGAACAGCACTCCTTCAAAGGATTCCTCTCGGAGCGTGCGTGAGCATACATCCACACAAGCCCAGTCAGACAGAGGCGGCGTGCGGCGGAGCATGCTAAAACTGTCGATTGGAGGCCATTGATTGGGCATTGAAGGAACTCAAGCAGCCAAACGGTGGGTAATTTGGATCGATCAGGCTCTGCTGCCACGGGCGGGCGGCTGGATTTAGTGTTGATCAGCTGCAGGGGATGAATACAGACAAAGCTTTATGTTGTGTTGTTTGTTAGGTGAAGGATGATATACGACAGGGTTTGGGTTTCATAAGAGAAATTCTACTGACGCCACAGGCCGTTTGTATTTTCTGCTCCTCTTGACTTTCAATCATGTATTTTTCAAAATGTGCAGTTGAAATCTAACATTCACTGCAAACCAACTAATATCTTTAATTTAATGTTTTATTGATGTTTTTCCCGAGGAAAGTAGAATTGAATTTAGTTATTCTACATACCAGCTTAGAATAGTTAAAACATGAGTACCTGCTGTTTAACAGTAAGTACACCATGGCCTGGGTGAATACTGGATTCTGATTGGCTGCTGGGTGTGGATTAAAAAGTGATAATACATGCCTATCTTAAATGTTCTGTAACACTTAAAAAAATAACCTTAGCGTCATCGTCTTTACGGTAAGAAGTGAACTTTCTCTCTGGACTGATGCTTTATTTAACCATCGTGACCATCAGCGTAAATGTCGCTTTCCTTTACGCTGTAGTTGAGGTTGGTGCCGGCTCAGCCAGCTAAGCGGCGAGCTGGCACGTCACCGTGACAACGCGCAGCACCACATAACAAATAGTCTGTATTTTGTGGGGGGAAAGAAAGTGATCTAAACCGAAAAAATAACAAAAATTAAACCACACAAAGAACTTCAATTATTATTTCATTTATTTATTATTATATTTTTCTTTTCTGCCACTCATTTTCATTCTTTTATGCTTGGCTAAAATGTTGGCCCCCTGATAATAAGCATCTGCTTATTTTGTATTGAGAGGTGATTTGTTGTTCATGACACATTGTGAAAAAATAAAATAAAATAAAACACATAAATCAATGTAGACCATGAACCGTGTGCGCTTTTTTATGCAATTCATTAGGGATTTTTGCGTCAGTTACATAATTTTAACATGGCATTTGCAGGGTATATAATAGTTAAACATCGTTTGAACGTGCGTGAAAAGCCACAAATCTGTGTTTGCGTGTTGCAAACACAATGGCCATAAATTTTGAACAGCTTAAAACCAAATTCACGTAAAAACTTGTTGGCCGAAAATGTGCACGACGACGAACACAAGAAACACTCATGACTGACATTTATCCCGCATGGATCACGTATGACAGGAATTTCATACGTGGAAAACGTGCAAAGTATACGTGGTGGCTGTTTGACACGGCTTTAAGCCATTTTCTGTGGGGGGCATCTCGCTCACTCCGTCCTGTTCTCTTATACAGTCAATGGTTTCACCTGATCATCTCATCTTTTTACTCGTGTTCACAAAGATGGTGTTTCACGGATGTCAGATCGTGACGGCTAACAAATCCTCTTTAAATGAGCCAATTCAGCCATGTTTTGGCATCACCGTCGGGCTAAAGTTGTGACATGTCAGCGTAATCAGATCCTAGCTTGTGCTTTAATCAAATGATGTTTTTCAGGGCAGGGATTCTTCCACTGAAATTTATCGGTTGGTTTTGTTTTGTTGGTAGGTTTTACTTTTTATTTTTTAATTATAAAAATTGTTTTTATTGGATTTTAGTGCAGCAATAATGAACAAGCGATATGAAACAATGTATGCACCACCACACATTGAAACCCCCCCCCAAAAAAAAGAACCAAAAAACACAAAGGCAATACTTATCCCATCACTAGTTCTTCAGAAAAAAGAAAAAAAAGTGCAACAGATATGTTCCACCAAAAGTAACTGTCCAGAAATAAAAAAATTGGGGAAGTTTAAAGCAGTAGAATGCCCAAAAACCAAATCCGAATGGTCTTCATACACAGAGAACAAATAGTTACAGGTCAGTGATAATTCAAAGGGACAATGAGTAAAGAAAAAATAAAAATACAATTTTGGGGAAATGAAAGCCAGCTAGGTGGGTATGTTGCGTGATTGTAAAGTCTCAACATGACCAAAAACGGGTTGCCAAATATTTGAAAAATTGGCCCGTGACGCAACATAGAGTAAACTTAATCTTTTCTAGTTTACTATAGTGCAAAACATCCTTGATCCATATTTTTTTTTTTTTTGTGGGAGGAGAGGGAGACTTCCAACACAAAAAAATCCTACGTCTTGCTAAAAAAGTAAGAAATGCCACAATATCAGATTTTAGTGTTGCCAAGGCTGTCCTATTGGGGACAACCCCAACCAAAGCTGTTGGATTTGAATGTTTTAAAGCTCGCCTTTGGATAAAATACCCACAACAGTTTATGACAAGTTTTAGGCTTATTTAGTTTACATAGAATAATTTGCGCCATTTTATATCAGATATTGCTTTAGCAATTTACAAATATATGTATTTCTTGTTTAAAAAATGCTCAGTTAAACAGCAAAAAATAAGCCTGTTTTCATTCCGTTAAGATTGATGGCTAATTCTCCTGCTGATTACAACATACAGAGGGCAATTTTTCATTCAACTCAGCCGTTTAAATCAAATGAAAGGGTTACACCTGTGCTTAGTCAAGGGTGCAGCTGCTTTGACTGACAAGTAAGAAACTGAGCTGCTGTCTGTGTGCACTCACCATGACGCACTTGATTTGGTTACGAAATGTTAAACTCAAGGTTTTCTGCCATCTGGAGAACAAAAATGTTGATGCATTAAGCTTGTTTATGTTTTATTCTGGAGCTTTTACTTGAATGAAGATGTTTGTCACAAATATTGATCACGTTTTTTAAGATAAAAATCATGCACGATTAGACTTATAGGCAGCTCCAGAGCTAGCCAAAGATGGTGTTAAAGTGTGAGGGAAAGAGGGGCGGGATTGCACTGCTTCAGCACTGCTTTAAAACCAAGTCATCTGAACTTGGTTTTTAAAGTTGAAGATGTTACTATAGTGCAAAACCAAGAGGTGAAACGTTTTCTATTCTCCGAATTTATTCTACAAATTCTAGGAATTGACAAAGCCTTTTGGATAAGAGGTGAAACATCTTCTACTCTACGAATTCTATTCTACGAATTGACAAAGCCTTTTGGTTAAGAGGTAAAACGTTTTCTATTCTACAAATTCTATTTTACAAATTCTACGAATTGACAAAGCCTTTTGGTTAAGAGGTAAAACGTTTTCTATTCTACGAATTCTATTCTACGAATTCTATGAGTTGACAAAGCCTTTTGGATAAGAGGTGAAACGTCTTCTATTATGCGAATTCTATTCTACGAATTGACAAAGCCTTTTGGATAAATGGTGAAATGCCTTCTATTCTACGAATTCTATTGTACAAATTCTACGAATTGACAAAGCCTTTTGGATAAGAGGTGAAACATCTTCTACTCTACGAATTCTATTCTACGAATTGACAAAGCCTTTTGGTTAAGAGGTAAAACGTTTTCTATTCTACAAATTCTATTTTACAAATTCTACGAATTGACAAAGCCTTTTGGTTAAGAGGTAAAACGTTTTCTATTCTACAAATTCTATTTTACAAATTCTACGAATTGACAAAGCCTTTTGGTTAAGAGGTAAAACGTTTTCTATTCTACGAATTCTATTCTACGAATTCTATGAGTTGACAAAGCCTTTTGGATAAGAGGTGAAACGTCTTCTATTATGCGAATTCTATTCTACGAATTGACAAAGCCTTTTGGATAAATGGTGAAATGCCTTCTATTCTACGAATTCTATTGTACAAATTCTACGAATTGACAAAGCCTTTTGGATAAGAGGTGAAACATCTTCTACTCTACGAATTCTATTCTACGAATTGACAAAGCCTTTTGGTTAAGAGGTAAAACGTTTTCTATTCTACAAATTCTATTTTACAAATTCTACGAATTGACAAAGCCTTTTGGTTAAGAGGTAAAACGTTTTCTATTCTACAAATTCTATTTTACAAATTCTACGAATTGACAAAGCCTTTTGGTTAAGAGGTAAAACGTTTTCTATTCTACGAATTCTATTCTACGAATTCTATGAGTTGACAAAGCCTTTTGGATAAGAGGTGAAACGTCTTCTATTATGCGAATTCTATTCTACGAATTGACAAAGCCTTTTGGATAAATGGTGAAATGCCTTCTATTCTACGAATTCTATTGTACAAATTCTACGAATTGACAAAGCCTTTTGGATAAGAGGTGAAACATCTTCTACTCTACGAATTCTATTCTACGAATTGACAAAGCCTTTTGGTTAAGAGGTAAAACGTTTTCTATTCTACAAATTCTATTTTACAAATTCTACGAATTGACAAAGCCTTTTGGTTAAGAGGTAAAACGTTTTCTATTCTACAAATTCTATTTTACAAATTCTACGAATTGACAAAGCCTTTTGGTTAAGAGGTAAAACGTTTTCTATTCTACGAATTCTATTCTACGAATTCTATGAGTTGACAAAGCCTTTTGGATAAGAGGTGAAACGTCTTCTATTATGCGAATTCTATTCTACGAATTGACAAAGCCTTTTGGATAAATGGTGAAATGCCTTCTATTCTACGAATTCTATTGTACAAATTCTACGAATTGACAAAGCCTTTTGGATAAGAGGTGAAACATCTTCTACTCTACGAATTCTATTCTACGAATTGACAAAGCCTTTTGGTTAAGAGGTAAAACGTTTTCTATTCTACAAATTCTATTTTACAAATTCTACGAATTGACAAAGCCTTTTGGTTAAGAGGTAAAACGTTTTCTATTCTACAAATTCTATTTTACAAATTCTACGAATTGACAAAGCCTTTTGGTTAAGAGGTAAAACGTTTTCTATTCTACGAATTCTATTCTACGAATTCTATGAGTTGACAAAGCCTTTTGGATAAGAGGTGAAACGTCTTCTATTATGCGAATTCTATTCTACGAATTGACAAAGCCTTTTGGATAAATGGTGAAATGCCTTCTATTCTACGAATTCTATTGTACAAATTCTACGAATTGACAAAGCCTTTTGGATAAGAGGTGAAACATCTTCTACTCTACGAATTCTATTCTACGAATTGACAAAGCCTTTTGGTTAAGAGGTAAAACGTTTTCTATTCTACGAATTCTATTCTACGAATTCTATGAGTTGACAAAGCCTTTCGGTTAAGAGGTGAAACGTCTTCTAACTTTAAAAACCAAGGCCAGATGACAGCCCTTAAACCTAGTACTTTGATGGAATCTACCTGGCACTCTGCCGAAACTATGTCCTAGAAAACAACACAGGTTTTTGGCTAAAAAAATCATAGTTAAAAAAAAAAACAAAACACTGGAAAGGCTTTGAAAAGGGATCATAGGATGATCGAAGTGGGACTTGAACGACCGGAGGAGGACGTGGAGGTAAACTGATCATGATAGACAGACGGTCAGATGGAAGGACGGATTGGGAGTCCATGATGTCTCTGCTTTCTCATGGTTTTCTCTGGAGTCTTTACTGTCTTCCATCAAAGCAAAGGGTTTAACAGTGTAATAGATCTTCTCATTGGATGGAGAAACTCAGGGGATGTGTGTTTTTTTTTTCTTTTTTTTGGGGGGGGGGGGGGGGGGGGGTTGCCATCCTTTTATTGTAAAGTTCCCCGTCCTGCACATTCTCCACTCTGTTCGCCTTCTTCCCCCCGTCTCTCCTTGTGCTGATGCATTTGTTGACAAGCTTCTTGTTTTAGAAATAGGCTTCATTTTGCAGCGAGGCCACAGAGTTGCGGAGTGTAAGATTGAAGGATGGATTTCTCTCGTATGCCGGCCTTGCTTTGTGATGTAGCTGCTACACGCGGTGCCCTTGTCACTCACTCCTCTTTTTTTTTTTTTCTTTCAGAACGTCTGGAGCCGGGGGCGTCGGTAACGGTTTCCATGGGTGTCGACTTTAGCGACTCGACACAAGCAGCCAACTTCCAGCTGTGGTAAGACAATGAAACACACAACTTCATATCGCTTTTTCTGTACATGATCTGTGCACTCCTTTCTCCTGCCTGCATATTTTTTTTTTTTTTTTTAACCTCTTAATTTGCCTTTTCCGAACCACTCTGTGCCGGTACTCCCGGGCGAGACATCAACCACAATTGATCCGAGCTCCCTGGAATAACAATTATTCCTCCAGTAATCAGCCGCGGCCCAAATCAGTCCGCTGAATGCCATTGGCACCGCTGCTCAGCCGATCAATAATCTTATCAGAAAATCAGTTTGAGATGGGGGGGGAATCAATCCGGCCCAAAATGCCACAGAGCTCGGTTTGCAAGGCAATCAGAGGAGAAACATTTCATACCATAAAACAGAGGAAAAGCCTACGACCAGAATCTAAATAAAGAATAAAGTTCTCTTTATCTGGCAAGAATGACTCCTGTTTAATGTGGTAAAACAAAAAAGCCATCTTATTTTTTTAATAGGTAGAAAATATTACCATTAGCTATATTATCATAACTACAATATTTACTCATTATAGGTTTTATGTCATAACTACCAGTCTTGATGCTAAAACTTAAAAAACAGTTCTTGAAGACACAATTTTCTAAGAGGGTTTTAGAGCTAAACAGGGAACTAAGATTCTCTTCTGTTTGGTCAACTTATGTTGAACATGTTTTAAGCCGACTTTAACATCGAGGACCTGACTATAACACCCGATCATCGTGAGAGACGGTACATTTTTCATTCTTACTGATCTAAAAACATTCCCATCACCAGAATATCAGCACCGTGCTCTTTAAAAATGGCCTCACACCGAGCACCGGTAGTTTGCTGACGCCTTTGTGGTGTTTTTCAGTATAAACACACCGGGTCTCTCAGCATCTTCCGTGTCTTTCATAAGGAGGGCGAGAAAAACCTTTGACGCCAGCTCCTCCCACACGTGACGGGAGCGTCAGATTTATAAATACACTTTCGGAAAAGCGTCGAGTGGCGACTTTGGCGCTTGTAAAAACAAGGCTCCTTCGATGTCTGTGGTTTTTCTCCACATTGATCCCATTAACAGACAAAGAGACAAAGATTGTGTGTTATTTAGGTAACAACTACAGTTTTAAAGAGTTATGGATGCCTGATGGTCCGAAAAATATGAAAATATGTCAGATGGAAAAAAAGTGTTTGCACCATTTGTGATAGAAGTGGTGTTTCTGAGTTTGGTCTAGCAACAGCGTCATTTCTTTAAAAGGAAAAAAAAATCTTCCTTTAATTGTTCTTCAGTGGTTTTTGCAGCATCTTTTGTTTTGTTTTTTTTCTTCTCCTTAGTACCAAGGAGGACCAGTTCAGCGTGTCCATCCAGCCGGCTGTGGGAGAGCTGCTGATGCCCTTCACCATGACAGAAGCTGACTTCAGCAGAGAGCAAAGTGAGTTTTACAGTTGTTAGACATCTTTGTCACAGCCCAGGATAAACAGGCTGCCATATAGTTTTCTCATTCTAAGATGTACTGTTAATTTTGTGTTTTACTGGAAAGAAAATACATTTTTATTTCTTACAAAGTAAAATCAACTAAAGAATATTTTTTTAAAGATTTACCGATTTAAAGACCCATCCCAGAACTTTTTCTGATTATAGAGGACATATATAACAAAAATTAAGCCTAAAATTGCAGTTCTGGGTATTTCTTTAATCAAATAGTTGTGAATCAGGGGCAGATGAAAAAAGACGTTTAAAAATTATCGTATTTGTGACGTAAAAAATCTGCCCCGTGGGCCACAAGCTCCCTGCTCCGCTCCATTCTGATCTTTGTTTTCCTCGCCTGACCTGGAATCTGGATCAAAACTGTACGGCTGGACAGCTAGTTTTTGTTGCAGCTGTAATGTTAGATTGGGGGTGTGAGGGGCTGCAAGCTAGCGGGAGAGCATGTAAAGAAGAGAGCCCAAAGCAATGGTGAGGGGAATTGGTGGCGGGGTTGCTCAGTCCCAACAGACAAACTCAGAGGTGAATTTCTGGCACTCTGCAGAAACTATGTCCACAGATTTTTGGCTAAAAGCGTCACAATCATAACTTGGAACGCTTTAAAATTGGTCAAAAGATGATCGGAGTGGGGTTTGAACACGTTAAAACACAAATATAAGATGTTTTGTTTACTTTAAGGAGCTACTTTCCTCTTAGTTGAACCCTTTAACACCTGTGCCGTCACCAGCAGGAGCAGCAAAATTACACATTGTCTTTATACTCAAACTCAACCATTTACACAGGTAATCAGAATGAACTACAGTGGTAATAAAACCCACAGTGGGATGTCCTGGTATGTGGACGCCATTTCATCCCTGCATTCACCACCTCATATTTACACAAACTCACCGCTGCTTTTGCTTTGTTCTGTGGTCACGACCTTGTCTCAAACTTGCACCGTTCCTCGGTTAATGTGGTGAACACTGTGCATCTCAGGAAATCTGCAGGGCATGAACGAAACCTCGGCAACCGTCACCATGGCAACAGCTAACACCCCCCACCAGGCCATCAGCAAGCAGGTGCTGTCTGTAGCCAATGTAGGAGCGGTGTCATCCAGCCAGGACAACATGCTCAGGTGACTCGCTCGCTCGTTTGTTTTTTTTTTACTACTTCCTGTTGAGTCGGTTAATAACACAGTTTTCAATATGTCATGTTTTAAAAGGACTTTTTTTTTTTTTTTTTTTACTAAAAGCCACAAAGCTTCACTGATGCATCTAAAAACAGAGCCACGTGGAAAGGTCGAAAGGTTTACGGGAAAATGTTAACAGCAAAAAATATTTGTATATTCAAGTTCAACTTTTTCACTGTAAAACTGAATCCAAGCGTTAGTTTGAATTTACTTATATTTATGTTTAAAATGAGCACATATATCATTAACTGTCATGCCGATATGTACATTTAATGTGTAGAGTTTTAATTTAATTGAGGCTAATTCCCCTCTTTATTTCTTTGGCGGGACAGAATCCACAAAACCTCACATTAAATAAACATAAAGAATCATTTTAATAAATATAAGATATCTAGCGGTTATTTTATCGGAAATAGCTTAAGATGGCCTGAACAAATATGTCTAAGAATATAACCTTAATGTAACTTTTTAGTCTAAAATGCTACTTTTAAGGATGAGCATTAAACATGCAGTATTATAGTTTTGGGGCTGCATGGTTCCATTGTTATTTGAAGAATAAAAAAAGCATTGTATTCAATGCAACAGTAACCTTTTCAGTAACCTATTTATCAGGACAAGTTCATTCTAGTGACGGCTCACAAATGTAAACACGTTATATTTATTTTTTTGATCCCTACTGGCTTCATGAATTTATGCCTAATATAACAGACTTCCAACCTTTACTTTTACACCAACAAGGGTTATTTTTTCCGATCTTGAACAATGTGATATTAGAACAAAATTACTGGACTGGACCAATTTTGCAGTGTTTTTGTTTAGAAAAGTAGATTTATGGTCTCTGTACATGTTTGATATGATAGATATTAAAGATAAATGGTTGTCTGCATCCCAACTAAAAAACTATGTTTGATGTAGTTTGGGCTTTTTTTTCCCTTTTTTGTTGTTGTTGTTAAACATTTAGTGTTGGCAGTTTTATACCAATACGAACATTATACAGTACAGACCAAAAGTTTGGACACACCTTCCCATTCATTTTTGGTCTGTACTTTACTGCTCGACCATTTTGGCCGTATTTGCTTGCCATAGATGGACTGATGTCTTAGATGTTTGTTCTCTGTGGTGTTGATAACTGGAATTGGTGTTTGTGGAGCCCGGCTCTCTTCTTGTGTGAATTGTTTTTGTTGAGTTGTGTCCCTGTGCCGTGGAAGTGTCTGTGCGTCTCCGCCGGCGTCACAGACATGCCAGGGGAATGCCCTGAGAAGCCTGCCTGTGTAATTGGTGTACACAGAGTGTGCTAATGAGCTTCCTCCTCTGTCACGCACACCCGGACACCTGATGGATAATTACACCTCTCGCTCGCTCGCTCTCTCTCTCTCCCTCTCTCTGTTTCCTCCTTCGTCTCCATCCGTCTCTCCATCAGCCCTGTCCCCTTCCTCTTCGTCTGTCTCTGCATGTCTCTGCTCCTGGACTCTCACCGGGTGAACATTTGATTATTTGGTTTTGTAGAGTTATAGGCTTAAAGGGGGGGGGGGGACAACAACAACACAAAGTCAAATAAAATAAAAAAAATAAAGAATCTGAAAAAGTGTAAAGAAAACGGGAGAGAGGCGTTTTGGAAGAACGAGTGGAAATCAATGTTAGCTGGTGGGAGAAGCCTGCCTCCGATAAGCCCATAGTTTGTTCAGAATAAGCAGCCGTTCAAATCCCTTGTTGCTGTTCATCTCTGTTTTGGTTTAAGATTAAACAAAAAGAAAAAGACATGAATTCCTGCATTAATTAATTCTTTTTTTTTTTTTTCATTCATTCATTTTCCATACTGTTTGTCACGGGGTCACACGGGGCTGCTGGAGCCTATCCCGGCCACTTGGGCGAAGGCAGGGGATGCCCTGGACAGGTCGCCAGTCTGTCGCAGGGTAGAATGTCCTCAATCACACACCCATTCACTCTCACACTCACGGACAATTTAGAGTTACCAATTAACCTACGAAGCAGGTTTTTGGACGGTGGGAGGAGTCTCCGGACAGAGCCCACGCATACACGGGCAGAACATGCAAACTCCACACAGAAAGGCTCCCCTTTGATGTTGTGTTTTTCATGTCCCCCAGCCGGGACTTGAACCGGGGGCCTTCTTGCTGAGCGCTAACCACTGCGCCACCGGGCTGCATGTGATCAGAAATTATGACATGAATGCAAAATTGGACAGAGGGGGATGATAAAATATAGAGCTTTCTCATTTCTCAAAGGGTTTGGGTTCTAAAAAATCCACGATTGGTGAAATCCGCAAAGTAAACATCCGTGATATGATGGAATATGAATGTTTTTTACAATAATTCTTCATGTCTTAAGGCTGTAAAGCCCCTTAATAAACACTTTATTCACTTTCCTCGGACAGACATGAAGATTTTACACTTTTCTCACTTGTTTAAACTTTTAAGGTGCAAACCTTCATAGAGAAAAAAGTCTAGGATTACAGAATGAAAACTGTCAGACTGAAAGGAGAGATGTTACAGGAGATTGATTGATTGACAAGGTCAGCAGCCAATCAGAACACAGTGTGCTGCAAAAAACAATTAAATACATAAATAAATAATAAACATAAAAAATTGCATTAAAAGAAATTTGCAAGACCGTAAATGGTGAACCGGCATATAGCAAGATCACTCTGGAAATAACCAGATATTCTAATACCATGACCTGAAGCTACTGCTGGTAGTTTTTCATTGGTTATCAGATCAATCAAACAATATTTATGCAAGAAACTTGTATAAAAAATAAGTATTTATGGAGATCCTTGTCTTTTTTTTTTCCAACTCGGCATATCTGTAATTATTCAACTTGAGCTTCAGGTGGCGCTAGGAGAGATTTTAAAATGCTTTTCCTGATTTTTGTCTGCATATTTTTGTTTTTGTTTTAATGCGAGTAAACAAAAATGGTTCCTACAGTTTTAACCATATTTTTAGGAATTTATTTGGCTTTTTTTTCCATTCTTATTTATTTAGGATTGTTCTTAAAACATGCTTTTGTTTCACCAACAAGAAAAGACTTAAATATAGTAAACTATAATGGGCCGGGCTCAGCCTAATAGAAGACATTGGGTCCCATTTACGTCAAGTAGTAATGCTAACACCAGTTAGCAGTGGGGGGGAGGACTTCCCTCTAGCAGGAAAACATGTCCTGCTCAACTGGACTTTAGAAGGCGAGCTTTGTTTCAACGTAATTGGTCAAACAGGACATGAAAATGGCAACAAAACAAAAAACATGTGACTTTGAGCTCATTTTACTCCATCATTTTCCTGCTTAGGCGTAAATATGCTTGTTGTGCTACTTAAATGCTATGTGGCGTACAGTTATATAGCACTTTTGTACGTTGATTAAAGGCCCAAAGTGCTTTACAGTCCCATTTATCCATGCACCCCCCCCCCCCCAGGAGCAATGTGGTTCAGTGCCCAAGGACACTTTAACACATGACGGGAACCGAACCTGTGATCAGAGGTCAACTGCCTTACCTCTGCACCACAGCCGCCCCTTTAGAGGCTTAACCTGAGGAGTGACTCCATGATTTCGTCTATGATCAAATGTCAAGGGGGGGGTCGTAACAATAAAAAGAAAATAAGTTTCTCGTCTCCAAAGGATATTTATGCCAGACAGCAGTGGATGCGGTTTATTTTTGACTAACAGCAAAGTAAAATACAGTGTATAAAAAAAAAAAAAAGAAAAACCGAAAAGTCATGTTGGTATTTGTGAGCACCAATATAAACATGTATTATGAAATTATAGTGATTTATTTATTCATTTAACTCTGCATTTACTTTAGTTCAAAGAGAAATAAACAGTCTGTGACATAGAAAAGAAAAACGTAAAAATGTGAAGATTTTAAGAATTGTTACATTTTGTAACAGCACCTCGGCTACAAACTATAAAAGTTAATAATAAAAATGATCCTTGCATTTGTAACGGCCTTCCACTCTGCAGTTTGCCACCCCTCCCAAAATAAGATATTCCAGCTCCACCACTGGTTTCTGAAACCGTAGAAGAACGTCCAACAAAACTTTTATTCAGCCAAAGTTGAGTAAAAAGTTTCAGTGCTTTTATTTTGTAGGAACCGTGGAGTTCCTGCTTCTCCGATTGGTTGAACACGAGCCGTGCAGACAACAGAGCAATCGATCACATCGGATACACCCACTGAGCGCTGATTGTGGTGGTCACTCCGCGTTAAAGGTGATGTCACCTCCATCCTTTCCTGGCGTGGGGGACGCCCCCCCCCCCCCAGCGTCCACCAGGGCCCACGGTTTATGACTGAGACTCCCCGCTCTTCCCTCATTGGCCAGCAGGGCGCAGCACTGCTTTTCCCAACCAGCCACTGGAGCAGGGTGGAGGTTGTGGGGTAGGAGGGGCGTTTGCGCAGGCAGGGAGGGAGGGGGTTGTTGTGCCACTGAAACACAGAAATTGATTGCTGGAAAGGAGGATGGCAATAAATCAAGCAGGAAAGCAAATGTAGAAAACGCTGTTCTTGTTTATGTCTAAACAGGCGGAATAGAATAAATGTGCTCTATTTTTCAGTCCGTTTGAAAGCAAATTTGATCAGATTCTGCACGCGCTGCCAAGCTTTCTGGTTAGGGCCTCATACCCCCCCCCCCTTAAAAAAAACTGAACTCGTTGATTTATAAGCAAAAATTCTTTCTCTTTTACACCAGATTGTAATTAAATTAGGTTTATTTTTTCCCTCTCCGTTCTGAGTTTAATCATTTATTCTCCAGATAATGAAGCACTGGTCTGCATTGACTGTTCCAGCAGATCCCCCCCCCCCCAAAAAAAAAATAAAAAAGGTTGCGTGTTCAAGTCCGTCCTCTTCTCATCTTTTCTTTGATTCATTCTGTTCCTGCTACTAATTTGGGT
The DNA here is from genome assembly GCA_023969325.1 of Oryzias curvinotus. NCBI lineage: Eukaryota > Metazoa > Chordata > Actinopteri > Beloniformes > Adrianichthyidae > Oryzias > Oryzias curvinotus. The sequence continues at coordinate 27,764,765 of CM043717.1, forward strand.
TAATGGCCTGGGCCATCTGCCTGGGTTCGGGCCCCCCCCACTGACCCCGCCCCCATGAAGGACTCGTCCTCCCATCCACCTGGACCAGGAGCGGAACTTTGTGTCCGGATCTATGTTGCCAAAATTCATAGCCCTGGACATTTCTCCCGTGTGCATCAATGCTCAATAAGCTAGACAAAACATAGACCACAATGCATTGCGTTCAAACAATTTATTTGGAAATGTGATGTAAATATAAATATATATTTAAATAATCCTTCAGGTTTTCCTCATCAGACCATAAATAGTCTTGGTAAAATGTTCACATTTATTAGGCTTTTACTTCGGCCGATGAGTGACGTCAGGTTTGCCGTTTAGGACACAAAAAGGACAGAGGATGGTGTCGGAAATGTCTTCACACTTTTTCATTTAACCAGATTAAACCCATTGAGATCTTTTGCAATGGTGACCTGGACAAGAGGTCAGCAGCACAGGCCAAAGAAATAAAGCTACTAGATAAAACAAAAGAATGACCTTAGTTACTGCAATTCACAATTTAAAGCAGCAAAGTGACTTAGTGTTGTGAAATGCAATAAAGTCAGACAAAAAAGTTAAAAGTCAGCATGAGAAGAAGAATATTTAGGAGATACAAGGTGGATACGTTATCAGTGACAGAATTCAATTCTTTAGGGGTTAGTGAGGGAATCCGGGCGACGGGACGACAGCGTTTTGGGAATTTGAGGAGACCCGGACGTCCAGGTTTTGGAAGTCTCCGGTGCTGACGTCCTCTCTGCGTCCAGAGGTGACGCGGCGGTGGGTTGGAGGCAGATGGCTCGCAGAGGGTCTGCGCACTGAGGAGAATTGGGGATAATTGGAGAGCGAGGCTGAGCCGCAACCCCGACGATGGCCGCCAGTCCGCCTGCTGCCAGTCCAGGGGTCACGCTCCGCTTTTCTGTTCGTTTCTATGCGGCCGCCCGACGCCGGTGACCCGCGTGAGGCCCGCTTCGCCTCTGTGCGCACAGCCCTGCTGGATCCACGCTGGCGTCGGAACATCAAAACCAAACCCTAGTGGCGCAGGAGAGGCGGGGGCGCTCACTGAGGTCTGCCGAGGGGCGTCAAGGAGCCTCAGGGTGGTGTTAACCGTCGGTTAAATGATAGATTTATATCCTAAACCCATTAGCGAAGCCACAGGGAGTACACCGACACCTCAGGCGGCTGGGGGGGGGGCTTTTTCTACTCACAAAGTTGCTAAAAAGCCTGACAAAATGTTTTTTTTTTCTTCTTTCTGTTAGAAATTTGTCATTTTGTGGAGCAGCGGCGGTTTCCTGCTGAAGTGGCTTATATTTTAATTAAGCCCGAGGAGGACTCTCTCTTCCTCCCTGAGAGCTCCCTGATAAACTCCCTCCTCTCTGTTGATGGTAATTTAGAAGCTCCCCAGAGACACAGCCAGACACGTTGTGCCCCCCCCCACGCTCTTTAAGCGTTAATTGGTGGACGTGTACGCCGCGGGCCTCTACAGTAGCCGTCCAGCAGGCCTAAACGGGCAGCACCGGGGGGGGGGGGGGGGGGGGCATTGTTGCAGGGATGTCATGCTAAATGCAGGCAGATGGCTGGAGGGGTGGGCACATAAAGGGGGGGGTCACGCTGGGTCGTAGCCTCTGTCCGCCTCTTGTTAGCGCTCTCAATGGGGACCATGTGCGCCCCAGATTTGTCTCCAGTCTGCGCGGATGGTTTCCAAGGAAACGGGGGACTGGTGGTCCACAGGGAGCGGGTGGGACACCCCCCCCACACTGGTCCCAGGACCCCCACACTCTCATGGACTGTGTCAGTTCATAAAAGCGGCTGAGGTGGGCGATGGCGCCCCGCCCTGCAGGATAATAGACTGTCTGCTGCTTCACTCCACACAGTTCCTGTCACATCATTTGCCCTCCGTCTCTAATTCGGGGTAATTACAAGCTGAGGTGTTGGGGAATTTGCCCGGGTGTGGATTTATGAGTTTTAGGAAGCACGACATCAGTATGAACGACACTTTTTTTTATTATTGTTTTCTTTCTAAATGAAGACATTTGAACAGTCATTTCTTTTTATACTTTAAAGAACAACAATAATGTACAACAAACACATAAACATATTGACAATCAAAAATGTTCATGAAGGGAACAAATCAATAAATAAAAGAAACTTTCAGGGACTCATAGTGAATTGTTGAAGAGTGGTGAACGAAAACACTGAAAAACAACAGTTGACTTTCTTTATTTTACATTAATATAGATAAATTTATTTTAAATGTCTTTGCTTTTGCTTAAAAAAAATCCTGAAAATCCTCAGATTACACATATTTTATTTTGGGGAAGGTTATGGGGTTAAGTGAATAAAAAAAAAAAAAAAACAAACGTTTGTGGCTGTTTGTGACTGGATTTCAATCACGTTCCAGGAGCCAATAAGCCTCAAAGCCCCTTCAGAAACGAAATGACAAGCAAAACATCAGCCGTTACAAAGAAATATTCATCTTTATCTGGTAACAATTTTACGTTTTTTAGTCCAAGTTTCAAATTTCCAATTTTATTATTTTGTTAAAATTTCCGTTTTGCGTTCAGATTTATGTGTATTTTAGAATTTCAAACGGTTGTTTGTTTGTTTGTTTGTTTTAGATTTTCATTCTGGTTTTTCATTGACTTGAAGCTGATCCTAACTCGACACCATAGACGGTTCTGGTTTGTCCACATGATGTCTTGAGGTGGAGTCCTGGCATCTGGAGCTCTTTTCCCTCCTTTTCTTTATGTTTTTTGATTTTTCTGTGGAGTTTCTTTTGAAATGTTTTCCGGTTTTACATAAGTGTTTCTAATTTAAACTGTGAAACTTATCATTTTCTCTCTGCATTAACTCTTCTGCGCTTTATTAAGCTCCACCTTCTCATATATTTGTTTCCAGATCAGCTAAAGAGGGTTCTTCCTTTCATTTCCACCACATTTTCTTTTTTTAAATACCATTGCTCTAAAACATTTTTGTTAAATGTTTAGACATTTTTTTTGTTAAAACTGTACGAGTCTACAACCTTTAAATCTAAAATGAGGGTTTAATAGTTTTAAACCTCTAAAGATTTAATCATGTTTTTGTTAGAATAAAAGATGTTTTTAAGCAAAAAGCTTTAAAAATGTAAAAATTCAGACCTGCACTTTCCAGCGCCTTCAGCTCCAACGAAGGAGTTCAACCCTGAAACCAGAGCAGACGTGTCCACCGGCGCTCCGTCTGACAGAAACTCTTCTCTCTTCAGGTTTTCCGGGCGGACCGTCAGCAGCAAAGCTCTGCTTCTGGTTTCTCTGGACCTGAGGGACTTGTCCGCCGTCCTGCTCACCATCAACACCGAGAAAACCGTCATGGCGTCCATGTTGCTCCGAGACCTGACGCGAGCCCTGGCGCAGGCGTAGAGCGTGCTGCCTTTAACCCCTGCAGTGGCTATAAGTCTGAACATGAAGATTTCCCATTTTTATTCCCATGTTTCAGCCCAGATGCTGGATTTTCGCCACCGTTTCCTTCAGAATCCAGCAGAGATGATCCGTGGTTTGAAGAGCAGCATAAAAAAAAATAAAAAAAGTTCTGAAATGTGGGAATAAATAGGATCATTTTGACTCCAGTAAAAGTATTTCAAAATTCAACGTGCCACTTTTTCTTTATTGCAGAGAAAAACATGATAAAATATACAGAGTTCATCCCAAAAGAAGCTGATATTAACATTTTTCTAAATGTTTGTCCATCTAAACTTTCATGGTTTTTCAAATTGACGTTTCCTGGTAATTATTAAGGAAAAACAGATGATATTCCAATGAATTATATACCTTTGCAAAGCTTTAAAAGGAAAGAAAGCATTGAGGAAGTTTTCCATTCGAACTTTTTTAAAGTCTGTGAAAGCGTCTTCAAGGCTGAAACCCCCCCCCCCCCCATAAAAACAGGCTCCACCCACTTTTTAATCTGTGTTTTTTCTGAACAATAAACTTGATCAAAACTGGAAATGGAATTTAGTTTGTGTTCTATCAACCTACAGAGAATGGTGGAAACCAAAAGCTTGAGCTTAGATTTATGGATATGCAGACACAGCGGCCCTGGAGTCGCCCAAACTCTTTTCATTATTTCAAATCATTTCTATCATTTCAAGTCATTAGAAAATCAAAAAAACATGTTTTGGCCTTAAATCTCAGTTTGCATCTCAGGGCTCTGGTGCAGTGGTTAGCGCCTCTTGGCTCACAGCGTGAAGGTTTGAAACCTCACGGTGAGGAGGTTGCGTGCTCTCTCCCCCGTCCATGTGTGGCTTTTCTCTGGACACTTCCTACCTTCATCCAGAAACATGTTTCACAGGTGGATCGGTTGCTTTGAAGCCCAAATCCAGGCCTCGAGGAGCTGGTGTCCTTCGGGTTTTCCAGAAATCCCGCCTTATCTGCCTCTGAGTACCTGGACCAGGTGTGTTTTAGCCAATAAAGGACCTTCGATGGCAGGTTGGTTGGAAAACATGTAGGACATCGGCCCTCGGGGCCTGGATTTGGGCAACTCGAGAATCGCATTCCTGCGTGTTTTCCAACATTCCCTGGCATGTTCCAACTGGCTGGACACACCTGAACCAGGTAGTCCAGTCCTGAGCCGGGCTTGGACATCATGAAATCGTGCAGACACACCAGCCCGTCGCCCATCCCTGGTCTAAAGTGTCCCTAAGTGTGCATGTGTGTGTGATTGTGTGCCCTGCAACAGATGGGCGACCTGTCCAGGGTGTTCCCCACTCCTTCGCCCTACAGTAGCCAGGATTATAGGCTCCAGCAACCCCGCCACCCTAAACGGCGTTAAAGCAGGTGAGGAAAATGGAGTTTGCATCTCAGTTTTTCTCTTAGAACTGTTTTATTCATGATAGAAATAGTTATGCAGGAAAAAAAAACACACACACTTTTTACATCTTAATGTTTCATCCAACACAAACATCCCTGCTGCTGGTGCATTCAATCGTAAAAGTCTGGATGATTTCCTCGTCCTCTCAGGTGTTTTATGCTGATCGTTGTTGGTTTTAGAAGCTCTTCCATCCTCAGGAGGCCGTAAACGTGAAGCTGCATCGTAAAGCTGTGAAATACAGAGTCGAGTGCGTCTTCTGAGGAGGTCGACGTGCTTGCCTGACGGCAGCTCCGTGCGGGGTCACGTGACGTTCGGCAGCTGCACGTGGCGCCTTCGGGCGGCGTGGAGCTCTGCGCCCGGCTGTCTTTTCCGCCTCATAAATAGCGTCTCTCCGAGGGCCGCGGTGAACACCTGTTAGCTCGTCTGTCACAGGAGCTCGGCTCGCATCCATCACCTCTCCCTCCGTCCTCATTCCCTCAGCCAGCTGTTCCCGCTGCACACAAACACACAGCATCCGCCCAAACACGTCTGCACACTTCATACACAACTTCACAAAGTTGCTCTCACACCTGACTCAACAAAAAAAAAAGAAGAAACGCAAACTGTCAAAAAAATCCTCCCCTTATATCCTCAGCAGGTGGAGGATATGAGAATATAAACAAATGGACCCATGAGGGGCAGAGGACGACCACATTACAAGATATTTAAGCCAACTCCATAAAAGGAAATGTCTATTATTATTATTTTTTTCTTTTTAACTTGTCCTGTCCAACAGCTGAGCAGACAGATGAGAGCTGAAAGCCTCTTGTGTTGGACAGATTTTACTGTTAAAAAAGGGGTTAAGAATGATTTGACACAGTCTTTTGGACTGGATGGAAATGAAAAGAAGGGTATAAGAGAGAGGGATGCCCGGGGGGGGGGGGGGGGTGTACGAGGGTGATTAAAGGGGAAGGGTGGGGGGTAGAACTGCAAAGCGGCATAAAGCAACAAGTTGCTGGATCTTTACAATCATTACAGTCAAGTCATATAAATCCAAAAGGGGGCGGGGCCTGTCCACGCACACACACACACTCAAATGCCACAAACATACCTGTGGGTTCCAAAAATGCCCACATATACAGGACATGTTGACATGTTCACAATACTACTGACGTTCACACATGCACACTTATGCATTCGGACCGACCCAAGTGAAATATTTCATCTATTCGTTCAAAGTGTTTGTGTAAAGGTGAGATAGCACCTGTGTAGGAAATGTCTGTTCAACCCACGAGGTGCCAACACACCGGTGGCATGTGCGGTTTAATGTGTGCACATGCCACCGCTGGTGTTCACACCTCTTCTTCTGTTTTTCTCCTGTTGGCACTTGTCCGCCTCCTACATGATGAAGCTTGATGTGAAATGTTGAGGTGGTGCAAATCCTGCAAAGCTTGCTCCATCCAGGCTTTTGATTTCATAGCTCTGTTCTGACAAATGAAAAACAGAAAAAAATAAAAACTCCATTATGGATTTCTCCTTCATGATCTTGTTTAACACGGTTGATACTTTCCTGTTTTAAAAAAGGACGCTACCTACAAATCGGTATCAAGTCCAAGGGCCTCACTGGTCAAAGGTCGGCATTTTAACAGCCAAGAAGTTCAACTGGTTGAACTTTCAAAGCGCGATCAACGAACGCCTGATTTGTCCGTAAAGCGTGCGACCGAACTTCAGATGTTGTACACACAGAAGTCCGAAATTAGGGTTTACGTAGCCTTTTCATTGAAATCGGCCGCTTCAACGTGAGTCGATCTGCGGGTGCATATAGGCCGTCTGCGGGCGAAACCTGGGCAAACCTGTATGGAGGAGTCCAGTGGGTCACGGAATCAAACCCTTACCGGAGCGGGAACCAACCAGTTAGTCTCGGATGAAACGGCTTTCAGCCTGAAAGACTCATTGGAGAGAACGACAACAGTGGCTCCTTCCTGGGAGCGCTTTGTGTTTTTGATTTAATCCTCACATTCGCACAGGTGGGGGGGGTCGTTACACGTATGATCAAGAGAGCGCCAGCTGCAACAACAAGAAACTACAGCGACACAAAATCGCAAAGTTAAGACATTGATATTTAGCATTATGGATAGTACAGAGGAATGCTGTCCAGTCTGCAGGAAAGTGATTCCATCTAGAACCGCTGTCGGTACCAAAACTGTTCAACCTGCAATAAATGTTCAGGGGCCTGCGACTAATGATGACGTCACACGTCTGTACATTGGTCCGATGACGTGTAAGGTACGGTACGATTGTTTACACGCTAAGACAGTCCTTTATGAGAAACATGGATCACTTTACATCAAAATATGCATAAAAATAAAACTGTCCATTGAAGATAACAGGCTGTGTGACAATCCCTAGTATTATATTATGACATTTGGGCTAGACTACAATTCTAATTTTATTTTATTTTACTTTTTTCATCTTTATTTCTTTCTGTTCTATTCGTATGTGATTTTTTGAAGTTATAATTAATAGTACAATTGTGTACTTCGGAATTTCCCACTACACAATTATCATAACCCCTCCCTTAATTGAGAAAAAGTCCAGATGGTGGAAAGTCTTCCATTCGAAGGACATCAAAGAATTACAACTGAAAACACCAGAAAGTTACCTTTTTTTCTTCTTCTTAATTATGGCTGTTGTGAAAAGATTTTCACAAAGGTCAAAATCGAAACTTGTTCCCTGAAGTGCTCGTGTTGCACAAAGGGAAGAATTCCTTTCATAAGATCCGTTATAATGAGGGGAATCGAACCGGAAGGGTGTTTGTAGATCCAAGAGGCCGGCTGAATTCTCCTCCTGATCACCTGGAAAATAAAAAGGCAGGGAAAAAAAAGTCATTACTCAACAGAAGTGCATTCACGCTTGACTGAAAGTGCTGATGTTTGCAGTGAAAGAGGAACGGCGGTTTCTCCACTGTGAACACCGCTTTGGGGAATTACTGCAAAAGCTTGATGCAAGCCATGAAATGTGAACATCTCTATTAGGGTTTGGGGTGTTTGCTGTTGGCCAGAGCAGATTTTTGATGTGTGCAGTGGAAAGAAAAATGGTTGAAAGCGATTCGGCTGAAGACACTTTGTGACGTTTGAAGCTTAACTAAATCGGCTTCACCTTTTTTTTTTATAAGAGGGCCTTAAAACGAGGGGAAAAGAGCAGAATCCTGCTGTGTTTGTGGCCGTTTTTGTCTCATTCGCAGCTGATAGTCTTATATAAAGTGACATATTTAAGTAGACATTAAGTAGACGTTTGTAGTTTTACTATAAATGTAAACGTTGAAGTTTAATTGAGTGTGGATTTTTGTACAAACAGTTTAATTAGTTAAAGTCGTGTCACCAAAATTAGGCTTTAACCCCTTCATGCCTGAATTTAGTTTCAGTTATTTTCATATTTTATGTGGGGTTTTCTTCTGAATTAAATGGTATTTTACAAACATCCACTGTAAATGAAAACTGGACTGAGTGACCCCCTACCCTGCTGGCGTTCCAAACAGGAAGTACCCCCAAAATCCTCTCTATAGAGAAACATTCAGTCATTGGTCAGAAGAACCTCACTTGCTCTGATACATTTTTCACTAACAGGTTCTTGCTAATCCTTTTTTTTTTTTTTTTTAATATTATTTTGTGTAGGAAAAGTTGTTTGTGTTATAAATTGACCAATCAGATGCTTCAATTAAAACTGGGTGGAGCCCTCTGGACATCCAATGTTTAAAACATTTGATTGACAGATATTGAGTCGTCAAGTGTTAGGGGTGTGGCCTTCCATCAACCTCACTCCTGATTGGTGGGAGTGGTTACCATAGAAACGTCGACTCAGACAGACTTGGACCAATCCCTGCTTGTTGACTGACTCCAACATGGCGGCGTCCTTGTCGCTAAAAGGTGGAAATTTATTTGGTTGGACCCGGAAGTGAACAGTTTTCTGTTTGTGACGTCGCCCTCGCTCAGTCCAGTTCTCAGATACAGTCGTCGGTTGTAAATGAGCGGCGTGCGGCGTGGAGCTTTAACGGAAATCCTCTCCTGGTTGGCGTGTGAATTTGGGTTCAGGCTTCACTGGTAGCTGTAGAACCAGAGTTACATCCGGGTAGCAGTAGTTTCGTCTGTGGCAGCTGGACCAGCTCAGTGTGAGGTCATGATGACGTCGTCATGGTAACGGTGTGACACGGAGACTCGTGTTAAGGTCACTGTAAGTCATCAGAAAACGGACGAAAGTTGATGAAAACACAGGCAGAGATCCACCCCCGCTGTTGGCATCTGCTGTAATGAACTCTGGGTGGGGGGGGGTGGGGTTGGGGGGGTAAGAGACTGGGGGGTTGGGGTGGGGGCTCTCTCTTCTCCTCGATTCTCTGCGGTGACAGCTTGATTTCGGCTGCAGCACAGTGGCAGTCATCACTGGATCTGTTCAGGTGGAGAGACAGAGATTCTGGTGGAGGAAACGGCTGTCTGACCCCACCATGGAGAGACACCCCCCCCATCTGACATTCATGCTGGGAAAATGCAAAACTCTGAATCTGAACCCCTTTGCCGTCATACAACTCCAGCTAGGTGGCTCCACATGAACTTAAAACTGGTTTAAAGAGCCTGTATGATGCTTTTCTTTAGCCTTTCAGAGTAAACTATATCCATATGTTTGATCATATATTACATTTGACACACTAAAGAACCATTAAAAAAAAAAAAAAGAAATATTACTGTATTTCTAAGCTCTTTTTCCTGCCCTCTGAGGCTCCGCCTCCTCCATTTTACGACATCATCCCAGAGTTGGCCTCGTCAGCATGTCGGCGTTACGCCGGCGAAAAAAAACAACATCCAAACATTAGCAAAGATGGATATTATGACAGGTGTATTTCTGAGTATTTCTTCATTCAAATCGTTGTGAATCAGGAGCAGACGGAAAAAAAGCTGTTTGTGACGTAGAAGCTCCCTGCTCCGCTCCATTCTGATGCATCTGCTTGCAGACAAATAGATGTACGGACGTCTTTGGGTTTTTTTTTTCTCCTCTGCGGTGGCATCTGGCTGGACAGCTCCGATAGTGCTCAACCATTTTTGTTGCAGCGGCCATGTTGCTTTGGGGCTGTGAGCTGGTGGGACGGCGAGTGAACAGAGAGCTCTCAGCGATGGGGCTGGGTTTCTCCAGGACCCCTCCATGGGCCTGCAGCGTTGGTGCGGGCCGACCCCTGTACCGCGGCTCGAGGCGTGAATCGTTTCTTCTCCCTGATCTTCTGCGTCTGCAGCTCCGTTTGGTTGGTTTCCGAGGCCGATTAATAAAAGCTGGAGCGTTGAAACGGATTCCACAGTCGATCATTTCCCCGCTAATGAAGCTAATCCTTTGGCGCAGCTGCGTAATGTTTCCCTCAATGACTGGAGAAACCCAGACCTGCCAGATGATGTGAAGACATGTAGGAAGAAGGTGTCAAACCAGCACCAGTCAGCTGTCTGCTCCCAAAACAACCCCGGCACAGGACCCGCGGGGGCAGTAATTGTGGCCATTATGCTTAAATTGGTGCTTCACAGCTATTCTTGCATCTCCTGTTTTATGATGAGTTTTTTAGGACTGGGGGGGGGGGGTGCTGAAGATTCTTTGAGATTCTTCTGCAGAGCTTGGAGACTAATGACCGCATGTTCCCACATTGAAGTGTTCAATCAAAGCCTCATTAAGGGGAACAGGCACATTCAACTGTGCTGATTTGATTTGTCGTGTTCCTTTTTGTGTCCCACATTTATCAATCTGCAGTCTGCATGAGGTGCAGCAGAAAAGGGGGGGGGGGGAGCGCACCCCTGTTCAAAAACATCGATCACACATTTCAGGTCGTGTTGCTAGAAAATGTTTGCTCCCTGCCAGGTGTAAAAAAGGGGTTTGTACTACTGAGATGAACAACAAACCTTTAATAAAATGCACCAAAAAAAATCATTTTTTGTATTATGAGATATAGATATTATCAATTATGATCTGTTGGGTGAGTTGGCTAAGTTTTTGCTCTCAACAATGTTTGTAGAAGATGCAACAATTTTAATATTTTGTCGTAATGACCTTCAGCCAATCAACGGTAGTAGCTCCGCCCTAAGCGTTTTTTTCCCATTTTTCTATGGACCGACAACCAAAGTGGTACGGTTCAGTCCGGTGTAGGTACCATAACCGTTCGGCCTGGAACTTCCGTTCGGGGTCATTTTGACGGAGTATAACGTCACACCACGGGAACCCCACTTGGACAAACTACGCAGCGTCGACATCTGCTCGGGCTCTACAAATTTTCATTTCACGTTGTCTTTTGTAACTTAAAATTGTTTTCCCTCATAAATTGTGTCTAACAATATTCTTTGTCATTTTTAAAAAGACATGTTGTCACAATCAGCTTGTTATTCCAGTTTAAGTTCTGCCGTGGCTGAAAATGTTGTTAGCACGCCTAAATGTTGCCTTTCCGGGTCCGTTCTGTCCATAATAAACCACTGGGGGCACGGATTATAAAAACTATAAGCGAACATGCATTCAATAATAATCATAACAATAATAAAGGCAAGTTTAGAAGACAATCTCGCTTTGTGTCGCAGCTCTGTTTACAACAGACTGCACAATATTTTCTTCTATGGTAGTGTCGTAATTTGTCCAGACCAATCACTATCTGACACGTCATCGGACCAACGGTCAGCCAATCACATAATGAGATTGGCCAAACGGTTATGGTACCTACACCGGCTCAATTGGAAACACTTTAACTACCGGACCTTACCACTCAGAGGAAATTAGGCTTTATTTACCCATTGACTTGAATTTGATCCACACATTTTTCACTGGGTGTAACTGTTATATATAGAACCGATTATCTGTAAACGTTTTTTTAAATTTTATGGAAGTATTCATGTTGAAATGAGTACTACTGCCCCTAGTGGAATAATGATGAACTACGGGGCAGAAAACACGGACCAAGTTGTCTACAATGGGATAGTTTGGATCTTGCTAATGAGACAGAGATCTCAGAAATGCACTAATGAGGTTAAAAACCAAGGATTATTTAGGGTTAAGAGAGATCCTCATCCCTGATGAGGCGCAGAGCGAAGTCAGTTTGACCTGCTGAGACGGGGGGGGGGGGGCCTGAACGGCAAATCACTCCACACAAAAACACATTTAAGATCAAAATAAGATTCTAGAAACCAAAATGTAGATTCAGAAAAACAAAACACAGTCCCCCCAGAAAAAGACACAAACTAAGAACGGAACATTTCAGAAAACCAAAGTAACTTCCAGAAAAAAAAAAGTTAAAAAATGAAACAAACAAAAAAACTAAGTGGAAAAAGTAGGTATTACAGGACATCACTGATTGGATTGTTTGCCTTTTCACCAGGAAGTTACTTGGCATGGTGATTTCTACCAGCAGACGATATTTCATTCCAAAATCAATTTTTTTACCAAAGTTTAGTCAAAGCATCTTTCTGCAAAAAACTCAAACATCATCATCCAGTAAAATCCTGTGATGTGCAGCTTAAAAATGCATACATTTAATAAAATTAATATACCTTTTTAACCAGAAGGAGCTGCATTTCCAAAAGAAAAACCAGGGTTGAGTATTATATTGCTGAATGAAAATGAAACTTAATAATTGGTACACACAAAAGATAAAGAAAGAATGATCAAAGTTAAGCATAAATAAAGTGAAAACAGCACAATAACAAAAAAAGTTACTATATTTTTGTGAAAAATACCAGCACCGGGTATCGAACCAGCGAGCTTCTGCACCAAGGACCACCCATGTAATTCAATGACGGTAAAAATCCTGGAATATCTTGAAAAGTTCAAGGATTTGAAGGAACAAAAGTCAGAGCTGGAAAAAGCTGAAAGAGCTGAACATTTGAATAGTTGGGTGGTTAAAAGAGCTGAAGAATTGTAGGAGTTCAGTGACAAAAAATGAATCCTTTTATAAGATGACCTTTTATATTTTAAAATCAGTAATAAATAATTTATTGTTCTGTATATATATATATATATATATACACATGTTAAAGATCTGACCTAATATGGAACAATACTTTTGCCATAATTAAAAAAGTATAAATAAAAAAAATCTTTAAAATAAAAGCCTCTTTGCTGCGGTTTGATGGGATTACGCGCTGATCTACTTCAAGCAAAATAACAAGAACCCAAATCATTGTGCGTTTTTAATGAAAGCTTGCTTTTACTGATTTGTCCTGCAGTTTTTTTTTTTTTTTAAATAAGTTTTATTCACAGAAGCTTGGCTCAGAAAGGACCGCCCTGCAGGTGCAGCAACAATTGACTCCTGCTTGTGTTTCCTCTGTGGTGAATTCAAAAATAAAAGCAGAAAGAGGGCATTTACGGGTCTGCTTTTAGAGGCGGAACAAAACATCACTGGCCTTTAATTAACATTTGATTGCACTTTAAGAGCCACTCGAGTGCATTAAAAAGTGATCACTCAGTCAAACTGGAGATTCATTAATCGCGTCTGCGAGGCGAAAAGCTGGAGCGTGCGGATTCCTGCAAAGGTAAACACATTTGCAGCCACCCGCACGCCGCTTTCTCCGAGATGCAGCCCTGTTGACAAGTTAAAATGAGTTAATAGAAGCTAATAAGTTAAAAGGGGTGAGGAGAAGGTGAGTGCTGCTAAAGTGCTCCACTGTCCCATTCACCACCATTTTGCCCCCATAAAGGCCTGCACTAAAGCAGACTCCATCTGACGTGTTGGCATATTAGTGGTGCCAAAGACGCATAAACCACAGGGATTCACGCACGCACATGGAGAAAAAAAAGCCCCTCGCCGGGTCTCTTGATGCTCCTAATGAAGACCTGTGTGTGACAATAAAGCTGTGCGAGAGCGGAGGGACGCTCTCCGTCTGCAGCAGCCTCTCAATGATCATAAAAGCCCGAGCGAGGGCTGGAAATCAGGGGGAGAGTGCTCCAGTGCGTTCCAGCTTCTCTTTTCAATGAAGCCATTGTTCATTCAAAGAATTTGGCTCCATTTAGAAGATCAGATTTGCCTTTTGTCGTGATTTGCTTACTCACAAGCCCCGCATACCTGATCATTTCCTTCTTAGCTGTTTGTTCGCCTTTTATTTTCCTGAATTATTCATGATGTTTGCTCTAATAACAAACGACCTCCGTCTTTGGCTGTTCACTCTTTGCATCCTAGTCATCTAAATGATTGTGGATCAAACATCTCAGCGCCAGACTTTCCTCAGAGTTTAAGTTTTGTGTCAAGTTTTTCCATGATTTCTGTTTTAGCATCACTTTCTGCGTCCTGGTTGTCTTTTAGTCACTTTCAGTCTCAGTAAATGATGTCAAAATGGCCTTAAAATTGCAAATATTCAATGTAAAAATAAATGTTTCATTTGATCTCAAAACTCTGAAGGACCAAAAACAAACAGATTTCTAATAGCAAATGAGAAAGTCATTCCTTAGAGTAAAAAACAAAAGAAATTGTTTTGTAAAAATGGGCCAACAATAAAACCATTAAGGCTGATTTAAGACGTATACATTTTTCAAAAGAAGAATGATTTCTTATGCAGTTATTAACTAAATCAAAGCACATCTATCTTTCCATCCATCCATCCATCCATCCATTCCATGTGTAAAACAAGCCCCTTAAATTTTGCGATGGATTCAGGCCCGGATGTAGCCACGCCCACTATGGGGTGCAGATAGGTGTGTGGGAGGAGTCTGGGTGCTGTGAGTCTGGGGTGTCCCTCAGAAACCATGCCATCATCAAATCAGTTTATCTATCTGTGTGTCTATCTTCTTCTTCTTCTCCCTTGTGTCTGATAAGTGTGATGTTGAATGCTCTTCCTCTCAAACACAGAGTTATTTCTTAAACCCATTTCCTGGGTTAGTGATGTTGGGATATTTTTTTGGGTTACTTTCTGGAGCCATACTGACATTTTTGGTTCATTTAACCTAATTCATGTGTTATTCTTTGGGACAGACACAAGCAGGACAGTAGTTTGAAGCCTGATGAGGCTCTTTTTCTTTCTATTAGTCCAGATATCCTTATGTCTTTTAGTTTTTGTTTATTTTATTATTTTTGTGTTTTTTTTTTTGTTATTTTATTTTCTGGAATCAGTCTGACATTCTGAATGTTGCGCAACAGTGATGTAAAATCTATCTTTTTTTTTTTTTTAGCTCAAACTTCACCTGTAGTGGTGCAACAGTCGAAAAAAATACCTGTTCAGTTTCATTCTAGGTGCTGCAACTGCTCGTATTTTCTTTCAGGGCTGCGTTTACATTCTGCAGGACGTACATAGTTTCTGCAGAGCAGTTCATTAGGAATTCTCCTCTGAATTCTCCTCTGAATTCTCCTTTCCCTGTCACCCATAAATGAGTTTACACGCTCTCCCACTGGCTTACAGCCCCGAGCTAACATTCGTGGTGCAAAGAAAATGGCGAGCAATGTCAGAGTTTTGAACCAGATTCCAGCTCAGACGAGGATAAACAATAGTGGATTCATCAGAATGGGGCTCGTGGCCCGCCCAGCTTCATTTTTACGTCTTTTTCAAATGGCATTTTCTCATCTCCTCTTGATTCACAACGATTTGGATAAAGAAATACTCAGAAAAGCAATTTAAAGCTTAATTTTCTTTTTACATGACCTCCATCGTCAGAAAAAAGCCACATTTACATGTTAAAAACAGCATTTTAAATGGAGTGGGTCTTGAAAAAACTCCATTCGTGCTTTGTGTCAACAGACAAAAGTTTTAAGAGAAACTGAGCTGGCAGTTGATGTGTGGAGGAAGTTTGTCTGTCAGAGTGCAGCTCGTGTTTGCTGCTGCTGAATGCAGATGGCGTCGTGTGCAGTGATCTGCAGCTCTCCCTCATATGAGAATGCATAATCTGTAACTGTTCTCTGTCCCGCTGCACTGCCCCCGCCTCTCATCTGAATGCTAATTTTCCATTTAAAGTCCTCCCTCCTCCACGGCTTGGACCGGATGAATCCGACATCGCAGATGCAGAGAATCGAAGCTGGCCTCTCCTGCCTTAGCAGCTCCGAAGGGCGGGTAATTGACCCCGGGCAGGGGGGGCAGGAGGGGCGGGGCGGGGCGGCCCAGTTTCCTGGCAGCGTGCGGCCACAGGCGGTGGACGCCGCTCTCAGATTTAAATGTGCATCTCATTTTAAGCAGTGTCGACTATGAGGAGACAGAAACAGAGAGGGGCAGAGTTTCAATTCTCCTCCCAAATCCAGTATCTAATCCCCCGAGATGACCTTTTGGGGGGGGGGTGGAACCGGGTCACTCTTGGGGAGCTAAATGCTTGGGGGAAATCCCTTTGTTTGCTCCACGCACACGGCACTGATCTATAGAGGCAGCTCAAATGGAGAGTGACTGGCCTTTAATTGGAGTGGTCTGCGGGCAGTTGTCATGTGGAAATATTTGAATAGAGATCATGCGCCGCACTTCACCCAAATCCACTGGAGCTGTGGAGGGTTTGAGGGCAGCAGGGGAACCAGGGGATTACATAAATGGACTCAATCAGCCAATTAGCACTTTAAACGGCTTCAGGAACATGCTGGTTAACATTTGAAAGGAGCTGGAGGCCTGGCCCACTCGGGCGGCCACCTTTGTCCCGTTTGTTAATAGCAGATGTGTCATAATGTGTGGGGATTACACCAGAGGAGGCAGTAATCTTGTTAGGAGGAGTTTGGGTCTGGATGGGGCTGCGGCCGTTTCCATTTGGTTCCATCGGCGATGATACCGGATAAGCTGACGGGGTTTCACGCCGCATTTGTTCGAGCCCCCTAATCGTGGCGTTTCCAATTGTGTGATTTATGTTCGGCGTCCAAATGCAGGCCATGATTACAGGCCCGGTGGCGAGAGGCGTTTAGGATGTCTGTGGCGGGCGAATGGGGGAGTAAATGGGCGTTTTATTTATCACCGGTGCCACAGTCCCCCGGAGCGGAAGAGCGCCCTCCCAAATTGAAATATAACGGAGTTTACTCTCCTGATTAGGGTTTTCTCCGCCCAAGGCTGTCATCAAACAAAGAGCAGTGGCGCTCTGACACCTAATTGGGTCTGGATTAATGCTGCCTGGAGTGACAGCAAACCCCCCCTGCAAGCCTTTACCGTCCCTCTCCGAGAAGCTTCTACCTGCAAAAACAATTCCTGAAAAAAGAACGATAGAATGACCATAACGGACAAAAACCCTACATAACTACATGTATCATATTTAATCTATGCATTTCTGAGACTCCTATCTCATTAGCAGGACACAAATTCTCCCTAAAAACACATCATAGATAACCTGGTCCATGTTATCTGGCCTGTAGTTCATCATCACTCCACTAGGGGCAGTAGAAGAGCTTTTCCTGCTCATTTCAAAATGGCTGCTTCCATGAAATCTCAGAAAACGCTTTTTTGTCATTTTCAAAACTTAATAGCGAGAATAACAGCGACCTCCAAATCACAGTAACAAATCGCTCAATGCAAAAAGAAAAGAAAAAAAAAGCGACAAAAAGACAAAAACAAAGTTACATAAACCAAAAACAAAATTTCTAAATCAACCTCATACAATTTACCCCAAACATGAAACCAAACATAAAGGAAATGTTTGTGACGTCGAAAAAACACTTTCCAGGGTTCAAAATGAAATGTTCAAATAATATGACAAAAAAAAAAAAGAAATCCCACATCCCTGATTGGATGATGACGTTGGTTCAACTGGAAGGTGTTTGGTGAAATCTTCCGACCCTCGACTGTATCCGAAAACTGGACTGAGTGAGTGTGATGTCACCCATAGAAAACGGTTCCAACCGAATGAAATCAATTTTCTCGTGATACGACCGTCGCCATGTTGGATTCAGCCGTGATTGGTCTGTTTCTATGGCAACCACTCCGTCCAATCGAGAGGGAGCTTGTTGGAGGACCGCACCCTGTTCACCGAACACTTTGATCGCTCATCCCAGGACCGCCTACTTTTATTGCTGCATCTGATTGGTCAGTTTACAACCTGAATATCCTAAACTACAGAAGAAAAAATCATGAAAAAAAAAAAGTGGGTTATCTAGATCATGTTAAAACAAAAAGGATGGGTGCTAGGGGCTGTAATCTAGTGGGAGAACATGTAAACAGAAAGCTCTCGGCAATGGAGAGGGAAATTTGTCAATAATTGGTTCTTTATAATACAGTTACTACATACTAAAAATGTTTTGATCAAATTTGAAACAGCGGGTAAATAAGGTTAATTTTTCCCCCTGAACACTCATCTTAATATTTTTGCATTTCAAACTATTGTTGTGAACAAAAAAAAAACAAAATCAGCCAATTGATTTTTTGGATCCTATCTATATCTCATAAATTATGATATTTTATTGTGGATTTTATTTAAAAAAAAGTAAAAAATAAAATGAATTTTTTTGTCAATTCTTTGATGTCGTGGGCTTTACAGGGTAATATTTAGCATATCTAAACTTTTAAACTTTAATCCAAGTTAGTAAATACTTGTGTCAAAGACAAAGAAAGCCTCCAGGACGCAAAAAAATTCACACTTTCAGTTGAAAGATGCTGAAAGTTATGCAGCAATTAACCAAGCGGCCTAAAAATAACCTGAGAACAGATGAGCAGCTGTTGTTTGCTGCAAGAGCTTCACTTTGACATTTCCTTTAGGCTCCACAGTTACATCTGAACATCTGTAAACCGACACTTTAGACCCAAACTGATGCACAGAACCTGTTGAAGAACAAGCTCTCATATGTTTTCTCTGATCATTATTGTTCTATTCTGGAACAACAATAAACTGTTGGTAAAAAAAAAAAAATAAAACAAGATCATGAAAACTTTTTTTAAATTTTACAGTAAGTTTTTTTCTTTTTTTGTATTTGTTTACTTTATTTTATTTTTAACTTTTCTTGACAACATTGAGCTAAATTTTAATTTTAATCTTTAAGAACCCAAGAACATTTAAATTCTGTTCTAATTCTAATTCTAGTTTGTTTGTTCATTTGCGACAGCAGAAATTAATGGCGGCCAAAACAAAACAAAACAAAAAAAAAACAACAAATGCAACATAAAAAAACCCACCAGCATAAAAAAAGTAAAGAGATTCTATTTAAAAAATCCAAATGGAGAGGCTTTGATACAATACAAACTAAATAATGATAATAATATAAAACATGAACATAAAGTTGCATAAATAAATAAGAAAAAAATTATAATAAAAAGGAAAAAAGTAGCAGCTAAATAGTTTCATTATATAACATGGAAGTGGGGGGCCCATTTTGGCTTTTGCCCCAGACCCTCAAAAACCTCCATCTGCCTCTGCTATGTTTTAATCATTTATGTAGGTAAAAATACCTCAGATATGAATTTGAAGTTTCATTGTAACTTAAAGTATTACAATGTAGTGTTGTAAATGTTAAGAGATAAATAGATTTTTTTGCTCACATATCAATATTCTGAATATTTAAGATGTTAAAACCAAAAGAAATAATGTAGGAATTAGGTCAACTGGGCATAAAAGTCCTGCCCTGTGAAATAATTTTCTAATAAAGAGATTTCTTTGTTCTTCTTTCTTTTAATGTGATTAAATTTTCACTCTCTGCATTTAAATGCTGTTAAAAGTTTCTTTTTCTATTTCCCAGGTGGTTTTTGAAATTATTTTTCCTTTCTTGAAAACAAACTGAAAAGAAACTTTATTTATAGTGTACATTCTAAACAAAGTACAAAGTACATACAAAGTACTCCATATAAAATGACTTTAATAACTCCTTAGGCAGCACTAAAAGGATTCCTGATAATATTAGATAATTGTTGATGTTTATTTTTGCTCTTAAGCTAATTTTTGGCTTCTTATCTTGCAGCGGTGGGGGTATAGCGTTGTTCTCTGTCATTTATGTTTGCCGGATCTGATTTGAACACAAACGCTTCATTTCATTCATGGGTTTTAAGATATTCTGCTTTTAACAAACAAAAAAAACATCTTAAAAAGATTAAAAAATGATAGAAAATGTTAGAATTAATACAAAGTTTTGCATCATGAGATCAGTGTTCTGCACAGAGTGAACATTTTTAAGTCTACAATTCAAATGTAAAATAGGTTGATTGATAACAAAAACAAACAGGTTGACACAACCGCTGAAAGTATCTTTTTTTATTTATTTGTTTTTAAACGATGCATCATTTACACGTGGATAAAAGAAAAAAAAATTCTGGCTTTATTTCAGTAAAAACATCAAAGTGTAAATTTATTTGTAACCATCGCTTCTGTGTTGTTTTCATTTCTGTCCAGGTAAGCATTTAATGCTGGTATAGAAAATACGGAGGCCTGCAGAGGTCAAACCTGGGATAATTTATTGTGACGCCTTAATTGATTTAAACTAAGCTCCTTTTCCTGTTTGAAGTGAATTTATCTCTGTATAGCTCAACAGTTTAGCAGCTGTTAATTGTTTTTTCTGGAGACCCAAATATACACTGTAAAACTATAACAAGTAATGTTTTTTTTAATTTTTTACAGTATCTTTAGCGCATTTTTAAAGACAGGAAACACTCCTTTATAGATCTCACATAAATCTTTTTGTTCACTTAAATTGTATTCATTTATTTATTGCATTGTGCTGCCCATTTTAGAAACATTGGTGTTTTATTTTACAGTGTGAGGTTGTCTTGTTTGTTTTACACAAAATAGATGCTAAAGCGTCTAAAACTGAAAACATGATCCAATGTCTGATTAAGTCTTTATATTTTGTGAAGTGTGTTTTCTTTTTATTTAGGATTTTATCTCATTTTAAGCAAGGGAATTGTTTTTTGTGGCTGTATACATTTCTTTTGGTGTTTTTTTATTTTTTATTTTTTTTTTACATTTTGTCATAATTAGAGAGATTCTCAGCACCAATCAGCCTCTCTGCTGATGTCAAATAAAAGCAGGAACAGATTTTTTTTTGCTCAGTGAGCTTTTCATGTACATTTATTGTTAAAATTTAGCAGCAGTTTGCAACTGAAGTGGTGCAAAAGGACTATTTTAAGCAATTCCCTTCTCATCACATCTGTGTTGAAAGTCAAATTGAACATTTCAGTTATTTATTTATGTACTTAATTAATGTAAACACAATGTAAACATTGATATCAACTGAAAGAAAAACAAATGACAAACCAAAAGTTTTCCAGTTTTCTGCAGCCGTTAGCGTTGAAGGAGCCGTTAGGGCTGACGGACCAAAACCCAGCCAGAATCACAAAGTCTCACTTTAATGTTGTAGAAATGAAGCGTTATTTATGCTTTTGTGGCCATTAAGGCAAAAATATGGCTTTTAAATTCTTACAATAATTAACAATGTTCAATTTTCTATATGTAACAATTTTAGTTATATTACATGTATAACACTTTAATGTGTCTTTAAGGAGCCTTAGGTTGCAGACCCCTACAGTTTTTTAAAACTAAAGTTAAATCTTTTTTCTTTATTTCTACATAACATAAAAGCATACATTTGTCCTGTTAGCATTTTTTTTAAAGAACCGTTACCATAATGAAGTGTAATTCAAAAAAATGAAAACCTTCCACCAATGAAATAGCTCAGATTTTGACATTTTAAAAGTTTTTTTATGGTCTGTTTTAGTTCATGCAGCTAAATCCAGATTAAAAAAAGTCACATTTCAAAACAAGAAGCTGAACAGTCCATCCTTTAAATCTGAGACCAGTACAGGTTTTTATTCGTCTTTTCTATTAAAGTTGACTTTAAAAAAAAAAAAGTCCAAAGATGTTGATGACTTTTTTAGTCTTTATTAGATTTTGGACAACAATAGAGACTGAAGGCACAGAGGAGCCCGTTATATCAGCCTTCCAATCCCAGGAGGAGAGACGTTTTCATCTTTCATTTTTTTCATCCAAATCAACATTTCTGCATCAATGTTTTTCCTTCAGCTGCTTCACTGCTGTTCTCCCTGGAGCCGCAAAGGCTCATGGGAGCACAAAATCGTGTTATCTGCAGATAGAAAGTTACATCGGGAGGGGTGGGGAGTTAGGATTCGCGAATCTCCACCTGAGCGAAGAAGGCACGCGCGCAGTGACCTTTCCCGTAATTCATCAGGCGCGCGCTGACAGCGGGGCCCTTCACAGGCCAATAATTTGATTACTGGAACATCTGTAACATCAATGATGTCCGATGAGATTGTTTTGCGCGACCGAAAACATAATAAAGGCTTGTCGTGGGGCCTGAGCACGCGCAGATCACGCGCTCAGGAGAGGAGGATGAAGCGGATTGATGGCCCAAAAGGTCACCTCTGTGGACGCGCGCGCTCGCATGCTCCTGAGGCGCGAGTGTTGGCCTTAAGCAGAGGAAACACCGCGCGCCACATCCGGTCATGGAACCAATAAGCTCATTTGTTAAACACAATTTGCCGCGTGTCATTGAGCTCAGCCATGCTGGGGGGCGCGCGGGCAGGCACGCGCGGAATCATTGCGGCCTTTTTTGTTGTTTTTAGTGATTGAATTTCCATTTCCAATACCGCCAATATTTAGAAAGAAAGCCTCTGCGTAGACGCGGCGTTCCCACGGGCGCGCACGCATGGTTGGCACTTTTCTCGGGATATAATGTGCTGCAGGTTGTTGAGCCATCCACGCACGCGCGCACTTTCTGCTGAATGTGTTGGTCCTCCGTAATTCCACAGCTCGTACCGCAGCTTTCAGGAAAAAAAAAAACATTCCCACGGTGCAAGAGAAAAAAAACCCACGCGCCACGGTTGTCAGCTCGGCCAATTTATTTTGTGTATGTCTGAAAACAAGAGGAGCAAAAAAAAAAAAAAAAGGGGGGGGGGGGCTTTCTTTTCCATTACCAAACATTACAGCCTTATTTCCATCACTGCACCGTTAAGTAATTTGCTGAAGGGAGAGGGGGGGGGAGGGCTTGCGGAGTCTCGCCGCGTGCGTTTAAAGCCATTACTTTGGCTTTTAATCAAACGCCGCACTGGTGTCAAGACGCACTATTTTCTCCATGCATCTCTCCTCCCTGGTTCCACTTCACCGGGTGACCTTGAAAATGTTTGCTCTCCTAAACGCCCCTCCACCAACACCACCGCGCCACCGCGCGTGCGCTTCTCTGGATGAGGATGATGATGGGCGCAAAGGTGGAGTAAGAAGAGGCGCGCAGAATGACCTCCTGCGCAAAGTTCTCAGATAGTATTCCGTGAAGCAAGCGCACGCGCCTCGTTTCACCTGCGCTTCTAAAATAAGAAAAATAAAAACCCCAAACTTCCGGAAACGCTCCTCACTCATCATTTTTCGGCTGATCCGCTGCTTTAACGCGCAGGTGCAGAGGTTTCGCGCGCGCACAGTGCGGCCCGCATGATTTATTGCGCTTTTTTTTGGTGCCTGGCGCGTCCGAACGCATTTCCCCGCAGCCATCAGCCGTGATTAAACACCTGCTTTTGCGGGGGAACAAAGCGCGCTAATCCAATATGTATTCCTGACATCTTAGATCTCAGCCGCTCCCCTGATGACATCACGGCCGCGTTTCCGCGGGAGGGAATTCAAAACATATTTTTCTAATTTATGGACGGACTATAAATCAAAATTAAGTCGGCGGACAACGACATATACATCAGTGAGAGGGGGGAAAGGAGCCTGTAATAACACTGGGGCGCGCGCTCTCCCCACGTGGCCCTCAGTTTAGACTTCTTCACGCGCCTCGCTGCTTTTATCATCCCGTGTTTATTCTTGAAGGTTTTTGTTCTGAAAGGACACAAAGTTTGATCCTAAAAAACGTCATCAGAGCCGATTCTGTTCTGGGAAAAGTTGATCAGGCTGAATGTTAATGTCCAGAAATGTCACTTTTTCCACACCAGGCACAAAAAAGAGACTAAAGCACTCTGAACAATAAACTAGTAACATTGTCTCATGTCTTTTCTTTGTTAATAAACTTAATTATTTTTGTTTTTTCAATTCTGCTGTCATCATGGCTCGACTCCAGAACAGAAAATGGAAACTAAATTAGATTTCTGAAAGTTCTTTGTTAACAAAATAAGAATAAAAAAAAACAACAAAAACACGTTGAAGATAAATTTAACATCAAATTTACGTCACCATCCACATTTTTAAGCCAAAATATTGAGTTCAAAATCATCAAACCCTTTCAAGTTTTCAATTAAGCCATGTTTTTCATTAACACAATAATATACTTTAATTCAGTTTTTAAAAATTCAAAATGTAAAAGTCAATTGAGATGTCAGATAAAAACAAAAACTGTGGTAGTTTAGTTTCTATCACCTATGGGATACTGGAGTATTTAAACTTTTTTTTTTTTTTGGATCAAACTGTTTTTCTGTTTCAGTTTTAGTGGAGCTTAAAGGTCATTACTGTCTTTATGCAACAGGAATCCGCTGTAAAACTGTTAGTTTTTGTTTGTTGTTGCTTTAGAAACAGAAGGAGTTTGTATTATCTGTAAGGGATAATGCCAGACGAGGTGTCCATGATCAGAAACTCACGGACAACCCGGAAGCCTGAACCGTCCGATGCAGAGACAAAATAAATACATAGCTAAAACTCTATTATACTACGGTCTGGGTGAGTACTCGATTCAGATTTGCCAGTTGGTATTCCAATTAATAACATTTAAAAAACAACAACAAAACAAACAAACAACAAGCATAGGTCGTCATTCCTTATTTAACATTAAACCACGGTTCGGGTGAATACTCGATTCTGATTGGCTGCTGGGTACTCATTAAAAAGTGATAAACCACAGTGATATACCACGCTTAAAAAAGTAGTTCCGGTCACATATCTTAAATGTTTTGTATCACTGCGCTGGCTTCTCTAAAACTAACTTTAGCTTCATCATCTGGATAAAAACAAGCGGTAAGAGGTGAACTTTCTCTCTGAACTGATGCTTTATTCAACCCATCGGAAAATATATCGCTTTATATCGCCGAATCTTGACTGCTGCGGTGGTGCGGTGCCGCACCATGTAACAAATAGTCCGCTTTTCGTGAAAAAGCGAATTAAATCGGGAAAAAAACAACAACAATTAAGGACTAAAAACTGGTTAATATTGATTTCTTTTGTAAGTAACCATGGTATAAGCGGGTTAATGGCCTTCAAAGTGTGCATTGTCACTTTTGAACGCACTTTGGTGAAGCAACCGTCCCCCTCTTCGCATCAGACGGTTCAGGCCTCCACGGCGTGCGTTAAAAAGTGATAAGGCACACTTCGTACATCGCTTTCCTTTGCTGCTGCAGTCGAGGCCGTTACCATGACAACACATCGCACCACATATCAAATCGTGCGCTTTTTGTGAAAAAACGATTTAAACAAAAAAAAAAAAGATTAAAGCACTAATAATGGATTTGACACTTATTTTGTTTGTAGATGACCACGGTCATTTGCCCTTTGAAGTGTCCATCAACAGAACCGTCCTCTACTTTCTGATAATGGACACCTCATCTGGAATTATCGCTCACGGATCTATTAATAATGAATTTGACTGAAAAAGTCAGCAAAGATTTCTTAAGAATTGACAAAGATAGATTTACTTTGGGGCCCTGAGACTGTGTCTGCCTAGTGACCCAAAAAAAGACAAACTGGGAGGAATTAAACAATTTTTTTCTGCAAAAATATTTGAAGTAGCACTTTTTTAAAGATCAGTTTTCTTCTGTTTTTCTTCATTGTTTGGTTTGAATAAAAAGTGAATTACTTCAAGGTATGATGGGAAACTTAGCTGATAAATAGAGCATTTGAAAAAGCAAAAGAAAAATCAGCCTAAAAATATTTAAAAATGCCAAAAAACAAACTTTTTTGAAAATAAAGTGAATAAAATGGCTGAGAAATGTTATCTTGGGAACCTGACATGTTAAGCGCAGGTCCAATTTGTAGCTTTGGAAAGTTTTGCCACAAAGTTAAATAAAATATCCGGCAAACAAAAAGAAATATTTATTTCCTCTGATCATCTTTTGATTCTTTTCCCTTCAAAACGTTCCCAGTGGCCTTTTAACTGGGATTCTTTAGCCCAAATATAAAAATCTGAGCTGCTCGTTTGGACATAGTTTCTGCAGAGCGGCAGGCGAAACTCACCTCTGTGTTGTGAGTGGGACTGTTGGCATGGATCAACTCCGCCCCCACTTCCCATCACCCTAGCTGAAAGCCCCTCACACTTCCAATCTAACATTAGCGGTGAAACGGTCCAGCGTGTTTTCTATGTCACAAATACCATCTTTTTCAAACGGCACTTTTGTTCCTGATTCACAATAAATAAAGAAATGCTCAGAAATGCAATTTTAGGCTTCATTTTTCTTTATATTTGTCCTCCATCATCAGAAAAATGCCACAAGACCATAAAAGCACAGTTTTGTTGAAACGATTGCCTGATCCAAGAATCTTTCTGTCGTGAAGAAAACAACGTTCAGTTTGCAAAACGCGTCAAAACCTTCTGCAACGCCAAGCCAACACCCCCACGACAGGAGTTCTAAAACTTTGGACTGAGCTACTAAAGTCGAAGCAAAAAATGAGGTGATTGGCAGCCGAGATTCTAAAGCTAATGTAGCATAGAAGGCAACGTACATCAGAATGCCATCACAAAAACCAAAGAAACATTTCTTTTATTCTGAAATGGTTTCTAAACTAAAAATGTTTTTATTTTCTTTTTTTATTTTACATCAACAAATTTTCCTTTAAAATCTGTGAATTCCGAAGGAATGTTGATACATTTTGATCGAGTTTTGCACCTTAGGACCTCCGTATTTTCTATTTTTCTTAGTTTTTTTCCGCTAAGGTCAACATTTTAAAACCTTTTTTTTTTTTACTTGGAAAGATATTTTTTCCTCATTTCTTCAAAGTCGCTGCAGTATTTTGCTGAATCTGCCCGTCTTTGCTCCCTCAGGCCACTGTACCCCCCCCCTAAAACCCATCACTTTGAGGTGACACTTATTGCATGTGACTCCTCAATTTCGCTGCTTCCCAGCATTTACAGCGGATTTCTGCCGCGGCACGGCTGCGCTGTGAACCATCCGGACGAGCCGTGTTTGCAGCAGGTAATGGATTGTTTTATTTTTATCCTCTGCTGCTGTGCTGGGGGGCCGTTTCTGCTGCAGGAGCCCCGCATAAAAGCCCAAACATTATTCTATTTGTACATTTTCGTGCTACAGAAACTCGCCCCGTTTGATTTGTCCTAAGTGGCATTGTGTTGCAATCAGTGTCACAGTGGTGTTTATTCCATCACAGCAATGACCCATTACAGGATAACTGAAAAACTAACCCAGATAATTGTTTAGAGTGGCCCTAATTAATACTCTAATGACTGCATTTCATGCCTCCTAATGAAAATAAAGTATATTTTCAAGCATATAAAGTTGGTGACCAATAGGGCGGGTAATTGTCATAATGTCTTCTTATTGATATTTATGTAAATAAGCATCTTTGTTTATTAGAGCATCGGAATCAGGTGAGTGTTTGGATTCGTTATGATGCAGAGAACGGCCGCTCCTAAAGCTGAGGACGGATCGGCCAATTTGCATCTAAAGCAACTCTGTCAAACATGTTTTGGTGAGTCGTTTATGAATGTTATGCTGGCAGGGCTGAACGCTGCAATAGGGGGGGGGGCGGAGACGAGTGTGGAAACAAACTGAATACTTAAATGTAAGTTCAGAAACCCCAAACCCTTTTTTTTTAGTTTGTTTTAACAAGAGGGCAGGCGTCCATTCTGCCACCCTAATGTCACACAGACCCGTTTAAGGGCGACGTGAACGTCCGGAGGATGAGAGCCGGCTTCCACCACCATCCTCATCCTCTTGACAAATTGGTTGCCGTTTCCTCCCATCCATGGCTGCTGCTTCCGTCTCCCCGGGAGCTGTTTTTCATTTTTCTCCAGGCGGCGTCCATCATCCGGCTCTCCTCTTCATCAAGCTCCTGATGTTAAATCACAGGAAATGTTCTTTCACGAGCGCAGGCCCATCAGGGAGCAGAGCCTCGCGTTAATGAGCGGACATACGAGACGACACCCATCATACAAGCGGAGGCGGCTGGGCAACTTTTCCAACATCCAAGCCCAGCACCTAGCATGCAAATCAGGAGGTCAGGTGGTCGCATTTCTGTAACAATCAGACAGTTATTTGGGTTTTTGCTCACGTTTTCTCATTTGTGACAGGCTGAATCGTCCAAATACAGAATAAAACTACTGTTGACGTAGATTTTACTCACAAAATAATGTTTCAGAAACCTTGTTTGGTTCTTCTGTGTTTCTGTGAGAAGATCGTCTTTCCTCCTCACTGTCACGTCACGCAGGAGAGTCTGTTTTTTATTTACTATAGATTATGAAGTTTACTCCCAATTATTAGAACATTTTTGAGGTGTTTACCCCCCCCCAAAAAAAAGAAAATCTATACATTTTATGGAAATGAAATTAAACTTATTAATGTTTTTTTGGTTCTTAAAACTTCACGTTACGGATTAAACTTGGATTTGAAGAAAAAAAAACATTATTGTTCTTCTGCCTGTTGATGAAAATATGCATCAAACTGCTTTAGATTTTTATGAAAGATGTTTTTTTTTTCATAGCTGCAAATAACTTCAGGCGTCAAAGGTTAATTTTGCTCCATTTAAAGTTTCTTTTTTTTTTTTTTTTTGCTAGGATTTTTTTTGCCTTGAGAGAAACTTCATAGAAGAGCTAAGTTAGTGTAGAGGTGTGTAAAAACACAAAGTCTTAAGTTTCTAAATGTGCAGATTCTCTGAAATAAACCTCAGAATGGAAGCATGGAGACCAGTTACAGATCTGATGTGGTTCCTCTCAGGTTTCAGATGTTTTTGGTCGTCCGTCCATCCATCCATCCGTCCATAGACGAGCAGACTTCCGTCTCCCCGGCCACTTCCTCCAGCTCCTCTGGGGGGGACCCCGAGACGTTACCAGGCCAGCCTGAATCCGAATCCTCTACCCCTCTGGCTCCTCCCTATTGCTCCAATTGTAGGAGTCTTTAAAGCTGTAGTGGTGTCTGAAGGTTTAAGGAGGAGCGACTCAGGGCTGGGTTTCCCAGCATCCTTCACGTGGGTGAGCTCTAAGCCTTGTATTATCCTAGGCACGTTAACATTGGGAGTGGGGTCATCTAGACCCCACTAGACAGTGCCCTGAAACTTTTTTCTTCAATGATTTGTGATCTTCACTGGTGTCCATGGATTACATGAAATCCTCTTCACCTTTACCCACCTTTGTCATGGTAGGGAGAACAGGTGAATGTAAGGAGGGGGTCATCTGGACCCCACAAGATAGCACAAGAGCTAAAGCACCTACATTTACATTTAAGCTCTGTCCAATTTGGACACCGTGCTCACTATTTTTTTTTTAATTTAACGAAGAGAAAATCTCATCGATATGAGCGTTTCATAAATACGACTATTTATGGATCCACTGAGTTCTGAAGATGAAAACATTGATGGTTTTTAAAAACAAACAAACAAACGTAAATAAATTTTTTGCGGTCTATATTCGCCTGTCTAGTGAGCATCGATGCACACTGGTTTTTCGCAGAGACTTCTGGGAAATTTCTTTATTTTTGTAGATTCGGACAGCGCCACTGAATGGCGAGCGTGCTACATAGTCCCAGTGAGTGCTGAAGGAATTCAGACGTAGCATTAGTTTTGCATTGAGTTGAGCTTGAGATGAACCGGCGGCTATTGATGATGTCATCAAACAGAAGTAACATCCAAATTTGAAGACCTTATTTTTTCCACATCTCTCCCCCTGAATGGATAAATGTAGGGATGGAGAGAAGCAGTTCGGATTCAGCTCTACACTCTCCAGAGCGTCCTGGCTCAGCGGGACAGGCCCGGCAGCGGCTCCTAGACTCAGATAATCCGATTATCTTGTTTACATGATCACTTTAATAATGCGACAACTCAAGAAACCTGATCATAAGGAGACTTTGTGTTTGGATGTTAACAGGCTCCATATCAAGTAAGATTGTTTTAATCTAATACCTCAGTTTTGACACTGAACAGTAAAAACAATCCATAAACACTTTGCTCCCCTTAAACCTCTGTCAAAATAAAAGAAAAAAAAGATTGAAAGCTCGTTTCACATCCTCTTCCTCGGAAGCTAAAGAACACCTCGCTGCGAGTAAAACCGTTCCGCAGGCAGGAATATCTGAATGCTGTGAGCGGGAGCAGCGCGCAGGGAGATGATTTTTCATTTTGAGTTTCACTCTGCCCAGGTCTGCTCCCTTCTACCGAGGATCCAATCAATCTGCCAGCTATTAAGTTTGTTAATTGATAATGCATACTAATTAGGCTGAGCGCGGTTACTTTGGAGACTCTGAGGAGGTAATTGTAGGCACAAGTCCAAATGGAGTTTAAAACAGTCTGTGCCAGGTAAAAATTCATTAGGCGGATAGATTGGAGAGGGGGTGGTGGTGTGGAGCTGAGCAGGTGGAGGTGTGTGGGGGGGAGAGGGGGGTCAGTGCTAATGCCCGTCTATGGAGAAATATCCATCTGTGATCCAATCATTGTGGCTGCTCTCAAACTTTTGCTGCTTCATTGGAACTTGCACTGCAAAACATTTAAAAACACGTTCCAATACAAATGGTGATTTTCTGGCATGTCTCTTACGACGGAGGACACATGTAAACAAAATTAAGCTTAAGGTTGCATTTCTGAGTATTTATTTATTCAAATTGTTGTGAATCAGGAGCAGACCAAAAAAATTGCTTCTAAAAAAGATCTGGGGACGCTTTGGTCAAAACAGGATCAGAGTCTAAAGAAAATAAAAAGAACCTCGTTTCAGGAAAAAAAAAATCGTATTATCTGTTTTGCAAGAAAAGACATACATAGTTTGTGTTGAGAAGACGCTTTATAGTCAATTTCGGTTCGTTTTGACCGACGTTCAACCAGTTTGACTCGCAGAGAAATACCTGGCTGCTGAACAGGTGAAGTTCTCCACATTCCATGGATTTCTTGCAAGATCAACAAACTGGTAAACAGCAGACAGGTGGATCTGGTTGGATCACAGGAATGTCAATTTATTCAGTGATTACGTTACACCACTGTTAAAACATGTCTAGGATTTATTTAGTTTTTTTACTCCATTTATTTGCAAATTTTTTTTCCCCGTATTCAAAGTAAATCTGCTAAAGGGTTTTACACTTTTTGACTTGTTTCTTGACTGTCCCGTTTTTACAGTGGGCTTCAACCATTTCTGCTGCTGCTCCGGGTGATTGACACACACTTAACGCAATGAGCGCCATCTTTGAGGCTGAGCCGCCAATCCAAGGCCCCGCTGCTAATTGCGACAGCCGTGGTGCGTTTACTGTCAGCCTGACGACCCTTTGAACTGTCTGTCAGTCTGGCGGTGGGGGGGGGGGCGCCTCTGCATCGTGTCAAAAGCGTGTTTTACAGCTCGTCTCGCAGCTTTGTCACTGAGGCGGAGTGACAGGGATAAAGACGGAGCCGGAGCGGAAACGGATTTGTGCTCAGAAGAGTCTGCAGATCCACCCACCGCCCCCCCTACCCACCCCTGGGTGGCAAAAGAGGTTTGCTGGAAAGGGGGTAACAAATAGTTCACAGATTGGTGAAGGAAAAAGTGAAACAAATGCGAATCTAAAGCGTTCTGCACTCGCCCCAAAGTGAATTACGGCTTTTGCTGGAGGAAAAAGAAAAGCAGGATCATTCCTGCTTTTCTTTTTACCAACTTTGACCCCCCCCGCACCTCTGCCTCATTTTAATTTCACTTGCAAGCTGAGCTTCTCCTTCACCTGTCTGGTCACTTCTCAACCCCCCCCCCTGTTCTGTCTCCCGTGTCTCAGTTTTGTTTGTTTCCCGCCCTCCTCCGGGACGCGCAGAGACAGACAGCCTTGCCAGATTCATTTTCTGATCAAAGCTGTTTGATTTGGTCAATTTTGCCACATTGGAGACGTTCTCTATTACTGAGATAAATAGCCTCGGGCTAACTGTCAACGAAAACTTGTAAGCTAATAAATTATTCCAATTTCTTCCAGCTGGATTTCTCTTGGGAGTCGGCCTCCAGGAAATACACTTTTGATTGGTAAATTTCAGCCTGTGTGTGTGTGTGTGTGAGCAGCTGTGCACGTGTCCGGACATTGGGATGTGTCGTTTCTGATTAGCGGGCGGGCTCTCGGAGTGGAGGGCGGCAGAGGGGGCTGTCAGCAGGAGGGGGCCTCTAATGCATTATGCATCGACAAAGCTGCGGATGCTGCTGCCACCTCCACCGGCACGAGGAGGCAGCTCACCTGAGGGGCCACCGCTCCCAGAGCCCCTCCCGAGGCTCTGACAGGAGGCGGCTCCCTTCAACCAGACCGCTCCTTGACAGCCCTCAGGTGTGTGCTCACCTTTCCCTGACCGACACGCAAACAAACGCGCAGCCGGAGTTTCTCCTCCCGGCCTGGAAATGGGCCGGTGGGCACAGAAAGTGTGTCATCAGCAGAAACGGACAGACGGGGAGGACATGACTGATAGGCTGGAGGGGGAAAATTGATCGGCTCCACGTCTCCCAGCCAGGTAGTCTGTGCTCCTTCCTCCTCCTCCTCCTCCTCCTCCTCCTCCTCCTCCTCCTCCTCCTCTCTTGGCCTGTCTCTGCCAGCTCTGGCGACTCAATAAGGCTCAGCGTGCTCCACATTTCCAGGCCGGCGCAGATGTTTAGGTGTGTGCGAGCACCAAAACCACACACACCATTCATCAGGCTACCAAAACTGTCCCTCCATGATTACCTCTTCCAAGCTCCCTAAAACCAGGGGGAGGGAGATGGAGGGGGGGGGGTGTAGGAGGAGAGGTAAATGAAACTTTTGAGGGGTCAGTGGTTTTGTACTTTGGCTATTCATCTTCTCCCTCACCTCGCAGAGCTGCAGGAGTGCTGCTGGGTAATTACCTCTCAGCGTGCCGCACTGCTTCATTATGTCCCGCGACTCCGATCCACTGAAACATTTGTAATTTAGTCGGGGGAAGCCGCGAAGACGCCCGCGACTCTGGAAAAAAAACAAAAAACGCCTGTTTGTGTTTGTGCATCTGACAATGGAGGAAATAAATCAAAATCCGTCCTCCCTCCTTCAGAGATTCACTCAGCATCAACCAGGTTTCCATTTCAGTTTCTGCTTTTATTATATTCTGAGGCAATTCAAGTGGCGTATGCTTATGTGACTCTTTATTAGAAGGCCCTAAGCGCGGTAAGGTTCCCACAAGTCACGTGGTTTCTTTAACACGCAATTAGCCCGGTTTTCACACTGGATGAGCAAGGAGGGGCTTCATCTTCTTCTTCTTCTTTTACTACTGGTTACCAGCGCATGTCCACCACCGACAGTTGGAAGAAGTTTGGCCCAAATCTCAAATCCTGCTCCAGGTGTTTTCTTTCACAGCTCTATTCTGATATATGAAAGACTTGGTGTGATAGAAATCCAGCCGGGCTCAAACCGACATTATTCATTTCTCGCCCAGGATCCCTTTTCAAACAGTTGACGCCTCCCTGATTAGAAAGAAGACGCCATCCACCAAATCCAAAGCCCTGATTGGTCAAAGTTTGACCTGGTTGCACTTACAAAAACTGTCCAACACAAGAGTTTTTAACACGGAAGCCTAAAAAGAAGATTTACGCGAATTCACATAGACTTTTCACTGGAAGTGGGTGCTTGAACGCACCTTGCCAAGGGTGGTGTGAGGACCAATAGGCTGAGTTCACGCCGAACGGGACTTGCATGTCAGATTTGCATTGACGCTTGTCCAAAAATGTGTTTATAAACTAGATGTTCCAGACGTGTGTGGGCGGAGCTACCGCCTAACGTTTTATAGCCTCGTCTACATGGGATCATTGATTGTATATCTAATTTACAATGCCTATTTAGAGATGGGTGTGAACGCAGCTTTACAGTCACAGTCTCACTCAGCCGTGCACACGCGGATTCCAGCTCCGCCGCTGAACAACCTATAACCACCAGGAGCAACGTGGGTTCAGTGTCTTGCCCCAGGATGCTTCACAGCATGGTAGGGAAAGGTGGTGACCGAACCTGTGATCTTAGGATCAGGAGTGGACCGCTTTACCACAGCACCAGGGTCTTCATGGAGGGCATTGTGGTTTATAATTTCCTTTTTAATTACGGTTGTCTGAAAAGTGCTTTATAAATAAAGTTTGATTTGATTTAGCTACAAGTGTTCTTTATTCTGCAATGATCTGCACACGGTTCTGGAACTTATGGTCCATAACGTGATGCATCTTTGTCCCCAGACCCCACGTCCCCTCCGTCCTCCTGCAGACCAATCACGTCGCGCCCAGCGGCCCCCTAACCAGGAAGACGCCTTCACCAAACAGACAGGGCGGTGACAGCCCCACTCTGGCCGCAGCCCCCCATGGAGGTGTCGTCCATAACGAGGCCGGCCCGCTCAGATGTCGACTCGTCCTGCGGCGACGGATGGATGAGCAAAGCTTTGTTTTGAAGAGGCCGACGGGGAGGGGGGGGTTCGCCGTTCCGGTGATTCTGATCTTCTAAAGGCCATCAGTCAAACAGCTTCCTGTGTGACAGCTTTTATCTCACTTGACTCTCCTCAGAGAAGAAATAAAACATAAAAACACAAAAGGATAGGATGAGCACGTTCAGTATTTAGACGAGAAGCTCAGTTTTAGATCAATTCAGAGCTGAAAACGAATCTAGAAAACAAAAGAATGAAACCCAAACCCTATTTACTTCTGACAGTTCACACGGTTGTAAAGAAGCATAAAAATATGAAAATATGTTCCTGGAAGGGGCTGTTCTTCACTTTGTGATGTCACAATGTGAGGACCCACTTGTTTACGTGGATTGGGAGGGGCTGGTGATCAGAGAGCGAGTTTTTAGAGGAATACTCAGAAACACATGAATTGATCAAAATACTACTTTAGGATTGGTTTTAGCGAGGAATTAACAATACAATACACTTCAAAGCTCAAAGAAGTGGATTTTGGACAATGTAAACCCTTAAAATATTAAGTACTGCACACTATTGTTAAATAATAAATGTTTTTTCCCCCTATATTTTTTTCTATATTTCGTCCTCCTTACATACGAGCTACATCCATAGGGAACACGTCTAGTTTTCAGGTTAAGTCCATGTCCAGATGCGATCAGACGCCGGCTTTCAGCATCAGGCGCGATGCAGCGGCCTAGTGGCAGCATGTCTTGGGCGTCTCAGTGCTACGTTAGCAGAGCTGAAACAGACAAACTTTGGTGAAGGATTTGCAGCACGTCAACCAATCGGGTACTCGGCTTTGGCCCGTGATGTGTTGATGATGCCATCAGCAGGTGGAGTCCATATTAGCCCCATTCGGTGATCGAACGGGAAAAAACATTTTTGTTTTCGTGTTCATCTGTCATTTTATTCCATCATCATCTCAAAGATTCTAGAAATGTGAACCAGTGCCTCCCTGGTTGACCCTCAGCACTAAGGGGTTGGATTTGGGCCGTCTAATGGTTCCTGGAGGCGGGAGAGCAGCTCACCACTCCCCCAGGTAATGGGTCGAACTGGAGTACAAATTTCACACACCCAGGTGCGTGACTGTATCTGAGGACAGAATTGGTCAGAATAACCGTTCTGACTCTGATACTGGTACATTTTAATCTTTTATTTTCTTGATAATACTCATTTTTATTTCATTTTTTTTCCCATGCAAGTTATTCAAGTTATAAACTGACCAATCGGATGCCTCAATAAAAGTAGGTGGAGCCTGCTACCTCCAACATTCAAAACGTTTGACTGACAGTTTCTCCCGACCCCACTTACAGGTGGTGGTGGTGTGGACGACAAGCTCCCTCCGGATTGGCGAGAGCGGTTGCCATGGAAACTCAGACCGACTCTGAACAATCTCTGCTTACTGATGACGTCCATGTAGGGTAAAAAAAAAAGAAAAAGCGACTTTATTTGGTTGGAGCTGTGGGTGTTGTGGCGCCCACTCAGTCCAGTTCCCATTTACAATTAATGGAGTAACTAGTTTGACTTTAACTTTTACGTTTTAATTTGTAATAAGGAGTTATAATCAAGAATTGGTGTGTTCTGTGAAAATGTCTTTTGTTTGCTTGTTCTCGGTTGCGTCTGTCCCAAGGCGACAACTAGGGATGTCCTGATCCAATCCCGTGCTTTCAGACTCGACTGAAATGGGATGTTGCATTCTGTTTAGGGATCGAATATTTATTTTATTATTATTTTAATCAGTGCTATATATTTCAAGCTCATTATAAATACTCTATCAGAAGTCTGTATCCTGCTCTATGAACGGATCAACACATTTTACTGTCGTAAAGTGCAGCAAAAATATGGCACTAGGTGGTGCAGGAGGCACATTTAAACAGTTTGGTAGTAAAATATTAACAGATTTGGACTTCTGGGATCAATGACTCTTTTAATAAATATTCTAAACTGACACCAAGTGTCTCTATTGGTTCCCTACAGGCATTTTAATAGAAAAAGCATCAGGTTTTTGTCTCTTTTGAAGATGAATGGCTCTTTCTGTGCTGCCCACAGACAGACGCCCGTTGAGGGACCGTCTACAAAGTGCAAACTCTGGGAAAAAGGGACCAAAAGAGAAAAAACAAACAGACAACATGACAAACAGACAACGGGACATGAGGAGCTCATCATGAAAACTCATCATATTCATACTCCAACTATTTTAACAGAACATATTTTTTAAGACATTCTAATGGAGTCACCAAACTTTCTCACATGACTAATTATCAACTATTTGTGCTTAAGGCCGTGCGACAGACAGACGCCCTTTTCCTGTCCCCTGCCTTCGCCCACAAGTGACCGGGATAGGCTCCAGCAGCCCTTTGACCCCAAAAAAGACAAAACGGGTTTAGAAGATGAATGAATGAACGAATGAATGAATGAATGAATGAATGTACTAGTAAATGGTTTTGTTTTGTTGATAGTTGCACTGCTTTTACTCAATTGTTCAAATGAGGAAATAAGATGACTAAAATGAAAATTGGGGTCAATTTGGACCTGTTGATTTTGCATTTGTTTATTAATTTTAATGTCTTACAAAAGTATCAGATCAGGAATCTCTACCTAAAAATTTCAATATTAAATAACTCGGAATATGTAAAAAAAAAAAAAACCTACAAAACTGATTTTTTTTTGTAAAAGTTCATTTTGATCTAAAAACTAATCTGTTTAGTCTTTTTTAGGTAAAGTGGAGCAGCGAGTCAAGTTCAAGACAGTTTAGGGACGACTCAGTGATGAAGCGCACCTTGGTTTCCATCTTCAGTCCCTGAACGCACCGTGTGTACCATGAACCCTCTGGAGTTTTTAAAACCTCTTTTGATTTTTTTCCACTCAGAGTTTGTTCTCATTAAGCAGCTCGCAGCCAAGTCCCCCGTTAGAGACTGTTGGCCTCTAATCTGCTAATCAGAAGACTCATTTTTCCCTTATCCATGAACTCCCAGCAGGCCGCGGGACACACACACACACACACACACACACACTCTGCTTGTTCCCCCTGCGTGTTTACACACCCGCACACACCAAAGCCAGTTGTTCCTGTAAGAGGCAAAGAGGCGAAACAGCCTCTTACAGTAGAAGGAAGACCTATCCCCCCCCCCCCCTCCCTTCAGCGGAGAGCAGGGGAGTGTAGGGAGGGCATGAGCAGCCAGCTGGGTTGTAGGAGTAATAAAGAAGGAGAATCAATAGGGCATGCAATGGAGCCAAGGTGCTGCCATTCATCACGCCGCCTCCCTGACTCCCATCATTCATCATGCTCAATGAGGCAGCAAATAGGAAAATGACTATTTGTATCAAACACATCTGCACTCATCCACCAAGGTATTTTATTCCCATTAACTCTCAGAGTAAAATACGCACAGGCTTGTTGTTTTTCTACCCCCCCCCCCCTCCATCCTGTGATTGTGTGTGTTGGAGTGTGTGTCCTCTCTGTGTTGCATGTTTGTAAAGAGAGGAGCGGAGAAAGATTTTTCTGGCAAAAAGAGGTTTTTTTTTTTTTTCCCCTTTCCTTTCCTCCCTCCTCCCTCTACCGCCTCTGTCAACCTTTGGAGTATTTTTTGTGATGAAGCCACACCCACATCCCCACCCTCCTCCACCTATCTCCTCCCCCGCCGCCACCCCATCATCCTTTATGTGCTGTCATTGGCCGGTTTTCGCGGATGTCTTTATTCCTGGACACAAAAACACACACTCAGACAGATCCGGCTGATTCTATTTGCCTTCTGGGTTTACGCTGGTGTAATAAATCTTCACGCTCCACTCCGAGTGTGGATTGTGTTATTCCAGAGCGGCTTATTCACGCCTTTGCTCTATAAATTACCAGGTAAGATGGAGGTGCAGCTCAGCAGCTCAGCAGCTCAGCTCTGGATGGGATGCAAATGTCTAGAACTATCATCATTATAGTGTAATACCCCATGAAATGGTGGGATCATTACAGTCTATGGCAGGATCATTATTGTCCATGAGCTTTATGAGGTTCTGGGGAATGGCAGAGCGGCGAAATGGGGTGGCGTGCACGTACGCACGCACGCACAAGCCACCCGTCACGGCGGCCCATCAACCTTTTGCATTCAGGCAGGGCTGTTTGTTTGGAGGTGGATCCCCCCCCCCCCCCCGGTAGCAACCCGTCACATGATTATGGGCCGACAATCATAATTGGATCTGTCAAATTCTAATCAATGAGGATGATCCGCAAAACAAAACATAAACAGTCAGGTTCTAATCAAGATGAAAATGATGCTCCCAAATGCTCTTTGTGAAAAAATCTATTTGATTATGAACAAACAGACTGAACTGTTGAGGATGTTTAATATGACGTGCATTTGCTTTAACTCTTCATTAAACATTTAAAACCAAGGTAAAACATAACCCGAGGTCTTGGCTTCAGTCAAAATAATGTTTCATTTGTTTAATTGAAAATAAATCTTTTTGATGAGCCAAAAATCTTTACCAGAATCTTAAATATGTAAAGTTAATGATGGTTGAAAAAGCAAGACAAGTAATGTGACCAAGTTTATCTAAGATTAACCTCAATGAGATCAAAAGAGGAAAGGTCCTAGAACCGAGCCTTGAGGACTCCACAACTAACGTACACACACACACACACACACACACACACACACACACACACACAGACACACAGACACACAAAGAAGACACTTTTCTTTTTTTGGGGAGGAATACCCCAACTTCCCAAATTCCTTATGATGTTTTTATGTTCATCTTCAATTAAGATTCCATACAATGTTAATGGATAAAAGGGGTTTGTTTGTTTGTTTGTTTGTTTGTTTGTTGTTACTAAGTCAGATGTGGAAAAAACTGTTTTTAAACTAGACTTAAAATAAACTTAAAATTTACGGTGATATTTAACAATTTCTTTAGCACAAAACTGCCGTTTTTTGTTTTTCAAGAATGCTTAGTATAGTATAGTATTGCTTTTTAACGCATTTACGTAACATACATTTTCTCAAAGCTACTGTCTGCACCGTATAAGAATCGCCCCTCAGGGATAAATAAAGTTTGAACTGAATTGCAGTTTGCGGCTCACTTTTCACAGTTTTGCAATTTTCTTCAGTGCAATTGTAGGTAATTTTTTCCCCCTAATGCATTGTGTTCTGTGTCCTGATGGGCCATTCACCTTGCCAATCACTTTCGTCTGCGCCATGTCTGCTGTACACAATGCCTTCAGCTTTCCAGATTGACCTAAATCTTTGGTCGCGATCAGATCTTTGTTTTCATTGCCTCTGGCTTGTCTTTGCTCCTGGACTTGGCCGTGGACTTTTGCCTTTGGTTCGTCTGGCGCCCCCCAGCCGTCCCCTAATTCCATTTTACTGAAGCCCAACTGCTGGACTATTCAAACATGTAGTCGGAGAGTTAGATAAGCTAATTCTTCTTTAACAGTCCTGGTACATCGCCTGTCCGTCCTGTGGATTTTTCTTCTTCTTTTTCTCCCAGAATCTGATTTTTTAGGAGTTTTTCCTTACAGAGAAGGAGGGTCTTAGGGCAGGGATGCCCAGTTTAGACTAGTCTATTTTGTTTAGTTTAGAAATCCCCAATTGTATCTTATGACTGATTTCATGTTCTTATACAATTACCAGTATGAAGCCCTATTGAGACAATTATGTTGTTGTAATATTGTGCTATATAAATAAAACTGAATTGAATTCTATAATCCTGGACTTATTTTTGTATGAAGGTTTGAGCTTTGAGGGTTTAAACAAAAAAGGTTTGAAAATGTTCATGTCTGTCTGAGAAAAGTGTATAAAAGGTTCAGTGAGAAGTTTTACAATCTTAAAACATGTAGAATCCGGCGTTGCGGATTTCACCCATTGCAGGTTACATTTGGTAAGTTTATCCAGCGATACACGAGGGAACACTGTTAAGTACATTTTTATCTAGAGTTAACACTGAGACACACATACACTCCTCTTCTTAGGGTATCTTTGGACGCT
Source organism: Oryzias curvinotus (assembly GCA_023969325.1). Classification (NCBI taxonomy): domain Eukaryota; kingdom Metazoa; phylum Chordata; class Actinopteri; order Beloniformes; family Adrianichthyidae; genus Oryzias; species Oryzias curvinotus. Next base: position 27,804,961 of record CM043717.1, read on the forward strand.
TTTGCGGTTTTCCCTAATTGAATTGTTGCATTATGCTAGCTGCTTCGCTGTAAATGGGCTTGCGGGGTTCATAAAGCGGGAATAGTCTCACCTGAAGCCACAAACCAAATCACATCTCTTTGAAGTCCTCTCATCTTTCTCTCTTTGTGAGCTGGCAGTGGATTCAACCTGTAAACAGGGACCCGAGTAAAGGACGACTAAAGCGTGTTGCTGTTTTTGAAGCGAACCAATCAAAGGAACCCGGCCACGGAGGCTGAAACACCTAAAACTTGGTGTTTAGACAAGGGGAGAAACGAGAGGAGCAGAATTTAACTAGTGTTTTAAAGTGGAACTCAAATTTATGCAGCCCAAACGCCACATAAAATAGGATTACAAAGTCTTAAGTAAAATAATATACTCACACCATAAAAGGGCTTAATGGGTTTGTAATCAATAAAAACATTTAGTGATTTCGTTTGGTTGAAAACGATAAAAAAAACATTATTTTTGTAATTAATTTTGTTTCAATAAAGTTTTCCAACATTGCTGTTTTTATCACCATAAACCGACCTAAAGATTAGCTATCCCATTTAACCTACTTTTACTTTTTTGTTAGCATTATGGGAAAAAGAGAAAAAGTTGGATGGATGGAGCCAAAGTTTCTTAACTCTGCTGGTTTGATGGTGCAGTCCTGAAGTTGTGTTAAAAAGCCCTCTCCTTCTAAAATCACCTCCATCTGGCCTCCTGCCTGTGCTCCACTTTGCGCCTCCTCCTCAGGGAGCAGCCAGCAAAGTCACAGACTGCAGGAGCAGGCTTCTCAAATTCATAAAATTCATAGGATTTTTCACAAATGAATGAACACAATTTTCTACCAATTTCCTCATTATGCAAATATGCAAAATATCACATTTAGGCCAATTAGGCTTCCATACAGTTCAAAATTTAACCGTTTAAGCCGTAATTGCAGAAACTATCAAATAATTACCGCCGCTAATTGTGAATATTTGTGACAGATACAACAAATTCCGCCACAAATTACGTTTTATTTGAGGAGCCGCGGAACGTCGCTGCAACTTTCTCTGTTCATGAAGTTTAATTTAACTTACATAATAAACATAATAAAGAGAATTGAGTGCTTGTTCTCAAATTTGAACAATTCATGAGGCTGTAATGTGCAATGATGAAGTAAAGTGGTCTGAGATCTGCTGCGTGTTTTACTGACCTTTCACTATTTGTGGGGAAAATGTCTTATTCAATTATTAGCGGTGCAGGTGTCAGGTTTTTGAGGCTGTTTAATGACTTTTATCTCCCTTTATAATCTTAAAATATTCTCTTTAATGAAATCCCCCCCCCCATCCCATTATAAAGTGCAGCCAGTGCTGCATTTAGGGAAGGTCATTGATTCAATCCCCATTTCCAGACACGGACATTTATAACCGTCTTGCTGGTGACCCGTTAGCAGATTATGGATGTCCCCTCCGGGCGGTGATTTGTTTAATCCGTGGAAATGGTCCTGGTGCTATGTAAACAAGCCAAAGAGCAGAATGAAGGTGGCTGCCCAAGCGTGGCGGGGAACCCTATTTGTCAGGGAGCTTTCATAAAATACGGGAATGATGTTGGAGACGTGATGTCTTTATTTGAACGAGCCCTAAAGGCTGTTCCAGGAGCGTTTAGCTCTTTTTATCTTTGTTTTTGCTACTGGAAATTTGGGCTTAATTGAGTCTGTGAGTGAAATTAAAGTACTTTTCAAGTTCATTTTCTACTTAGAATATTTTGAATTGCATTCATCAAAGAAAATTAGTCAAACAGCAGGATTGGAAATGGAATGATTTCCTTTCCTTGTTTTATTTTCTCCTTTGAAAATCTGCTTAATTTGTGATAATTTTTGTGAAATTGTTTAAAGAAATTGGTTCTGGAATTTTGCTGGCAAAGGTTAAAAGAAGATGCCAAACAAGATGAAACTTACTTCATTGCTTTGGTACAAGTTTAAACAGTAAACTGTGTGGACTTCAACAGCAGTGAAGACTTTAAAGATCCACTGCAATGAAAATGATGTTTTTGGTGTTTTTAACATGTTTCTAGTGACATTTTTATCATGATGGAGGACATATATAAGCTTAATTATTGAGTATTTCTTTATTTAAATGTTATATTTATTTAGCTGTTATGCACGGATCATAACATTGATTGTCTTTTTCAAAAATGCTGTTTGAAAAAGACGTAGAAAACACGCTCAGTGAACGGCTAGATCCATGCACGTCTTTGTTTTCCTTGTTCGAGCCGCCATCCGGATCAAAAGTGTTAAGCTGGGTGTGTGAGGGGCCGTAAGCTAGCAGGAAAGCATGCACACGAACGAAAAGTGGGGCGAGCTCACTCGTGAGAACAGTCCCGCCCACGTCCCAGAGGCGAATTTCTATGGAACTGTTGCTGCTCTGCAGAAACTATGACCTACAAAATAACACATCTTCTCACTTAGGCTTAAAATGACATAATCACATTTAATAGACCACGGTGAACGCTTTGAAATAGATGGAAAGATTATCAGAGTGGATCTTTACAGACAAAATGCGTATTTCTAAAGGAAAGTGAAATTTAAAAAATAATTTTTTGGGGGGGGGGGATCTAAACAGTTTCTTACATCAGGTCACATGACATCACATTTATTTCTGTTTAAATTCAATATAAAACCCAAAGGACCCAAAAATAATCCATATAGTCAAAGTTTGAGCATTTTATCTTTAAGGTATAAAATACATGTAAAATATAATACTCCATTGAGTTTCTTTATCTAATCGAATCAAATCCAACTTTATTTATAAAGTTCTTTTCATACGTAGCTAATACAAAGGCTTTGTCTGAATTCCATAAAATATTCTTGTACTGTATTTTCAATTAATAGATTTTAATCTTTGAATGTTTTTATTTTTATTGGTTTTTTTTTCTGATGTAGTAGTATGCATGGCCATGTTTGAATTTTAATTAATAAAGATTGTGTTCTACTGTACTTAATTCTATTATATTCTATTCATTGTAATTTAGCAGAGACTTTCGAGAAAATTCTAGGGTGCTGGATTTTGGAATGGTAGATTTGGACACCCTGAAAAATGGCAAACGCCCTAAAGTGACCTGAGTAGTGAGGGAAGTCGGACAAAGTGTTTTAAGTCAAGTTTTTCCACACACACTCAAAAATAATCCTATTCTGTTTACTCAAGTTTCAAACTCTTCTGATCCATCTTACTATGTCAGGTCAGTTTATTTTGTGTACATTTTAATTGATTTCATTATCTAATATGTATATTTTTAAAAATTATTTTTGTGAGGTGATTTTTTTTGTAAATGTCATGAAAATCGGTTCCAAACCTGATTTTTTTTTTGGGAGTTTTTCATGTTGCATTCAGTACAAGGTCGTGTAGCGTTAAACATGTATATTTTTTTTTTTGTTAGACCCCCCCTCCCCTGCAGAAACACTAAGCAGGCTGCAGAGGTGGACCCTCGTGGAGAAGGATTTTCTTAGAGAATAGAGATGAAGGGGGGGACATTAAGTCACTCTATATAACATCCAGGACACAATGCTGCCAGTGATTGATGTGGACAAAGTGGGGAACAGCGGGACAGGTGGCGGGGAGGGGTATAGGGTGGAGTTGCAGTGCTCCTGGGGGAGACAACAAGCAGGCGGGAGGTAGAAAAAAGACAGAAGAGGAGGTGAAAAGAGGGAGAACACATTTCAGGAGGGGCTGAGCGGAGTTTGGAGTCTATTTGTATGAGTGATCAGCTGCCTGTCCACCAAACACACACACACACACACACACACAGACACACACACATGGACACACACTGACGCTCTCTGTCAGCCATGTTTACTCACTGATTTTTTTCAACAAGACAGCCATTGACACTGGATAGATGGGGCTAATCCGACGAGGAGAGGAACCGCTCTGCCGGGGTTACAGGTCTGGGATGAAACACTCTCCCCTCACCTAATCTTCCGGCAAATATTTATCACTATCAATTTGCCGTGACTCCGTGACATTAAAATACTACATATAGATAACCTCTTGCTGGAAAATCGATGGCGGGGTGCTGGCGGTCCCTCCGGCCTCATCTTCCGGAGCTGCCGAGCAGGAGATCAGATGGGAGAAAGTCATTTTAGCTGCGCATCTGATACCAAACGGGTCGTGTGTGCTGCTGCTGTGCTCCCCGTTTAGCATTTTCTCGGGGGGTTCGTGAGAAACCCAAAAGAGAAAGAGGTGCAGCGGGAGAAGGGGGCCACCTGCAGCAGACTGAGGTTCACGCCATTTCAGCCAAGACAAAGGTTTCTTTGTCATTTCAGAAGAAGCTGGAGTTCATTGTCGAGCCCCAACATGTTTGTTTAATTTCCTACATACTTAACCCTTGTGCTATCTTAGGCACGTTAACATTGGGAGTGGGGTCATCTAGACCCACTAGACAGTGCTCTGAACCTTTTTTCTTCAATGATTTGTGATCTTCACTGGTGTCTATGGATTACATGAAATCCTCTTCACCTTTATCCACGTTTGTCATGGTAGGGAGAACATGTCAATGGAAGGACCGGGTCATCTGGACCCCATAGGATAGCACAAGGGTTAAAGGTGTGATGCTCCTGCAGGAAATGACGCCTCATTTGTTACGGCCCAGATATTTGACTTTGAAGCCAAACTTTATTATTTCCATTAGAATTTGAACTTAAATTATTTTTCATTCGGTGGCTTTTATAAAATCAAGATAATTGAAATAAAGTTGTCTCAAGCAAAACTGTTTATTCTAAATATTTAGAGAATTGGAAATTTTTCAACATTACACAATATAAATGCTTAATTTTACTATTAAAAGTCTGTATATCTTTAAATCAGAATAATAAGCAATAGTTAAAGATCCAAAAATCAGTTAATTTTGTCTAATTTAGCTTAAAAATACCTAATTGTGCCTTAAAAATGTAAATGATCATTTCAAGTCCTACATTCATATTTGGTTTAATCTTTCCAGCAGCAAAAAAGTTAGAATATTATTGACATTATTTTAATCTGATCGAACATTGTTATTTGGCATACTTAAATACATTTTTAGTTATTTTGTAATATTTCTAAGTTTGTTTTTCTTGCTTTTTTTCTGTAGTAAAATAAGATATTTCTTCTTGATTGTACTTATACTGAAATGACTAAAATATATATATCAGTAATACTTCACTCTCTGCTCAAGTGTTAAGTTTGTAAATTAGATATAAGTTTTATGGATAACAATTATATTATAATTGTTATTATTATTATTATTATATATTTTGAGCCCTGTTTGCATAAATGTGTCAAAAATAAATGTTTTAACCCAATCTGACTTTAATCCATTACCTGAAAGAACAAATCAATTCTTTTTTTAACTTTTGCAGATGTTTTGTTTTGTGGAAAGACTGCCAAAGATATCACGTATGTTCAAGCAGATGGTTGCCAGATTGACTCATTGGTCTGTTGAGTATCTGAAGGACCCCCCCCCCCCCCCCCCAACTCAGCAATTATTAGTAGGAATCAAATAAATCACTATCATCACAATAAATGACTTTTTTTCTAATTCATGAAAAGGTCTGAAAGAAATTTTTAGTTTAAAGTGAAAATTTACTGCTCAAAATGGACTTTTTCTTAAAACCTGAAACTGACAAAAGGTTTACCGTGGAACTTATTTTGTAAAATAATCAAAAATATATCTGTAAAAAAATAAGTTTGGGTTGAACTAAACGGATACTAATTTTTGGGGTCATAGTGGTTTCATTTGAACCCAATTTATGTTTTTATTCCTGAGGGTTTTTTTTTTTCCTACCCCAGGAAAAAAATGACTCCCCTATTAATCTTGAAGTTATTTTAACTGTAAGAATTATTTAATGTAAACAAAAATTTCCTCAAAAAGGACTACTTAGTTCTGATTCAGCTGGTCATCAGGTGAGGGGGGGGGGGGGCGCATTGCCCTGGCCCCAGAAATGTTTTCTAACGCTCTTGAAAGTTACAATTGAGAAAGTTCTGAAAAATACATACATGTCTCTGACCTCTAGGAAGCTGAAAATAATGCAGGATGGCATTTGAGATTAATATAAACCTTCTTTGGAGGGAAGGAGTCGAACATGAGCTGCGCATGCGTCAGCTGCCTCTGCAGACATCTCCGCATCACAAGAGGTCCAGCTGATCCTCCTCGCTTCTGCCTCCTCTTCTTCTTCTCGCTAATTATCCGGCGCCGTTTGCGCGCACATTCCCCACTAATTTCACATTTGCTATTCCAGCCGCGGCGCGTCCCGAGGAGCGGGCGCACACCCCGGGCCTCGCTGGCTGCTCCACTCACCTCCCCCCGACCAAATCATCCAGGACCGTTTGAAAATCAAATCTGCTCGATTCTGTCTTGTTACCTCTGCGCACACGCGCGTCTGGAACATTTACGCGCAGAGGAGAGTTGTTGGAAAAGAGCAAAGGCTCAAAGTTGCGGGGCGCGCGTGTGCAGAGCGCGCACATTACAGTGCGGGGGGAACTCCGAAGTCATCCAGTTTGCTCTAATCATCACAATTAGTTGTGAATTATCACTGGACTCTGACAGACGCTCCTTGTAACTCTCCCTTTATTTCCAGCCCGCGCTAATCAGCGGCTCTCATTACAAACGCTGATTAAACTGCAAATTACCCAGCAGCGGCCTCGCCCGCGCCGACCGGCGCCGCGCTCAATATCAATTAAGCGCAGCAGCCCGTCTGTAGTCTCGCGGCGCTTCCAAATACTTGATAGTGCCACTTATTAGTTTGGAAAACTCGGAAAATACCAATAACCAGCCGCCATGAGGCTGCAGGGGTTTTTCCTGCAGCTCTCAGATGCAATCAGGCCTGAGCAGCAGCCTGCAGACGGGGACATGCAAATGCATCTGCAAGCTCTGGGAACGCAGTGATGCCTCAAAAACAACGTGCACTCATGCATGCAAATATCTGAGGTCATCAGGTAAATCTGTGGCGCGGAGGCTTCCGGTTTCCACTTTGTTTGATCAAATGAACAAACTGCACCTTTGTTAAACATGATAAAAGATGCAACATTTTCATTCGATTGTTAGGAGCTGCGCGCGCATCCTTCTACCCAAACGAATCAGACAAATTACTTTAAGAAAAAGATTAGGCCCCCGAAATGCATAGAAAGCTGTGCTGTCTTTATATCAGTTCATCTATCTTCTCCTTCGATCTCTTTGACGTGTCTTATGCGTTTTTTTGAATGCCTTTCACAGAATTACCGGGCTTTGGACAGGCACAGGGGCGTGTACCCTAGTGAGGCTGCATTTCTTTTTTCTTTTTACATCTGTCTGTCTATCCATTCTTGCAGTTTTTTGTCTTAAAGAAAAGGTCATTTTTATTTCATTAGTTAATTGTTGGCTTTTGGGGGGGGGGGGGGGGTCATCACATTTGTAGGGGGCAGCCACGCATGCCCCATGCCCACATCCGGCCTTGTTCTACCCTCATTTTCGTGTCTTGGTTTATATATATCTATACAACAACAGAAAACTAGATATTCAGAAAAATCTTTTTTTTCTTTTTAAAACTGCTAGCAGTAGAAAAACCTTTAGTTGGTTTACATTGAAAACGGAATCTTAAAGACCCACCCCCATGAAAATTGTGTTTTTGCTGTTTTGAACATGTTCTTGTGGCATTTTCCACATGATGGAGGACATTTACAAACAAATGAAAATGAAAGCTGCATTTCTGAATATTTTGTTTTTCAAATCAAAAAGAAAAAAGGCTGTTTGAAAAAGCTTTCGTGTGTAACCACGGCAAACCACAAGCTCCCTGCTCTGCTCCATCCTGATCATCCACTGTCAGACAAACAGATCCATGAACGTCTTTGTTTTCCTCGTCTGAGCTGGAATCTGGATCCAAACTGTACGGCTGCAAAGCTCCAGGATTGCTAACCATTTCTGTTGGCCTGGGGTTGTTAAGTCGGGGTCGTGAGGGGCTGTGAGCTAGAGGGAGAACTTGTAAACTGATTTAAATGGAAGTAAATTAACTCAGAGGTATTTAAAAACAATTACAAGATGATCAGCGTGTGACTTTAAGAAAGAAAGAAATAATAAATTGTTTTATTTTCTGTCTAGCAAGAAAATAATCTCATCAAAAACGTTTTTCAGCAACAAAAGGAAAGACTTGGGAAAGATGTTTACCAATTTTTTGAAATTTTGACCTATTTCTATAGAGCCTGCTTTTAGAGTGGTGCAAAAAACAATCAAATGTAATTTGACAAAAACATGTTTGACACTTTCAGTGTAAAAATATTCAAACAGGGATGCAACGATTCACTTTTCCCAAAATTCATTCATTGTTTCAATCCGAGAGTTGTGCCATCCCTCCTGCTGATCGACCCAGAAAATACCTCATCATTCTGCAAATCTTTCACTTATACCACCTTCATATGGTTAAAGGTTTTGTCATGTTAACTTTTTGTCAATTTCTATTTAAACTTTTTCTCTAAATCTCCCTTTTTGGCAATCATTGTGGATTTTATGACATCTCCTTAACATTATATATATTTAACTATCAATTTAAACCATTTATTACTATAGTTATTCATGGAGTTGCTTCAGTTACAGTTTTTTTTTAGGGAACTTTAAAGTCTGCTTGTCTTAATATTTAAGTTTTTTTTTTTTTTAAGGTTTTCACAGAATGTGTTAATTTGGAAACACATATAGGGAAACAGCTGCGTCTAACGTAAAAAACTAAATTTTGGTCGTATAGGTTAATTATGATTAAAATAGGTTATTTTTTTTTCCACAAATTTTGCTAAAGATCATCATTTTTCTTTTCCTATCTCATCAATTTTGACACAGAGAAGAACAAAAAGGTGGAACAATTAACACGAGCCTGTTTTCTTCAGAGAAAAATGCAGGCCCTGTTTAGCACTTCTCCATCCAAGATTTTGTGGTATAGAAAAGCGTAAATTCTCACCTTCTGTCCAAAGCGGAACCTTCTCCTGCTGTTCTTCTGCTGCTGACTTGGCTCCTGCACAGCTTATTAGTTTTGTTAGTATAATCAGATGTGATGAGCAATTAAGGACAATGAGTTTTAAACTCTCTGCATAATTAGTTTTTTGCTGCTATGGGAAAGAAAAAGTTGTGTTCATGTTAAATGTCGTGAACCTTTGACTGGATTTTAATAGCGATATTTGTGACACGAGATGCCGTGTGAAATTCTAGGAAATGGATTTTTCTTTCACATCTGATGGAGTTGTGCAAAGATTTAAACGGTGCTGAGATTGAAACACAGCGTCATATGTCTTTTAGAGCTTTAAATCTACACACGCTTTTTTCCTACATACAGTTTTGTTTGGACATTTGAACGGAATTTAGAGGATCTATCTGAGAAAACGTAAAGATGCTGTTCTTGTATCACATAGTTTACAAAGACAGCAAAGCACAGATATACTGAAGCACTCAAATGTCAGACCTTATCAATTATTCTCATGAAAAGGCATCTAACAAGTGAAACACTCTAAGAAAGTATCCGAAAGGAACATATTGTGTCTTTTCAGAGACCCACTCTGAAAAAAGAAAAAGAAAATGTGTTTTTTTGTGGCATTTTTCTGAAAATAGAGAACATGCATAAAGACATTTAGGGCAAACTTGCATTTCTGATAATTTCTTTATTCAATTTGTTATAAATTAAGAGCAGATGGACAAATGCCAGTTAAAAAAAAGATCGTATTTGTGACGTAGAAAATACAAGCTCCCCGTTCCGCTCCATTCTAATGCATCAATTTGCAGTTAAATTGATTCATTTACGTCTTTGTTTTCCTCGTCTGAGCTGTTATGGACAAATGGAGAAAAAACTGGAACAGAGGAGACCCTTCACAGGAGTGACTGACCCACTCCACAAGGACTCACCCAAGAGATCAGGAACAAAGCAGAAGAAAATGGAGAGAACTCACCTGACTCGGTTCAGGTCCGACTTCCCGATTCAGAAAAACTTTAGGACAAAATTGATCCATGGAAGAGTTCGAAAGATTTGAGACAGATCTTTTTATTTCACCACAAAGGTGCAAAAGCCGTGACGTGTTGCACCTTCCCTGATAACATTTCTGTCAAACTGAAGAAAAGTTCCTTGAGACAAATGATAACAAAGCTCACCCATATTTCCACAAATAATGTTCACCTGCAAAACAGTTTCACTCAAATTTCAGCAAAAATTATCCAAAATTTTCAGCTTCTCACCAACAAAAACAAAACAAACAAAATCATATTTACCAAAAACAACATTTTTTCAAAATGTTTTTTTTTTTTTTAAGTATAAACCTGATATTACACCTCTTAAGTTCATCTACAGACTTGACGAAACAAAATTATCCACAAAATGTTTGGACAAATTTCTGGGACCTTATGAGACAGAAGAGGAACTTTCTGGAAGGTATGTGTCCAATGTAGTATGTTTATTCAGACGTGACTGCTGTTATGCTTTGTTTTAATTTAATTTAATTTAATTTAATTTAATTTAATTTAATTTAATTTAATTTAATTTAATTTAATTTAATTTAATTTAATTTATAAATATTTTTGGCTGCCCCCCAAAATGAAACAAAAATTAATAAATAAACCAAAATTTCAGAAGCCTGAAAGAAGATTGCTTTTAGGTCAACTAAGGTTAAATAATTAGCAAACGATTAAAATAACTATTAATTTAATCTCATTTACAAAAGTCTGTAAACCACTAAAAACAGCACAATCATTATTTGTTATAGGAATCATAAATCAGGTAGATTTTGGCTTCATTGTGCCGCATAAACAACTATTAGAATGGGAAAATAGATAAAAAGTCATAAATGAAGAAGAAGTTTGCATTAATTCAAAGATTACTGTGGAGAAACTCTCAATGTGGTCGCTACATCTGGACTCAAAGTGCCAGAATTTCAGAAATAGATTGTGAAAGCAACAGTAAAGCACAGTGGTGGTAGCGTAGTGGTCTGTGACGGATTTATAAATTTAAGAATTACGCAAGTACAATTCTTAGGATTTAGATTAAACTTATTTTTCCAAATTAAGACAAGTGGCTAATGATAACTAATAAATTTATATTTAAAAAAGGAAAAGTTCTCTTTGGTCTTAAAAAGGTTTCTTTAGACCATTTACATTTATTTCAAACTGAACTATTGAAATGTTATAATAAAAAGTTTGACTTAGTAATTAAAAATTGTGAATCTCAACTAACAAACAGTATTTTGGGCTTTAAAAACAAAGACATTTTTGCAAACAACAAATTCTGTTAAAATAGAAACATTAAAAACTTCATGTTATCTGTATTATAGGATAGATATCTGACTGAATTAAAAATACTCTCTTTCTACACTAGCAACCACAGACAAGATTCAAAGACATCGACAATGGTACATGACTAGACGGCGTAAGATATGTTATGCTAAAGCGTTTAGGTAGGCAAAGGAAGTTGAAGTTATTGGATATGTACAGTATATATGTATGTGGATAACGGAGTCCGGAGAGAAGGTGAATTACCGGGTAATTGGAAAAGGGCTGCGGAAAAGATCCAAGCCGCCAAGAAAATTACAGACCAATGGTCCTGGTATCACATGCCGGCAAAATAATGGCGAGAATGATAACTGAGAGACTGACGTATTACCTGTAAAGTAAATTCATTCTGATATTGCCCAAATATCAAAATACTTTTCGGAAAGGTCGAGGGACAATGTACCCTGTAGTCTTCCTAGAAGCGGACATTAGAAAAGCCCAAGTAAATAAGGATTATTTGGTTGCAATATTTTTTTTACATGGAAAAGGTGTATGACATGGTTTGGAAAGAGGGTTTATTGATAAAACTTGGTAGGTTAGGACTTACTAGACGCATTTATGATTGAATTAAGAGATTTTTATTTGATAGGTCTGCTCAAGTCAGAATAGGAAAGTCTGTTTCTAATAGATACTTAGTGGATAATGGAATCCTGCAAGGGAGTGTGATTAGCCCTGTGTTGTTTTCAATTATGATTAACATTGTCTATAATTCCATCAGATGTGAATTTGTGAAGCAGAATTGTTTGCAGATGACGGAGCCTTGTGGAAGAGGGGACGGAATTTTCGTTATGTGGAGAGAAAGGTGCAAGACAGAGGTGGAAAACTAGTCCTATCGTTGGGGCTTCACATTTTCAGTGGCTAAAACAAAGTCCATGGTTTTTACTGGGAAACGTAAAACTTAAACTTAAATTTATATGGAGATGTATTGGAGTAAGTGCATAGCTTTAGGTATCTTGGAGCTATATTTGATACGAAGTTGAAATGGAGAGAGAACATTGATAGTATAATAGGGAGATGTAAGAAAGTCATAAATATATTGAGATGCTTGAAAGGCACTGGGCAGGGAACCAGTGCACAGGCTTTGGAACACAAATATGTTACAATGATTAGGTCAGTTATTGATTATGGAATTAGTATTTACTATTCAGCTTGCAAAACGCTGTTACATAAGGTGGAGGTCATCCAAAATTCGATGTTGAGAATATGCGCCAGGGCTATGACGTCAACTCTCAACAAGTTGAAATGGGGTAACTGCCGTTGAATCTCAGATCTAAAAAACTGCTGCTTAATTATTGGGTGAATACGAAGGGTAGTGCACATGAAGAACACATGGTTAGCCCTTGTGCTACCTTAAGCACTTTAACATTGATCAAAGAAAGTGTGCTAAACCTTTTTTCTTCAATGATTCGTGATCTTCACTGGTGTCCATGGATTACATGAAATCCTCTCCACCTTTCTCCACCTTTGTCATTTCAGGGATAACACGTCAATGGAAGGATCGGGTCATCTGGACCCCATAGGGTTAGAAGAGCTATTGCTCCCTGTTGGGAGAGTGGTAGTGGAAATTGATCTAGATTGGCGAGAGTAACTAAGATTCATGATAAGACCCTAGTTAAGAAGTTTTTGCACTCCTTTCTGGGTTTTCCCAACCATACAAGTTTATCTCCATATGAAGATGGAGGTTAGCAAAAGGAAGGGAAATTGGTGATAAAATCACAGCAGACTGGTTAGATACGGCTCATGCTTCATTCATTCCCATTTGTGCAGATGGACCTAAATTGTTTAGTTTACACCGCTTAGAACAGAATAGAATTGGCTATTGTGTAATTTGCTTAGAGTCATTATCAGCACCAATGTCTTTGAAATCTTTTCTTCCGATAGCAGGGTCAGATCTCACGTACAAGATTTATGAGAGTCTGTTCAGATTGGATACATTGAAGATCAGTATCAGATTTATGTGGGTACCAGCACATGGGGGGGGGGGGGGGGGGTTTGAAATGGCTGATTTTCTGGCAAAGCGGGCATTGAAACGGGGTGTGGAGCGAGATTACGTCAGGAAGAACAGAAGTTA